>VWZW01002154.1:940860-1023360 GCA_013397115.1 Edolisoma coerulescens
AAACACCTCAAAACACACACAAAAAAAGAAATAAGTCAAAGCACACAAATAATTGTAGCTTGAGCAGGAAAATGGAGAGGAATGTGTTTCAGTTCTGTCAGATCCCAAGGGTTTTAAGCCAGAAGTATTACCAGTATGATCCACCATCCAGTCCAAAATTCCCTAACAACATGACAAGCTGGCTTGACAATTCTGCTTGCAGAAGATAACACTCACATAAAAAACACAGACACATTTCCACAAAGGGTCACACAAAGAAAGAACAAGCAATGCAACATTTTTCCATGTCATCAGCATGAAGTTTCACCAAAAAGTAAGACTGAAGTTTGAAGTGACAATATTAAACAAAAAAAAAAAAGGTTTCTGTCTGTTTCCTGCATTTCAAAGCAAGCAACAGAATCTGACTTGCAGCAAGTTCCCCCAGCACACACTAATCCTTCAAAAGCCTTTCCTCTGATGCCTGAGGTTTGGCTGGGGGGTCCCTGCTCTTTGCATAAGCTCCTCACTCCTAAGTGCCCTCTTCTGCCACTCCTTACCCACCACCTGCCACAGCCCAGAAACCTCTCCTGTGACTGCACTCCGTAGATCACTTCCCCCCCTCCTTCCAGACTATTTGTCCATTTATTCCTCAGAGAGACCATCCCAAGCCAAAATCAAACAGCTGTCCATCACAGCTAGAAATGGCATCTTGAAATCAGAGCAGCTCCCTTGACCTCCTGTGGTCTCAGACCTTCAGTGGTCTCAGAGAGGCCTCTGGAGAAAAGGCAACCTTCCGCTGACCCAAGGGGTTGCTGGCTTTTTATTTACTTGAAGTTCAGCAGTGGCATTCAAATGCTTCACTAGTAGTGCAAGGGAGACCTTAACAGGTACAAGTTATAGAAGACACCAGAACAGCAAAGAGTCTTACCACAGAGGCTGTTTCTGCATTACCTTATTTCCCAGGAAATGCAGTTACCTTGCATGGCACATACTAATGTTATGTAGTTCCCGTTTCCTGAGTAAGATTTATAAAATTGTTTTTAAGACAGATTTTCGTCTCCATTCTTAATCTCAGACTTCTTTTGAATTAATCTATTTGCTTGCATGTGAGATTATCAGGAATACAGAGCTTTATTTCACCCAGTTATAAATGAAAGTCTGATCAGTACTTCCAAAGTTCAAAGACTCAAAGCTGCCTTTTCAATCATTATCAATAAAAAGTAGTAACAGTATTATACCAGTCATGACCATTTTTGTAACAAAAATCTCCAGTTACCTAGTTTTATCATATTCAAGTGATTAAAAGGAATGTTCTTCTGAATAGTTTCCTTGGATAAGTTGCCTTCTTAAATCCCTGTACAATGGTTTTTAAATGACTACCAAGCTAAAGAGAAGACGGTGTTCTGAGTGTAATTGGGAAGGGTTATCCTTGATTCATTTTTTTTAAAAGGTAATTAATAATATTACTAAATAAACCTACTGGCAGAAAAAACATGCAGTTGCCAAAGATCTTTGATCTCCGTCAGTAGCTGCCACACCACGTTCAGTGAAGTGACTTATGATCAGACAAAATTCACAACTCTACATATTCCAGCCACAGGCTCTCTTTAAGGCAATTGGCACGACCAGGCACAGTGTGCCACAGAAAACATTTTCGGAGAAACCCTGAAAAACAGGGCTGCACCACTCAGTGACAGCAGTAACAAACCTCAGATGTCTCAACTTGCTGGACAGTTTTTTTCAACCCTATCTTTGCTCCTGAATACTTTGCAGCCTTAAGTAGTTGGTTGGCTACACTTACTAAGCACCTCTCAGCACCATCATCTGTCCATCTTCCGACACCATGAAAGCTGAATTACATCAACTTCCTGCTCCCAGCACAGGTCTAGACCCCTTGACCAGTCCATCCTGTCTTCTAATTAACTTCTCAGGTAAAAGGAGTTGCTGCTCTCATAATCAGCCCTTTCAAACTTTCATGATGAAATTTTAAAATCTCTTCAGCGCAGAACGGCTTAGGTTTGTTAAGAGTCACTTGAATGATTTTTTAACAAAAACAACTACTTTCCACTGATCTGTGCAAATTTTATTTGCTTGATAGAGCTGATCAAACTCTAGAATCAATTGCTAGCAGATGTTTTCAAGGATACAAGCATTGGCTTGTGCTGCTCTTTGTTACTAATTGGTAAGGTGGTGAAAGGGTATTTGAATGATTTCCAAACAAGAACAGTTTTACAGATATTATTATGCCACAAGATACAGCAGTTATCTAAAGTTAACTTAAAACGGCTTGAATGATCCATTTGTAACTGGTCATTCAGAAAAATAATCAAGCAGTAAAAAAAAAAAAAACCCTCTGCCATCCATCCAGAAAAAAGTCATGTGCTGTGAGCCAAGTGACAAGGCATCCACCACCACAAAGGGCAGAGAGCAGAAGAGGACAGTTAACAGGCAGATCATGTTGAAAATAAACAAAATGTGCTTGTGACTAAAGCAGTGAATAGCAGCTATGAGAGTAGCAAATTTCATTTGCAATTAAAAAATAAAGGGGCAGTATTTTCCAGCTCTGGCCCCAAACAGCATCACCTTTGACTGAAACTTGATCAAAATGTCACCTAAGCTTCTCTTGAATTCAAGCATTTTACTATATCATCCGTAATAAAACATCTAAATGGTACCAGTGCTCCATTCACAGCCAACTACAGTTTAAAATAATAGTAATTCCCACTATTTTTTTCCTGCTGAGCATAAAGTTTTACAGGAAAAGCCCAAACGCATCCTTAGCCTGTACATTCCAGGCTACCAGTCCAGTGCTACTCCTAATTAGGCAAGGACAAAAGTTTGTGCTAATTCAATCCTTAAGTGCGTTTAGGCTGTTTCCTGCTTTTCCATCCGAGGCTGGGCAGACCCGTGTTTTAATGTAGCAGCATCCTACTGGCACATCCACTAATGAATCCGCAGCAGCCCATAAATCCAAGTAAAACTCAGAACCATCTGCCACCGATTTAAACCTCTCCCTCTTCGCCCCCCAAGCCCCTTTTTCTCCAAGACGTTGTCTGAGCGTTTCCTTCCAGCACCACTCGGTTGGCTCCAGACATTACATTGCATCTCAAAGTGAGATGTGGAGTGTCTGCCCGTGGCAGACAGGGTGCTGATCACCAGCATCAACATTCAGAGATAAAATACCCGGTGGCACCTCCTTAGCAGATCAACTCCCAGCTAGGTTCAGCAAAGAACGGAAAAGAACCAGCCCATGATGGTTCAGGAGGTGAGTGCTGAGCACAGGAATTGCACATTGACAAAGCAGCATCAGACAATTGGAAATACTTTAAAATGCTTGTTTCCTTACCGATAAATGCCAAAGGGAAAAAATAACTTAAAACACGCTTGGTCTTTTTTGCTGCAGGCCAGGACCAAGCTGCAGATTTCATTGTGTTAACACACTCGCCCAACAGACAACTGCAGTGAAATAAAGGAAGAATGGAAGACTGTGGAGTGACTCTCTCATATAAGGAATATTATCAATAATATTTGCACTGAGGCAAAACCAGATAACAGGAGGATGAATGCCAGCCGAACTGTAAAGACAGGGAAAATTACATCTTGAATTCATCAGTCTGCTATTACATCAGTCTTTGGCCACTAACAACCAATTTATCTGGAAATGGCAGATTTTCACTTTTGGTGTATATATGCCTGGACAGAGAGGCAGAATGTGATATAGTTTTGGTTTAGAGAGTGTTTTGCTGAGTTTTTTTTTTTTTTAAAGCACAAGCACTCTCTACTGCAATCATAAGGAATGAAGCCTGTTGTGAAGAAAGAACTGCTCTGCACTTCTTACAACACAGCCCACCAGGTACTTATCCTAAAAATAAGTTTTGGCAGAGGAGAGGTGAAAAGATTAATAAACTGTTTATCTTGTCCAGAGCTTAAGTTGGCATTGTTGTATTTCAGGCAGTAAATGGTGTCAGTTATACTCTCTGCTCCAGTCTGTTCCTATAATAGACTGGAGCAGAGTGGATAAAATAATAGTGATTAATGGTCACCACTGCTCTGCTCTTCCTTTACCTGCCTGGAAATATAATTCTTTAAAAATAGGTAAATAAGCTGCTCCTGAGCCATGCTTCTCAATGGCAGTAACCCATTATCTGCTTTGCAGCATGGTTTAGATGCCCCACAAGGGACAAGGACCACACTGTCCCAGGTACTGTGCAAGCAAACCAGGAAAGACAATCCCTGCCCCAAAGCATCTTCATGTGAGCAAAAAATAACCTGAGTGGCAAAATCAAGTTGGAACAGACTCCTGCATATAGGCCAAACACAAGGAAGACTTCACTGAGTCAAAAGGTCTTCAGCAAACTTTCTGCCCTAGGATAAGTTTCTCTCTGTTAACATAGCTAACCTAAGATAAATATTGAATAATGGATGCTGTTGTGGATAAAATATGCTCTTAAAATTATATCAGATAAAGCAGCCTCTCATTTTGTGTAATGAAAACCACTTGACAAATTTAAACACACTCAGTTTTAATGCTGAAGTATCCTCTCTTTCCATTACAGACACAACCTATGTTGCACAACCAAAGCAGAGACAGAAAAATGATCTCACATTTACTGGGAGCACTCCACGATTCTCACTAACTCTTAGATTCAAAAATAGGTTATTGCTTTGAACTTGACTTTTCTGTAGATGACAGAAACTGTCATTTAACCCTTCACTGAACCTCCCCTGAGGTCAGTAAGTGCTGGTGAGAGATGACCAAGGGAGTCAGGACTGGCAAAGACTGTAAAATGGGCAAGTGATTCCTCCTTCCACATTTCACGTCTTCAGCCCGTGAGGGGGGTTGTTTGTTGGTTTAATTTAAGATAGCCTGCCTTTGGAGACATAGATTAACCTTTGGTATCTCCAGTGCAGCCAGAACCCCAGATGCAGGCACACAGTTTACTGTAACTACTCGTGCAATTTCCTCAAAACTAAAATATTAAAAAGCTGTATGAGGGTTGTTTTTAAAAAAGAAAATAACGAAGTCCACAACTCCAGTGACGGGCACTTGAATATTTTTTCTGACGTTTTTATTAAAAGACTCATTGCCACAACTACAGAGACAAGAAGAAAAATTGTCTTCAAAAATCACAGCTTTGACTACAGAAATAAGTGGGGGAACAGGTTTCTCTCATTTGTGAAGTGCCAAAATCTTGACAGAGAGGTGGAAAACTCAGAATTAAACATGAGGTCAAGTATTCAGAATGCAAATAATCCACCCAGACCTAGGAGCTGATATCCAGAGTAACCACACTGAGCTATCTGCCAAAGTTCGCCAGAAGCTCAAATTTCAGGGGCAGGGGGAAGAAAAAAGGCACAACAGAAGACATCCATTTAGACTTGAACAGGGCAGTTCTAAAACATGCAAGAAAAACAATATTTTAATACTAAAAACTGAATTTCCTTTGGTAATGCACATCTTCCTATGAATAATAAAAGAGTATTCTCAATGTTTTATGAGGTGTAGCTTAGTCTTGAAGACTACCTGCAGGACTTGCTTATGCTGATACTTTTGCATTAAAGAGATCAGTAATACTCAGCTAACTAATAAAGGGCAACCACATGCTTCAATGACAGCCTCAGAAAGCAAAAAATCAAAAAGGTTTTTCTCAGAAATGGATTTGGAGCAACAAAATACTTCTTCATTTCTTCACATCACTGCAGTATCCAGGAGCCCTGATGAGCCCAGACCCCACTGTGGTGGATACTACTGTACAGCCAATTTATGAACCAGACATGCTTCTCAATGAGTAAAAAGAAAGTCCATGCTAATAATGTTATTACAGCATCAGTGCAGCATTATCTGAGACAATGAGAAGTGTGGAAGTTTTATATGCTCTCTTTATTGTTATTAAAAGTAGCACCGTTACCTTGGCAACTGCTGAATCACTTGGGAGTTTGTTAAAGAAACCCAAATGTTACTTATACTTGCACATTTGCAATCAATTTAGGGAAAACAATTGGGGTTTTGTTTGGTGTACTTTTTTTAAACAAATCACACATTTTTTCCTTGTGACTATGACCCTGCAAATTTCAGAATTTTTCGGTTGTTTTTTTTTTTAAATAAATCAGTTCTTGGGATTTAATTAAGGCAGTTCATGTCTCATTTGCACACAAAGTAATCTGCACTGTCTTGCACAATAAATTCTACTAATTCATCTGGGATGTCAATCAGAAATAGAAGCACACACACACTGCAGTGCACACAAAAATTCCCACCTCCTGTGCAGGTACTGGGAAGAGGGACAGGCATTTTTCCCTGGGGGAGCTTGGAGGGGGGACAGGAATCCCAAACACCTCTTTTGCAGGGGCTCAGACCACACTCCCAGGTACAAGAGCACAGTGGGAAAAGGTGAGTGCACAGTGCCCTGAAACACCTGGCTGCCAAATCTGAACTTGCCTGTCTTAGCTTCCAGGTGTTGGCATCCTTGTGGTTTTGAGGTTTTTCCACCCTTCCCCAGCAGTATCTGTCTGCTTTTAATGTAAAAACTGGGTGCAGGAAGGTAATGGGAAAGTGCAGGAGGGTCAGTTTGTGAGATGTGGTGGTTGTGTGGGATGGCCCTTTTCCTTCTAGTTTTCATGAACATGTTATTCCCCAAGTAGAGGCCAGCATGAAAAGCAGAATGCTGGCAACTCCCAGTTTTTCTGTCAAGGAACCTCATAAAACTCAAATTAGGCTGTAAAAGAGGGGTGGATTTTGCATAATCTCAATTTTTCAAACTGAAATTGCCACACACAATCAGTGTGTGAGTGTAGCCCAAGAAAAACGCCCATTTTCCTTAAAATAAACACAGCCAAAGGCACATCCGACTCCTTCAGACTGACACCCATAAGGTGTACTGAGTGAACTGGATTAAAATCAAGGATTACATACAAATTCTCCTAAAAAAAACACTGGCAGGAGAAAAGGAGGCTCAGGGAAGACCTTATCACTCCCTACATTTACCTGAAAGGAGGCCATAGGGGTTTTGTCTCCTCCATTAATTCTTTATCACATTGCCCTTGGAGGCTCACCTTACATCACAGCCAGAGGAACTCCTGTTTTAGATACTTGTTTAATATCTTTGGTGAGAGAAGGTTACTGAAACCCACCCTCCAGAAAGCATGAACACTCACGAGGACTGAGGAAGACCAGAATTCAACCATAATTAAACATAACTTATTTCAATAGGAATATTGAATAGTTACAGAACTCCTGTGATGGTTATTGCATTGGAAACTACACTGGCAAGAGGATAAACATAGGGCTAGTGGCACCTCCACCACAGGGCCATGCTATGGCCAATATTTAGCATTGTATTTCCTATGTGCCTTTAAGAACTGAATGGTTAAATTGCTCAGAGCATTTGAACCTTAAACACAGAGTATTCCACATTTGCTTGCAAGTATTTACATCTGAGACAATGACTCAGCCAGATACAACCTTAACTCTCAATTTCCTTTCATTTAAGCCTCTAATGAGATGATAACAGGAGGCCCTTAGGGTTTTGTTTTACAAGGTTGTGATAGACCTTATATCAACTGACGACTTTTTCACCTGAGTTTGCTCTTGGGGATAGAGGAGGGCAGGACATGGAAACTTTTTTTCTTCAAAAGCTACAGCAGAGAGTACCTCTGTAAGTGTGTGTTTGTCTCCGAGATCACTCTCTAAGAAGTGGCTCACATCAAGAAGAAATAACAAGGCTCAGATAGTTCATTCACACTCACATTCCAATCCCCAGACATGTTTCAGCAGGAAAACGCAGAGTTCAGGATCTGTGCAGAGACAGGAGTGCTCCAGCCGTGATTAAAGCCCCATGTTTTCTCCCACACCAACCTCTCAGCTCTGTCAGAGTCCTCACTCTGGGCTGACCTTCCTGCCTGTGCTGGGGCTGTAAAGCCCACAGTGCCTTGACCTGAGTTTGCTGGCTGTTATGGCACCTGCATGTAACACCAGTGAAGTCCAATCCCTCTTTCCAATCAGAACTGCAGTATGGAGGAGGGAGATTAGAATGGAAAATGTGACCACATGAGGGATGTGCCTTTAAAAAGTGCCCTGTTTCAGAGACAGCAGGCAAAAGCTTGAGGGAAATGAGAGATACCCCTGGGACAGCTGTGCTGGGGTACAGAGCAGTGAGATACACTCACCAAGCTGGCACAGACTTAAATCAGTTTCAGATTCATTTTCAGACACAAGTGATGTGAACACTAATCAAAACAAATACTGTGCAACACAAGGACACCAAGGATTAAAAGAAAAAAAAAAGAAAACAATATAGACAGCAAGACTTGTTTTGACAATTCAGAGTGGTTCAAAATTGGCACTGATACCCATGTCCCAGAGAGGATACAGGTGAGAGAGGCTGTAGTAAAGGAGGGAGGAACAAAGCGAAGCCTCCCTGCTGTCTGTGAACAGAACTTGTCACTTTAGGAATGTCTAGGGTCAGCTTCTGATGCAAACTCCTGCAAGTAGAAGCTGCAAACTGCAGTCCCAAGCCAGCTGCTCCGGGGCCACCAGTGCTGCCACGGTCCCCCTGCCTCACACTGCTGCTGAGTAAGCCTGAAAAGAGCAGGAAATTTGTATACAGCCCCCAGGGTATGGAAAAGAGCCATGGCTTGCCACCTGTACAAGTCTACTCACAGAACCACTTCCTGAGGGGATTTGCAGCACTCACCCCCATCACATTTTGGGAGCCCCATGAGGAAGAGCAGCTGCCTCTTCCTCCCGACCTCACAAGGAAGGGGGAAGGCAAACAGGACAATGGGCCTGCCAGGGACAGAGCACTGTCCTTCTCAGAGCACTGAGCAACAAGACAGAGGTGAAAAGGCAGAATGGAAGAAATAGAAAGTTGCCATAAACGCATTCTGCTTCTGTTTTAATTACTCATACTACCTTAAATCCTATTAGGCTGGTTTGTGTTTACCCAGTTCCACATGGCACTTACTACAGCACCCAAGGCAATTACCTGTGATTACAGGACATAATGACTAAATAGCTTCAGCACACAGTGCCTGCTCTTAGAGCTGCCATACACTCCAAGATCACCTCCAGAAAAGGGCCAAGCTGGGCACTTAATTCTGTTTCCCAGAGGTGAGCAGCTACCTTTAAAAACACACCACCATCACGGGGAAGGAAACAATTACAGACTTCCACACCAGAGAGAATAGCTTTCCTTTTGCCCCATCCCCACTGTCCCTTTCTGTACCCCTCCAAAGAAATGGCAGGGAGAAGGTCACAGGCAGAAGCACTCCCACAGCAAGGCTGCTGCAGAAAGGTGATGCACTCCTGCACTCACTCCTGTGTCACCGCATTTCCTGCACAGCAGGAGGCAGCCCAGCAGCTCCATTTCTTCTCCAGCTTTTCTGACCCCCCTGCTTAAACTGCTTGTCATTTGACATTGCTACCTGCTACTCTGCTTTTTCCTGTCCCACGGCCTCACGAGTGAGAGCGTGAATCCACACATCAGCCAAGGCTGCCTGGCAGAAAATGGACCCCGTGATTAAGGAACAGGACAAAATTCTGTCTTGCATTTAAAAATAAATGAAAACAGGACAAAGAATAGAAGCAGAAGCGTTTTGCTGCATCTTCTTACAGAAATATTCTTTAAGCTCTGGCTGCTTATGCGCAAAGCAATTCACAGCAGTAAAAAGACAGGAGAGAGCTCTTGCTAAGCAGTGAATAGGAGCAATTAGCCAAGAGAGGAGCATAAGCAACTTGCACTTTGCCTTCATACAGCTTATCAAGTTTATTCTGCCCTGTTACATCTGTGTAATTTATATAAAAAAGCCAGCAGCTATTTGGCAAGATTTACATCTAGAAGCAGCAATTTAATCACGCATGAAAGATCAGTGCAACTGGGTGCCTTGGGACACTGCAAACTTCTCACCTCCCACTAACCTGCCTGAAACTTGCCCTGGTCATGTTAAATGTTCACTAAAAATAACTTTTAAATATCTGTTTCATTATTAGGCTCATCTCTCTAAACAGAAACATGAAATTTATTAAAGTTATCATGTGAAATATTGAATGCTTGCACAGCAGAAACAAGTAGCCTGCAAGTTCAGCAATCTTCCCCCTGCAGTGATGTAACTGCTCTAACATAGCAGAATTCCTTGCGATTTCTTGGCCAGGCAGAAACAAGTTGAATGGCAGATGTTAGAGATTTCATCATGAGAAAAATCCTCAAGAAGCAAAGCTGTCAAACATGACTTTGCTCCCTAAAAGAACAGAACGAAGGGATCCATGTGTAACCTCTGTGTAGCAGCTCATCCCACCAAGTCCAGGATACCCCGACCTGTTGTTTCATTATTGCATTTCTGACATTTCAGTACTGAGCAGCAGATATATTTACCAAATGCACCACCTTTAAAGCCTGACCTCAAAGTGCCCTAAAGTTTCAAATGCCAGCACTGTGACTAGCTAAGTGCCTAATTTGAGGCAGTCCCATATTTATTGCTATAAAAATAACAGAACTCTTAATCAACCAAGGCTTCTCAGAAGCCTCATTTCTTCCTTCTTTATGAACTTCTTTATGGGCAACAATCAGACAAGACCAGAAGTTGTTTACTTGCTGGTTGGTGCTCAGAAATTTTTCTAAATGTGTATGTGCCTGCACTACAAACACAGGAGTTGCAACAGGTCCCTTCCACAAACTCTTAAGAACTGGTGTCAGGAACAGAAGGGATTTTAAGTTAGCATTAGTTTGTCAGACATGGCACTAATCACTCCCAAATCAAAGCTTGTAGAAAGCAGGAACAGCTTGCTGAGATGCACTTGGTCTGTGAGTTACCCCTCTCACTTTATCAATATTCCACTTCAGAGGACGGAATTTTGTAGTAGAAAAAAGGAAAATAACTTAAGTGCCCAGAACATAAGCAAAGCTCTGCCCAGTAGGCAAAAAATGACAATTCTGCCACTTAATTGGCACTCTAATTGGAAAGCAAAAATACATTTCATACACAAACTGTTACCCTTCATTAAACCCCCTCTTCAGAAATGAAGACTCTCTTTGGGAGCTGTAGCCTGGGGGATTTTTTTTGTTTATTTTTTTCAACAGTCATTTATCTGCTTCTTGTAAAATACAAACAAGATACAAGACTGGCAGAGAGGAGAATTTCCATTGAGTCCGTGAAAAGATTTCTAGTGCAGAAGTTAATGTAGATGTTAATGCTCAGTATGGTGGGGCTTTATACAATTTCATCATCTGGTATCTATGCCAAGGCCAAAGCTCACTTCCTGCTCTGTTCAGCTGTTTGCCAAATGTGACATTATCTCACCAGCAGCAAAACACATGGGACTCCAGCATCCCAAGCTTCCAGTGCCTGCCTGGGCCTTTGAACGTGCTCCTTAGCTCACATTTATAATCAGGCTTTCCTTCAAGAAATAAATTGATACAATAGGATTCAGTCACACATTTAGGAGAGGGTAAAAGAGTAGATATTCAGACTAAATTGGGAGTTCAATGATCAGTGTCCTGTTTAAGATAAGCTGGAAGTAATTGAGGAAGCCAAAGCTTTTACATTGAGTTTACTGTGTCCCACACCTAACAAACAGCTCAATCCATCCATTTTTTCCAGCAGCTAAAGCTATAAGTACTACTGGGATTTTCACTAATAATTCTACAAAAAGTAATCACAAAAACAATCTTTTTCCCCACAAGCACCACTGAAATCTTAGAGCAGAGGCTCTACATTGCAATCTTTATTATTTTTCTTTAAATCATGCCACAGCTGACTCTTTGCTCATTTTCTTTCATCTCTGAAACACAAAAGGATTCTCACAATCATCCTACTTAAAAACAAATCTGAGTTAAAACAACAGTTGTAAACATTAATAGGTTTAAACAGTAATGATGATGACTTGCCTGCCATTCCATCTGTAGCCAAATCTGTGTTAATTCACAGTAGAATTTCTAACTAATTTGTGTGATGCCACAAGAAACAGAGCTGTGCTCAATTAGCATGACCAGGAAACTATCAAGATAGGGGAAAATACATTTCTAAATCAACATTGCCTTTTATTATAGCAAAAATACATGCCTAAAATTAATTTATCCACCAAAAGGCTGTCATTTTTCATAATTTAGGATGTTTGGACTCACATGCATTCCAAGATAAGGATGATAAAGAAGAACTTTATTACTACAAGGCTGCTGTTTCACACAGAGTGAAACAGTGACAGGTCCCTCTCAGCCTGAAAGGCTACCAGTCCAAGCTTTTTTAAGTGGCACTTTCCAGAAAAAAACAAACAAAAAAAAAAGGCAAAAAAAAGCTGTATTTTGCTTTTTCATTATGTTCTCTGTTGCTCTTTTCCATTCTGTTCTCCTTCTATTTAAAGCTAGCCAAAAAAGGGCTGATACTCCTTGCCATCTTAGACATGCTTATCAATTTATGTATTTTTTTTTTCCAAATCCTTATGTGCAAAAATGATTTCTAATGCTGAATCATTATTTTCAGGAACATTTAGAAAATCCAAGACCCAAAGGCAAAGTACCCATTAAGAGGCCAAAGTTGTTCCACACTGACTTAGTGGGACAGTTAAAATGTAACAGCCAACATGACCCTTCTAAAATTACCCAGCTAAAAACCATAGCAAGGGAAACCAGTATTTTTTTTTAAAAATGGAAAATTTAAAGATTTCATAACCTAGAAGAAAGACTAACATGCATTTTATGATATCGATGAGAAATTGTATAATATGCAAAATTCTCCTATCCTTCTTGATAATTCTCAGATTACTTTCCATAAACATGGTCTACATGGCAATTTCCAAGAGGTGTCAGTAATAACAGTAATATTTAAGTCAGCAACGAATCAAAAAAAACCCAAAGTTTTTTTATGAAAGATACACTTCAGTTCTGCAAACTTTGCTGTGCTGGTTTTCTGCCAAAAGAGTTTTCAGGTTCACAGGCAAATCTGAAAAGGTTGTTAGTGGAAAGTAAAGAAAAGGTGTTGCTTCAGCCAGCTGGGCCAAGATGCTGTAACTAACAGCATTTTGGGGAGGAAAACAATAAATATGATCTTTCCAAAGGGCACAGTCACACTACACATGCAGTGGACACTTGTTCTGAAACCCACCACATTTACACCCAAGATTATGATATAATCATGCATTTGATTTAAACAGAGAATTAACAGCTCTTCCACGAGAGTGACCAGCTGATGAATGAGAAGGTGAAAATCATCGTTCTCGGAGACCTCTGAACAAAAGTTATTTAATCCACAGGAAATTCAGATCATATCTGAACAGAGTCCTTTATTTGAACCATAAAACTCTTCCTAGGATTTGCCTATTACTTCTGAGTTATTCATCCTTTCTACTTCTACTGTTAGAAAAAAAAAAACAAACCAACATAAAACCAACCCAAAACACAACCCTACAATGCATACGCCTGTAACAAGTCAGGAACAAGTATAAACAGAGAAACTTCTGCAAACCAAGTATATTTTAGAACTATTTTTGCAGAGTCCTTCTGCATCGAGGGAGAAATAATGCCTTCTCCCTCCACCCCCAGCTTCCTCTGAGTTTCAGCTACACAGAACAGTTCAATGCTTTTATGTATTTCACATGTAGATCACCCAGAACATTTACATAGCCCACCAAAAATCATTTTCTGCAATAAACGTATTAAAATGCAGAGAAAGTTAAATTATAGCTCCCTTCTAAGACAGCTATTTCAAAGTGAAATATGCAGCATTCTAATAATTTCCTTACAGTTTTGTCTGCCTAATAAGTTTCAGCCTTATAAGAATTATACCAAATATTATTTGAAATGTCATAAGACACCAAGTAATTATAAGTCTGATTATTTTTTTTTTAAACACCAATTTAGAATTCAAATCTGTGCTTTCTAGGTTTATTTCCAAATTCATCTCGGTAATTTACCACAGCTCTTTCCAAACCTGCCCTCTAGTTAATAAGGCTTCTACACATATGGTCTGACTTTCTAAAGGGCCTATTAGGCAAGAAAGAAAAAATAAAAGAAGAAAAAAAGAAAAGAAAAGAAATTCCATTACTGTTTTCATGCTTTTTCATTGAACCATCACCGCATTCGCTTGCAACAACTCTAAAGGAGGATTATAAAAGTGCTTTCCCAGAATGTGCACTAAAAGGAAAGGAGCTCCAAACCTGGAGAGTGTCTGAAAGGGGCCTCTTGTGAAATGAATTCTCCCATGCAGCCCTTTGAAACCCTTTGCCTGGTCGAGCTGCTGGGCCTCTACATACAATTAGCTGTTACTGCAGCTTATCCCAAATACTTTCACCAGCCCATCACAGCAGTGATTAGGAAAACCCTTATTGCATGTCTGTAATGGATCCATTAGCAGGATCCTACTTCACCTCTGAACAAGTTGAAACAATTTTCACTTTCTTAACACATCTTCACTGCATGTGGGCTCTGAAGAGCCACATGTTAGTTACCTCTCTGCTCTCCACCATAAAGATTCTCTCCAGATATCCAGGTTTCACTGATAAGAGTTTCATTCTGCAGCCTTGATTTGACAAATACGGAATGTTTTCAGCTCGTTAATGGCATGTGTGTAAAGCAAAGCTCTGCTAAAAATCATTAATTTTACACACTAGGAGAAGTAAAAAATAAAGCAAACTACCATCTGTACTCTTCACTGTTAGACAACTTTTGTTATCCTGTTATTGATAGGATTTCAAACTGGCTGGCCAAAACCAGAATTTTGGATAGGCATACAGGGGAGACAGAATTAGCTGCAAGGTGGGGTAGAAGGCTTTTTGTTCCCAGGGCACCAAGTCTCTATTTCTCTACATGTGATCCCAAGGATATCATCCCCTTTGATAGTATTTATCCTTATGAGCATGTCCCAACCACCCCATCACTGGTATTTTACTTGGATGTAATAGCTGCGTATCACCATCTACCCATACTATGGAAAATCCCAAATCTTTTTATCCCCTTATTCATGCAAGGGAATCAAGTGAAGAAAGACAGGAAACATTGTCATATATCCAAGCAGTCCTAAAGACCATCCACTAACTAAACTAGAAAGGGAAAGGAAGAAGGGAACAAGGTCCCTGCAATTCCTCAGTTTTTGAACTGAAAACTCAAGGAATGCCACAATACCCCTTATGCCTCATTACTGCAGGGAAGAAAAAAAAATAAAACTGCACAGTTTGACAATTGCACTGCATCTAAAAAGCAGAACTGGAAAATCCACAGAGGCTGAAGAAGTGCCAAGGGAAACAGTGGAATTTGCTAGAAGCTTTGAATTGCAAATACAAGGGGAAATCCTCTTCTGGAAAATACATTCAACCTCTATATACAGAGCACACGAATGCCAAGAGAAAGCTGATACCTTTCTCTCCCTTTCCCCCTTCAACCTTTTTTTTTTCCTGTCTCACTACTTCACCTCTCCTTATCTCTTTTTTCCCCTTTATTAGCTGTGCTGTGTCACTGCTGTTACCTTCTTACAGAGACAAGAAATCTCAATATTTATTCTGCAGGTCGTCTCAATAAGAGGGCTCCTTTTTTTCCAAGGGTGCAAGGAAAGCCCCACGAGATCAACCATATCAGCTGTTCTTCCCTCATATTCAGATCTCTGGTGTTTTTATCTGTCCAGTGCACAAGGCTCCATCTGTTTTTACTCCAGGTCGTCCATCTCAGCCCTGCAGGAAGGGGCATCCACAGAACAACACCACAGCACCACCACGCCCTGCTCTGCTCCCCAGCCCTAAGTGCCAGATGCAGAGGGTTGGAAAACTCCTGGAATGAGAGGGAATCTGCAGTACAAGCCCCAAAAACCCAGAATCAAGCTGTGAACGTAGATATAAATAAATGATGAATGAACCGCTTATTTAGCTTAACGCCAAGAGCTAATCTTACTGTCCAGCAGAACTGCAAATCAAACAGCAGACAAGGCTCTTTCCTCAGCAGGATGGTAGCATCATCTCCACGTGCCATGCCAAGCTCACTGTTTTTGTAATTAGGGGCTCATCCTGAACCAGAGGAGTCACTGATAGCCTTCAAATTAACAAAATTAATGCAAAGTCCTGGGATCACAACCAGGCATTCCAAAATTGCAATCCAACACAGTTGCATGTGTCTTCCATTTGTGTCTAATGTCACCTTTTCACTGTGAAAAGTAATTTGCAGGTTCTGGCCACGCTTAGGAAAGGAGGAGGAGCAGAGCTTTTACCACTGCATTTACAGGACAAGCAGTTGTGCAGTTGCCTGAGCATTTTGTGAGCTGTGTTGCTCTTGTGGGTACACAATTCATTAAATCCTATTGTGGTATCATTTCCCCTTGGAATGGGGAGTTCCACACAGAACTGCAGTCGTGTGAGTTTAAACCAAGTAACTGGTACAGAATTTGGCACCTGGCTTCTCATGAAATCAGAGTACAAGTGCCACACACTCTGATATCAGTAACTAACAGGCTGCTTCTGGGGGACAGCAAAGGTTTTCCCAATTACAATATATAACCAGAAAGCCATCCAAAAATCTGTCCTTCCTTTGCCCAAACACATTAAACAATTAAAAAAAAAAAACCCAAGCCAACAACCACAAACAAAACAAAATTCCAATCTTGCCTTAGCAATTGGATCTAGGCACCTGAAAAATATCCAAGATCTCTACCACGTACAAAACTGGTGGACAGCTCATAGGTTATAAAAGTCAAACCTGGATTAATTAGACATTATTGTTTGGCTTTTTGATCAGAAGAACCAGGGTACAACTGTATCTGCTGATAACAAAATCACATCCAGGTGGCTGATAAAGCCATTCCTTTTGCTTTCCCTAAGTCTTAATCCTATAGGCACAATAGGACTTTTAGTGTGGTAGAAATGGAGAACTAGGACTGCAGTAGTATTAATTTCCTCCTTTCCTTCCTGGAAATCATCATTTCCTTGTTTTTGAGAGAGAAATATGGTCACAGAAAGGAAATTTTTACACTGTCAGGGTGAAGAATTTTACAAGGAGACTCATCTCTACAATTGCTTCCCAGTCAATATCAGTTTGTAAGTTAGAGAAGAAATTACTTTCCAGAGTACCCAGACACATGGCCAGCTGCTCAGATCATTACCCATACATAATTTTTCTAAGCAAATACACTCTTTGGTTACAGAGTTTCCACAGCAAAGGACTTTTAAATTTCAAGAGGGCCCAGAGAATACTCACAGCTCATCCCTCCATACCATATTGTGGGCACAAATGCCACAAGTCCTTTTATCTCCACAGCTCAAGGACTCACCCTTCCCAGAGCAAAAAGGATTAATTCAATGTCCCAGAGCCCAGAGAGCTTTAGGCTGTACCCCGCTACAGAACTCACTCATCCAGACTGAGAAGGAGCAGAGACATCAACCCCCCCCTCCACTTGTTCCATCTTTAGCACACAAATACCTGGTGAGCAGCAGGGTTGAGCCTCTCCTTCGAGCCTTTCTGCAGAAGCCACGTTCTCCCAGAGAGCCTAGCAAGACTTAAATAGCTCAGGCTGTGTCAAAATTGCTCTCTGCACCACCTGCTCCTCATGAGCAATCAAGAAGTGCCTCACCTGTGTGGGAGGGTCAGAGTGGAAGCAGCTACTGGCTGTGATAATCTTTCCTCACTTCTGTGAGGATTACACCAACCCAAAAATTAATTTAATCATTTTATATTCAGTTGCACTTTCATCCAAATATTTTAAAGCAGTTCTCAGACATCAACTAATTAACCTCCAGGTGCCCCCTGTGAGGTGTGCACAGGTAGAGGAGCAGTTTCACGTGGGAATTACAAGCTGCACGAGGGAGGAGTTGGGAAGCAGCACAACCTCCTCCTCCTCCCCACACCTGTGTGCAGCCCTGCAGCACCACTGCATCCAGACAATTTATAGACGACAGAAACAGACACTGAGAGGTGACACATCATAGAACACATGTGTGGCAAAGCAAAAAGCAGGTCATGGTGTGTTGGGGATGCAACGCTAATTAAAAATAATAAGCCAGCACCATGCTTTAACTTTCTCTGTGCTGCTGCTGAGAAGTGTGAAAATCAGACTTTGTGTTTCTGCAAACCACTCTGGTTCTGGTTTCCTCTAAGTAAGGTTTCTATTTCTTGAAACACTGGATTCCTGAGATAAACAAGTATCTATGTGCCAAAATTTTTTAGGCAAACTATGCACCTTCCTGGGGTGGATTGAATGGTATCCATAAGCACTGTGCAAAACAGTACCCAAAGACTTTAGGACAAGCATAATGCAGCCAAGCAAAACCACAGGGTTAGGGCAGGGTAAGATGGGGATTCAGATGACACATAGATGGTCACCTGGGCTGACCTAACAGTTCACTGCTCCCAAAAGGGTTAACCCTGCCCCTCTCTGCCCAGCAGTGTGGTCCAGTCCCCTTCCTGCACTCAGCCCAGAGACCGGCTCAGCTGGCTCAGCCTGCAGCCAGCCATTCTCCCACCTTGCTCTGCCAATTTCAGCAGCAGTGCCCTCAAACAGCCTCAAACTCCTCTGGCCTTCTGAGATATACTTGTCAGGTAGTACAGGATAACAACCAGTTGTCATTGTGTACTCTAGAAAATTTCTGTCTTTTCAGTCTTTGCCATTTCTCTGCACACACCCAGGTGTAACTTGCATATAATGTCTCTTTTTGGTTTGCCATCACACGGGGCAGGATGCAGGTGTGGGAAGGGATTTCAAACCAGTCTTTCTGTTGCTGTGGTGCACATTTTGCAGGTCTCTCTCAGCAGGCTGACTACACTGGACAGCACTGAGTGGCAGACCACGGAGCAAATGCCACCCACACGGTGCTGCTGTGCTATAGAAACTTCATTTCACTGTGGTTGTTCTTGTGCACCACTGTAAATGATGGGAGATGCAGAGTCCAACCAGCCCCAATGCTCAGACTGCATAGTTCTGTGTTTTCTTCAGATTTCCCCTTTCAGAAGGTGGTTTACTTGGACAAAGAGGTGTCTTTGTCTCACCCTCGATTATGAAATTCAAATGACAGCCCTTTGCCTTAGGTGCTGCTTCTGCTTTTCCTCTCTGCTTCTTTCATTTCTCCTCCCTGCTGCTACACTGGAGTGAATAATGCATTTTTTAGCTAATTTCCGTGGATTAGGCTTCCAATTAATTCAAGCCAGTTTTACAGACTGCCAATTCAGGTTGCTAAAATTCAGTTGGAGTTGTTGGGGTAGGGTAAGGGGGTTTCCCATAAATTTTTTCCAGATTAACTACAAGAATTCAGTGGAAACAAATTAGCCATTTTTACACGTGAGTATATACACCAGTATCTGCAGGATTTGTTTCAGCCCTAACTGAAAGCACAAATTACACTCTTCCTTTCTGAAAGGCCCAAACATGGTTTCACACCAACTGACAGTGGTAGTAATTAATGTGAAGGATCCCTGGGGTCTTTTAACCTCCTTTCTTAGCTTTTGATGGCTGAGACAGCCACAACCTGTGTGCCATTTAACCATCTATAAAACTGAGGGGGGAAAAGCATTTAAACACGACATTGAGTTTTCTTTAAACTCTCTAATGAGCTCTAGATAAAGCAGAGAGGTTTTTACTGTGGATTTTAAGAAACACTTTTTTCCCCTCAATTGTTCTCCCTGGGGCAGAGCATTTCTGTCTCCTCGTAGGCAGATGAAATCCAGGAACAGCTCCCACAAAATCCAGGACCACTGATTATGTCAAAGAGGATTGCACAGTAAAAATCTGCTGTAGGACCATTTCACCCGTTTCATCAGCTCCGTGCAGTTTGCCCTGTCTCTATTCAGATGTAAAATTGTGACAACTGTTTTCCCTTTGCTTCTTTCTTTGCTGCAGATTTGCCAGCTACTCCAGGGTGCTTCAGAATTATTAGCTCGTTCAAATAAAGCAGCTTTATGACACTTTACTTAAATCAACTAATCCCTGAGAGAAATAGCAAGGACTATCAGTCGGACCTGGGGTTGGGAGCTAAATTTTGCCAGCAAACTCTGATATTGGACAAATCAGTCAACCTTCTCAAACCTGGATCTCTGTGTAATACCTCAGAAAGGAAGCATCCCCCTGGCAAAGCACTTCAATATCCTCTCACGATGGAGCTTGTTCTAAGTGTAGAAGATATTAAAGGACCAGGGAGAATTAGTTTTTAGTTTGATTTCCAGTTCAGGGATTGAGAGTTAACAGCATAGGAGCTGCTCCTTGTTAAATATTCCACTACTTTGTACAGTGTATTACAAAATAACCTTTCCAAAATACATACCCAAAAAGAGACTGCAGATGCAAAAGGATGCACTGATATTCTTGAATTAAGGCTGCCAATATCCAAGCTCTGCCAGACAGACTCCTGAGACAGCCACCAGCAGCCGAGCCCTGCCCTGTGTCCACCTCCAGAGCCACACGGCAGGAGCAGATCCCTTTCTGCTTGGAACTGACATTTCACAGAAGCTGCCAAAGAAAGTGGGATGCCTTGGGCACGAGGCTGAGCCTCGGGCTGCAGGGGTGTCTCTCCTGGCAGGAGTCCCCCAAAGGGCAGGAAAGGGCAGCACAGAGCAGACAGCCAAGCACGGTGATGCTTCAGGCTGCCACCCAAGATTGTTCAGCAGAGCCCTGGGCTTCCCCCCTGAGACTCTGCTCATGCAGGACCAGACTCATGAAGCTGAAAATCCACAACAGTTCTTTTATTTCAGTAAATCTCACCTCTTGTCATTGGTAAACGGAAGAGTCAAAACCCATAGAACAAGATAGAAATAGAGAATGTTTAAAATTAGGTTCAAATTTAACAGATTTGCTCATTAAACTTTTTTTTTCCCTTTGAAAACTTCTAAATGCTCCACAGGTAGATAGAATGCTGTCTCAGCTGTAATTTTCTTTGTTCATTCAGGGTAAGTTAAGCACCTGGTCCTTCAGGGTGACCCATCTCCTTGCAAGGAAGACAGCACCAGGCCTGGATATCACTTTACTCGCTTTAATATTAGCTGCAAGAAACTTGGGTCCTCTCCTAAGCGTTTATGAAAACATGAGCAAGTGGTCTTGAGAGTATTCCAAGTTCAAGTTTATTTACTTTCCTGACTGGAATTAGATGTGCAGAGAATGGCTCTCACACGACAGGGGTGGGGCCACGGTGTTATAGAACAGAACAGCTTTTTAGCATTTGCAGATCAAACACGAGGGCTGAACCCACAACAAGCACCTCTAAATTCCTAAAAACAACCTTTGCTGAGGCTGCAGCATTCCAAATCTCCGGCTCATGCTCTCACCTTAAGTAATTGATCAATACTAAACTATGAAGTCCCCAATTATTCTAAATACACTTTGTTCTTGGCAAGGTGCAATACATCACGTGAGGATTCCAGGCTTTTCGTGTTAAGGAACTGCAGACTTCTGAGATTTCAACACTTATCATTCTAATTGGGCATAGAGACACACCGGGTCTGGGGGCTGGGTGTGCCCAGTGGGGGCTGTGGTGGGTGTTTGTCCCTGGAGACAATTTAAGGCAGCATTTTGGGCAGACTGTTTAAACAACGAAAAGCAGAGGAGAAAAAGGAGCTTTTTAAGAGGTTCCTAGCAGGAAACTCTACTTAGGACTACATCTCATGACCTAGTTCACAACTGAAGAGATACAGATGTTGATGAAACCTTTGTAAATGTGAAAAAAATTTAAAATACTGGAGTAAGATGTATTGTCTGAATGGCTGGGATCACGGTTTTCATGCAACTTTCCAAGGTTTTAGGGAAACAATTGTGTCAATCTCCTTCATGTGTGGAAGGAAACATCAATTCATTTCCCTCTGTCTGACAGGTAATCAGTAAGATGAGAAGATCCTATATGTTACAACTGATAGGCTGCAAATGATAGAGTGTGCCTATATGCTAGACAAGCACACAAAGTGTAGCGTTAAAAATTGTTAAAAGTAAAGGTGATGGTATGAACCAGGAGACAAGGACATGGAAGCTCTGACAGGAAGAACTGGATTGTTGAAAATGTGAGTTCAGTGTGAGAGATGAAGGTGAAGCGTCTGCAGAAAATCTGACATCTTTCTGAAAAGGGAGGATTCTGATGAAAAATTAATATCTCACTGGTGTAGATCCTAAGAGATACTAATTCTGGCCTTATTTTAAAACCAGAGGGTTAAAGCTTAAAAAATAGAGAATTTTTGGGAAGATATGACCTGAAAAAGCAAAGCAAATTAAAATTTTCACTTATTTAAACATTTTACTTATTTGTTATGGTGTTTTTGTGCATTTCACTAGCCTTACGAACTTGAGGGAAGGGTGCCATTTATTGTAATGGTATGACTGACTTCCTTACTAATTTGGAAATACGTTAATTGCACACAACATGTCAGTCAGCCACGTTAGGAAGGCGGAGCGTGTTCCAGAGGTAGTATGAATAAATTGTCACCTGCAGTTGCCCTGGTAACTCCTAATTTGTCACTGCATAGCCAATTTGTGTTTAAATGGCTGTTAAACATTCCTTGAGGCTGTTACAAAAACATACAAATCTCATTTCCTTTAACTTTCTAAATTGCATTCAGGTATATGAGTGTATATGTGGACATATTTAATAGAAAAGGTGCTTTCCCAGCTTAATTTTACCTTTCTCACAGCTATGTAGCTTCAGCCTGTTATCATGGGAAGAAAGCATCTTCTTCAGGCAAAGGAAAGAAGTCCTTGTTGCTCTGGAACAGAAGTCCTCCAGAACCACCAATTCTCCCCTATAAACACCAGCTTTGTAATAAGAGTTTTTAAAATTTCACTTTATTGGTCTCCATCAGACGTTAGGAAGAAAATATAAAGCAAATGTTAGATTTTTTTAATCTCATTTATCCCAATTCTGATAGAAAACCAGAATGATTCAACACAAATTAAGTAAATGGTTTGATACTTGTCACTCACTGACAATGAATAAGACTTTTTTAAACATTTGTTTCATGGTTTAAAATAAACAGGAACAGATAAGACTCATTTAAAATACATATACACCTCCTTATTAAAAAAAAAAATCCACCACCTTTAAAGTTGCTTCTTTCAATGCTTCTTAACAGAAAAACCCAAAGCCCAGAAAATGTTTTCATCAAATTTAACAAATAAAAAAGAACCTAATTTTAATCCAGTGGCAATCTCAAAGTCTAACAATGAGGTAAAGCATCCATAAT
The DNA here is from genome assembly GCA_013397115.1 of Edolisoma coerulescens. Lineage (NCBI taxonomy): Eukaryota > Metazoa > Chordata > Aves > Passeriformes > Campephagidae > Edolisoma > Edolisoma coerulescens. Next base: position 963,954 of record VWZW01002154.1, read on the forward strand.
TCCATTTAACTCTGCTTGATGTGAAGGTTTTATTTTGTGATCATTTTAGTGCATAAACCCTGATGAATAATGGAATTTTAGAAAAAGAACCCCTATTGAGTCAAGCTTCATTGACATCTGACTGGTAGTCTAAGATCCTGCAGAGAGGGTCCAAAGCAATGCATCACAGCCTCCCAGCAGGTCATTAAGGCATTACCCAATTAGAAAGCAAGGCTACGGAGCGACATTGTTCACAGCAGAGCAAACATAATTGATTTTTATTTCAACGGGGGGGAGAACCTCCTTGCTAAAGAGCTTTAGCATAATTTCTTATTTAGGAGAGGTTTAAAGAGATTTGTGCTGGAGTATTTAATTCCAAACCCTGGGACAGTCTCTGGCAATGTGTATAAATTAAGGGGCAGTTGACTTCACTCATTCATATTCAAAGCAGAGACTCGCTTGCTGCTCAAAAGTAGCATGAAGATTTCTGAGCAGTGGCATCCAACACCAGCTGTGCAGGGGCACAGTGCTCGGACCCTCCAAACCTTTATACAGCTCATGTAGCTATCAACAAGCCAGTTTCCTGCTTTAAGGCTCCTCTCTGAGGCACTTTAACATGCTAATACACTGTATGTAGCCCACAGCTCTTTAGGAGCACCGTGCAGATGGAATTTGCTCCCGAGACATCTTCATCACCCTCCATCTCCTTCTCTCCTTGTTGTTTCCCCACTGGTTGTTTTTAATCCCACTGTTCATGGGCACCACTGGATGGGAACGCTCAGTGACAGCCTGTGGCAAGAAAGGCTCCTAATGAGCAGCTTGGATTTTCTCAGTTTACAGTATTACAGTCAGCCAGTGGAAAATGTCAGCCCTGTTATCTCCCATCTCCTTTTGTATATGAGTAACATGATGCCTTTTCTCATTGCAAGCCATGCAAGTTAAAAAAAAAAAAAAAAGGTCCTATTGCAAGCACCACACTCCATCTTTGAAAGCAATTAAATCATAAATTCTACAAGGAATGTTTGTTTTAATTTATTAACACTCAGTGCTTCAATGGAAACAAATAACTTTTCAGGAGAGGTGCTTTTTTTCTAGTCTTTGCATTTAAGGTGCACTGGAGAACAGATAGCTGGAAAATGCTGTAAAATCCTCACTTTTTACAAGACCAAAAGCAACACAACTAAAGTTCTTACTGGAAATATTTGTAGATTACTATCTCCAAACTATGTATACAGCAGACTTGAAAAAAAAATGTTTTCCTCTATTAGTTTTACTTCAGTGTGCCAAATGAAACACTTAAAAAAAATTTAAGGGACTTCTTAGCTGCAGTGGCCAAAGTCCATTCCCAGCTTCATCCTCTGGGTCTGTACCTAAGAATCATGTGACTCATCAGTCTCTAATTTTCTATTTTCCGTCGTGTGTGTGACAAAAATTATCATTTTCAACTTGACGTATGGCTTAAACATATTTATTTTAAATTCTTAGTTAAAGGAAAACAGGGAAAAAAACTTTACATGGCACTTGAACTTCGAAGTCTGCCGGCAACACAGCGACAATTTAATTCCACTTGGTTGTTCACCAGCCCACTTCTCTGTCTCGTGTAAGTGCTCTCCCGAAATACAAGGAAAGCAAAGATACGGAGCAAATAATCTTTACAAACACTTATGTACTCAGATATATCACAAACCCAGCAGCAGCAAGGGCAATTTAGCAGTTGTTTGTCTTACCATGGCACTTACGAGCCCCAGGCACAGATTGCTACCCCTTCGCGTTAGTCACGACGCCAACACACATCAAAGCAGCAATCCCTGACCTGAAAAACCCTCCTGTAAAATTTTATGCCCAAGACCAGCTGTTTATGAGTTTATCCATATATTCCCAATTCTGTTCCTCTTTTTTAATGTTAGGATCAAAATCAATTTTTCGTGTAGTGCAGATCAACACAAGTATAAAATTTCAGTAGTGGCTGCAGTGTATTTACTGTGCTCTGCTGCTTAGGCACCAGCAGAGTTGGGGAGTTTTTCTGAGGGCTTCCAAGGCACACCCAGTGCCCATTTCACAAAATACCAGCATTCTCTCTTCCTCTTGAGTCAGAAGGACTATGGCTAGAATCTTCTTCCATGGACGCTTTACCACAGATAAATTTACTGTCAGCTGGCAGTCAGTTGTTCAAATCCACCCATATTTAACTGAATAAAGGATCTATTGCTTCCACCACGTGAATGCTTGGAAAAAAAATTTTAAACTAATTGTGACAAAAACCATCAGTGCATGAAGCAGTGTGGTCATTTTTGTTTCTTACTACTACAGACAAACCACCTGTACCCCAAACCCTTTCAGCTGCAGTGATTCCTGGGAAATTATCTTTACTGGCAAAGAAATTTCCGCCAACAGACCCGGTAAAAAGCTGCAAAAAGCCATCATTAAACACATGTTTTCTAAGAAATTAGCTAGATCCACAAGCACCCAAAAGTGATTCAGGATTAAGCTGTTCCTCACTTTGAAAACAAATCTTCTGAGCCAGTGGTTCTCTACCCTTCTGCATCTGTGAACATCTAAATGTTTTCTAGCTGTAACACGGGCCCGGCACCACAGAGCAATAATAACCTCTATTTTTCTTAGGCTTGTTCTGACTGCCATGTGTGTCTTGAAAGTGGTCCTTGACAGCGAGGGGTTTTTAGCCCCAAGCTGGCCTATCACCACTCAGGTGGTACACTTGAAGTAGGGAAAGATATTGACCAAATACCTTGAGAGCTTGTTGGAGTAAGTTAAAAGCTTTGAACTCTCTGGATTCCTCACACACAGGCTGCACAACTGAAGCAACAAACCTTCAGGGGTGCACTGTGCAGCCAGGAAGGGTGGAAGAAAGGGATCACGTGCTGAAAGCCAGACAGGGGTACAGGAAAATGCCCTTTCCAGCTTTGGGAAGGATAAGTGGAATGGCTCACATCTGGAATGAATAGGTCTCTTGACTTAATGAAAATAGGCAGTGCATGTTTTGCATGCTAGGTTGGAGTGTTTTGATTTGTAATGAGGAAAGAAAGTGTAGAATATACTGTACACGTTCTCCCACAGGTGTGTGATGTGTGGGCTGGAGAAAATGGGCTAATTTTAGAACTTTCACCTTGTTAAATGTTTCTGGAGTTTAACTTTGTAATAAGAGACACGCTGATATTACGGTCCTTGAACATTCCTCACCAGTGAGAAAACAGAGGGAAATGGTCTGAAAATTCAGTGCTTGAAGTGATAACTATAAATTATACTGTAACTTCAGTCCTTTAAAAATGCTCATTTTACTGGAGGAATATTGAGCAAGGCTGTGTTTTTCTCCAAGGAAGAAATGCTGCAGTTCACCACACTAAATCTGCATGCTGGCACTTATGTACACAAATAACCATTATTTAGTCTATAAAATCCTTCTCTAATATTCAGTAAATTGCGTGTTGTTGAGTTCTTGAAAAGAAATCTTGGAAAAGTATTCAAATTATTTGATTTTTACAGTTTACATAGCATCCTATAGTTCACCTTCTCTGACCTTAGATGCTCACTGGCTAACTGCATGTTCAATGGTGAACACGAATGTGCTCTGTATTTAGTATGTTTGTATCTACACTGATTGAGAGACTAATTTTCAGAGAGAAAAGAGCAGGAAGAGTCGCTTGAACATAAAAAAGCTGTAAGGACATAAATATTGGGACAACATGGAAAATATCTCTTAAACAGAAGCTTAGTTTTTCTTTAGTGTCCTCCAAAACACAAAAAATACCCCTCAAAACATCAAACGAACCAGCAAGGTAATTGACACCAAAAATTATTGTCACCAGGTTGCAGGTCATGGGTTTAATTGATGTTACTTAGACCAACTCAATGTTTTGGGTTCAAGCATTTATCCAGCCCTGTGACGGCCACGCTCACAGACGCCAGTGAAAAGTTACTTAGAGCTTCATTTATCTCTTCAGTGTTTCATGGCCAAATTCTTGGTGCTGAACTGCTCAAACTCCACAGATTTAGGAGATGCAAAGCGTCCAATACTTTTACACAGAGCAAGAAACAGAGAGCAGCACTGACTGTTTAACTCCACGTTAAGGGAGGGTGCAGATAACGAGGTGCAGTCGCAGAACACGAGCAGTAATAAAGTGGGAAAGCACTCCTTCCTTAACTCAGCACAGTGTAATCAAAGGAGAGATATATGGCACCAAGGGGTACTTCTGACCACGCAGTCAAGTCCCTTTAAATGGCACAACAAGGTCCATCCTGCAGCCCCATGGAAGGCAGATGGCACAGCAGTGACCCAGGTCACGCAGTGCCGTGCTGGAGGTTCACCGGTGTCGAGGCACATCTGTCACCTGCCCTGACATTAAACGGGGTCCATGGAAAGCATCAAGCAGGAAAGTGCTCAGGAGTCAGGTGGGGCCTTTCCTGTGAATGAAGGTAGTCAGGAATATGTTTGCCTGAAATCATTTCAGGCCTGAGGAGTCCACGGAAAAAGGCCAGACTTTACCAAAGGTTTTGTCAGATAATGCACCACTCTGAGCATCTATCTCAATTATATGTTACACATTAAAGAAAATTTTATCTAAAAGAGGAAGAGGGAGAAAGCGAGGTAGAAAACATAGTTTTTCCAAATTTCAGATTCTTGCTAATTTTTCACATTATGGTTTTGCAATGTTTCCTTTCATGTGGTTACGTGAACTATATAAATTATATAAATATTTTAATCATTTACCACTATAAAGAGACGGTCATAAACAATCATTTTGATTTGTACAACATTTTTTATTTATTTTATGCTTCCCATGAGCCCCCAGAAGTTTCAGGAATACACATGGGAGGATATTTGGGGGAAATAAATTTTAAAAAACTAAGAACAGTTAAAAATGTTACACATTCTTCAACTTCTAAGGCCAGGGATCGAGTTATGCCCATCCAATGAGAAATACACCCTGTCCCTGAGAGGTTTCTCATTTACACCCCAAGAAGTGTTGAAAAAATATCTTTAATCTATAAATACCTACAAAGACATTCAGAAAACTTGCTACTGTGTCCGGGCAATTTACTGAAACTCATATATTTCAATAAATTATTCATCAGGATTTATTTTCCATAGCTAAGTATCACACATAAATTACTGATAAATGCTAGTGAAATCTGACAGCTGAAAACATCTGTCCTCTTATGCTTGTACATCTCAATTTTCTTTCAGCTTGCCTTTATTTCTCAAAACTAACTGTGCTAAACGGCTTAAGGATTCACTATATTTGATTGATGTCACACAAACCAGAGCTGCATGGCACACTATGCACTTAGAAAGGATGCAGAACATCGTTCCCAAGGCTGGAAACGTCTCAGTAAGAACACCAGCTTTTTTATGCCTATGGCTAATGAATTTATCTTCTGAAATAAATGTATCTTTTGGACTTGGATCAATGCATGCCTTAATTAAAACCATGTTTCTGTATAAGCATCTAACAAGAACACATGAAGGCCCTATTTAAATTGGAAGAGAACAGTATAAACCAGCATGGCTTTTAAAACTAACTGCTTCCAGGTGCAGAGAGAGTGGAAGTTTAGTGCTGTTTCCAACTTGATGCTTGGATGCCTTTGTTCTTGAAAGTGTAAGGTTTCTCTCATTCTCAGTTTTATGACTGCAGGTTTCTATGTTGCATAACACCCTATAATAGAGCACCAAAGGGCTTAGTTTTATTGTTTTGTTTCACTTTATTGACTGCATGTTTTATTCAGCTAATATGTGCCATGGAGGCAGGCAGTAACATCTCAATTACAACGCCAGGGCTCTTCCTTCTCTCTAAATGACCAGCTTCAATCTGCCCTTTATTATATTCACATGCAGGTGTTAAAAGGCGAGGAAGGAAGGGTGAGGGAAGACGGAGTTGAAACAGACGTTTTAAAGAATTACAACTGGGAAGGCTTTTTTTCCAGGTTATCCTCTAAAGCTAAACACATTCCAGTATATGATATTTGTGCTGTGGCAAGCCACCAAGCACCAGCAACCATTGCATAGCAATGGGTGTGAGAAAGTTCAAATCTAAATAAAAACTCCTCCAGAGTTTGATCAGAGCTGGATCTGGTATTTCACTTTACTCATTTCTACTATTGTGCATCCCTGCTGGAGAGCCAAAGAGACTTTGGCAATGCAACAAGTATACAAGCAAGGAATTGGCACTCCCTACAGCTTATTCAATGTCCTGAATATTAAAGCTTGTTTTACTAAGAAGGGGAATGCTGAACGGGATGACATTAGGAGTCTTCATGGGTCCTTTTGTAATGCCACTGGATTTTTTCATTCCCACAAGATTCCCACAAGGGCAAAGAGACAGACCAGCTTAACATTAGAGACAGATAAAATCTTTTCCTGTTAATCAAAAGTATGCTGAGCTGGCAGGGCAACGGGTGGGAGGTTGAGGGAACAGAGGGGAGAAAATGAGAAAAAAAGTAATCTGGAACTGCATTAATAATAGAGAAACAAGGCAGTTCTTTGCAGGTGGAGCTGTAATTGAAATAAGTCCAAAAAATCTCTCTTATTTTATCTGAAGAATACCAACTCTCATAATTCAGCAGCACCAATCAGTTCAGCACACGAGCCCAAGTCCTGCTACTGGACTCGAAAGTTTAATGTCTGTTTTTCTGGCCACTGATAAATAACCAGATACCAACAACTCTCACAAATCACCACCCCCAGAACCAGCAGACACTGAATGCTGTAAGGAACAGCCCTTTGCCTTCCCATAGGAAGTGCCTGTGAGCCAGGAGTGGATTGTTCCTGTGAAGGCAGATACTGTGGCATTTTATAGCTTCAGACAAGGAAATAATCTTTACAGTGTTTCAGAGATTATTAATAAATACTTTACTTCAGCTGCATTTTTCCGTCTGGAAAATCATGATAATTTCATCTTGAGTTTATAAAGAACTGAAGTATTCAATATCTAGCTCAGTTAAAGGGAACTGGGAGCAGCTAGATCTATTCACAATGATACTTCAGGCCAGTTTGACAACAATAAGAAAGAATGATTTCTTTTTAGCCTGGTATAAAGGGTAGCTTATTGCACAGACCTTTCCCTGTCTTCAAAGGGCAAAAACCTGGCTCAGCTTTTTCACATTTCTCCCACATCCTGACTTCAGCATTAGAAGCAAAGCCATACAGCTCAGTCCAATGCCAACATTAATCCCCTGTATAAGGCACTTGAAGCCTGTTGCTCTACTCACTGTCTGCATCCAGTGAATTTACTGGGTGGGGAAGGACTTTGCAGGCAAATCCTGCAGGATGAGTGTGTTTCCTGCAAGGTGCTACCATCCCATGGTGACACCAGGTATCAACATTTGGGCCAACACCTTACAGGAGCAGAGAGTATTCCCTGGTGTTTTTACCCTGGCTCACCAACCAGCCCAGGGCTGATCCTGAGGAAAGTAGATGGGAAACTTTTTTGACTCTTTAACAGTTCCAATTTGTTATGTCATACTGACCGGCTTTCCAATTTCTTCTTTCTTTAGTTCATATCAAACACTTGGACTGCTGTGGTGGCAGCTCTGCCATCAGAAAACATCCAGCTTCAGGTGTAGAATAAGCTGCCTGACCCCAGAAAGGATGACTAAAAAATGCTTTAGCAGCAGGCAGAAAACAACTCCTTCCTTTGAGATGGGGATTCCAAAATCTGTCAGAGAAAAGAAAAAGGGAGGAGGCTGCAGAGTCCTGACAGAACCAGCCTTGGGCCAGCAGCTGCTCCGGTGGTCCACAGGCAGAATGTGCAGGATGAGCAGCCAGGAGAGGTGCAGCAGCTCTGGGACCCAGCACGGGGTGGGTCTCACCTCCCCAGCCCTGTCCAAGACAGCTGCACAGATCCCGTTAGACTTTAATATTATTTATGATTATTTATTGAGCATCATCAGCAAGCCTGGGACTGTGCAAGGGACAAGTAGAGAGAATCCCTTCCCAAAAATGGAAACAATCAGGCTCTGTGTGGGAACCTTGAAATCCACCCAAATTTAAAGGCTTCAGTCTCCAGGCTGTTAATTCAGCACGTATCAGGAGCAATAAATTCACTTGCAAAAAGTTCCAGAAATCAGTGGATTTTCGGTCTCTGACAGTTTGCACTGCACCAGAAGTTAGAAACCGAAGACCAAAAAATGAAAACACTTTACCTGCAATCCTCCAGTTTCCATTTTTGCCAAAATACATTAAAATACAGTCAATACCTTTGATATCCTGTTATGATTGCTTCCATGACTTTTATGGCCACATAAAGATACAATCTTTGACAGCTGGGCTCGATGCTTTCCTGACATAAATCAGTGTCACACCACTAGAGCCAACATAACTGCATAGAATGAAACCACAGAACGATGTTGACCTCTATGTATAATTATTTTCTAAATGGGGAACAGGGCTTAATGATCCAATGCATTTATTTCCTGCTGAAAGAAAAAAAAAGCTATAATTCTGACTGTACATAGTACATATTAAATGATTGTTATTGAACTTTCACGTTAAATCCCCAATAATCTGAGTTCTACTCTGTGGTGAAAACTGTATTGCAGCTCTGCTACTGGTAACATCATAAACACAGCATTACAATAACTAATGCTGCCCTCCTATGACACACTGCAAATTAAGAACATTATTAACAAAACCTGAAGTGGATGCATATTTCAAGTCCTGCTAGATGAAGATGTATTTTCTCCCTGTTTTACTCCCTTGATTATATCACAAACCCACCATTTTTCAGCTCTTTAAACCCATACTGTATGTTTTTAATGTTATACTAAGTGAAAAATCTGTTACTGTCTTGTGGGGGTTGACCCTGTCTGGAACCCTGGGTGCCCACAAAAGCCACTCTGTCACTCCCCTCCTCAGCTGCACAGGGGAAAGAAAACACAACTAGAAGCTCCTGGGTTGAGACAAGGACAGGGAGATCACTCAGCAATTACCATCACGAGCAAAATGGACTCAACTTGGTGAAAAATTAATTTAACATATTACCAATCAAATCAGAGTAGTATAATGAGAAATAAAACTAAATCATTAAATCACCTTTCCCCACTTCTCCCTTCTCGCAGAAACCACTCCTGTAGCCCCCCCACCACAAAGACCCAATACTTTCCACCCCTCACCTCTGTAAAACACTAAGAATTACCATTGAACTCCACATTCATCACACAATCTTCACTCTCATCACCAAAAAAGAATTTCCTACACCAAAATCAAAATTATGTGATTGCAACACAGAATGAAAGTGGGCAAGTGACACACAACCCACCCCTCATCCCTCCACCACAATTAGAACACCACCAATTCCCCATGACCATGCGGCTCTTCAACATTGTCCACTGGATGTTCTACCCATTACCTCTCCCAATTATTGCCTTTTTCTTGAACCATGAGCCTTTTGCTCTATTTTGTCTCTCCTGTCCAGCTGAGGAGGGGAGTGATAGACCAGCTTTGGTGGGTACCTGCCAGGGCCAACCCCCCACATGTATCCTACCCTTCCCCTACAGGATATCTCTTGAACAGCCGCAGTGTTCACTATATAGGGTTTTATTTGGAAACACAAAAACCCTTTGTTCATATTCCTCTCTAAATGGTGACTTCTTTAGGTGGGTTTCACAAAGCAAATCTACCTTTAAGCACAAAGAGCTGCAGGGGACGTTCAGTGATCCTCTGGCTTCTGCCAGAAGAATCTCTTCAAGTCAATCTTCATGTCCAATTACATAGAAAAAAAATAAAGGCCAAAGCCACAGACCCTGAGTCCTCATGCCACCACAGCCCACATGCAGCTATAGTGTGAATGAATATTAAACCTGAATTTCTTTAAGAATCAATAAGGCACGCAACACATAGCAGGGGGAGAAGGGAATCTGTCATTCTGTCCCGTGACCAACATCCCTTCCCTTCATGCAAGCATGATATGGGGTATGTGGCATCCAGGAACAACCCCACACACTCATTTATACCACCACGGGATTGCATTTCACTCTGTCAAACGGAGCAAAGGAAGGACTTCCAAGTTACTGGCATTTGAACCTGAGAGGAAAGATCCCTTTGGGAGAAGCACCAACAGAAAGCTGTAGTTTCTCCCATTTTGGACCCTCCTTTGTTCCTGCAAAGCACACTGGCAAGCGTTGCTTCCCCCAGCCAACCACAAAACTATCTGGCTTGTTTGGCCAGATCCAGCAGAAGCTGTTTCTGTGGGAGTTTCATCTGCTGGAAATAAAGCACGCTGGACAATGATCACTGCTTAAAGATGTAAATACCTTCCCCGTGCAGTGCATACGTAATGCCCCTCAGGAAGGACCTGTGCAGGCAGGTTTTGCATTCATCACACTCTTCTCCATCTTGAGGAGGAGGCTGCAGCACAACTCTGGGGTGAAATGAGTGTGTTCAGCTTTGTTGCTGCTAAACATTTCTTCTCTTTACTGGCTGCTCCACTCCCATAACGAGCAACATCTCTGTGAGTGACCAGCCAAGAGACCCCCGGAGCTCCCAGGTTCTAGGAACAGTGCTTGTGCTGTTCCCACTCGACTGTGCTTCATTTGTTTCCAGGGAATTCTTTTGTCCTCCGTCCCTCATGAGACCGTGATGGCAGATAATCCCCTGGCAGCCCCTGCAGCAGGTGAGCACGGTGTAATTCTGTGAGACCCTTTGCTGTCAGAGCAGAGGTTGAACCAAAATAATGATAACTGCCTCAGGTACTCTTCTCCTCCCTTTCATCCCAAAAACTAAGTTTTTAATGCTCCCAGACAATTTTTAGTTTACTAATGAGTCAATAGTTCTTTTCTGAATGAAGCCCCAGCAAGCAAGAAATGATGTGGCTGGAGAGCAGTTTCATTTTGGGGGTGTTTTCTTAAGAGGTAACTTGTTGTGGTGGGAGGTGAGTAACTCTCTGGGGGGGTAGGTACCAGCCAGTCTTGATCCATGGACTCACTGCCCCTCCTGGGTAAGGTGGTCCCAGTCTCAGTTAATCCCAGTGACTAATGCAGGAGCAGAAACCTGGTGGAGCCGGCTCTAAGCCTTCCCTTGGCCCAGGAAAAGGAAATACAGGCTGAGAGGAGATTTTCCTCTCTTACCAGAAGGGTTTTTCCTCCACCTTACAGACACAGGCTGGTACCTGGAGCACCTGTTGCCTGAAAGAAATACTTACACAGAGCCATCAATTCCCCTTTTTCCATGAGTTGTACGTGGCCTTCAGTAGCTGGAAAAACAGCAGTGCAGCAAAGACCACTCAAATGTATCATGTGAATATCTGGAGATGTGAGCTTAATAAAAGCTCTTTACTACCACAAAGCATAGCTTGTAACATTGTGTTCAAAGCATTTCTCCATGAACACTTCGGGTGAATTCCTGGTCCCACCACAGACAGTGGGAGTTTAGCCCTTCGCTTCAGTGGGATGTGTTTCACCTTTTGTGTTTAATTGCCAGTTATTAGGGAAAGGAATAAATTACACTCTGCTAAATCCAGGCACAGTAACAATCAAGTCCCTTTTAAAAAAAATAAATGCTACCATAAGAGCCCTTTATACTTAGCTGAAGTCTTAGAGAGTCCTTTTTAAGTGCTCTGAAAGTTATTTTCTGATGCTTTTTTGTATTCCTGGATGGTTTCACTGCATTTGCATCAAACCAACAGGATCAACAAGAAAAAACAAACAGGGAAAGGTCGTTAATGGACAAAAGACAAGATTTAAAAACCTTTCACAACCATCCACTTAAAAGACTGCACTGTTTAGCTAGCTTGTCCAAATTTACAGTGTAGCAAGAGCAATAATCTCTGTCAGAACTGGTTGCAGCCCCTGCCAAGCTGAGAGCAATGTTCCCATTGACTTCTGTATGCAGATCAGACCCTGGAAAAGAGGAGTTGTGTGCCAGAGTCGGAACAGTTGGACAAATGAACGTACACTGAGATGGATATACCCTTTCTCAGAGTTAAATTATTCTGCCATGAACAGGACATTTAAAGATTGCATTGAGATGACCCATCTGTGTTTTAAAGCAGATGAGAGTGCGTTGGGAAGCAAATGACGTGCTGCATTATTTAAGCCAAATGTTCAAAATTCCATTTGTTCTTGGTGCAAGCTACACACGCTGAATCTTCAGTCATGTGTCCGAGCACATTCCTGGTGAGCTCAAGCAGAGTAAAGTTAATTGAATCAGCCTATGGAGTCCCAACCACACCACTGCAACCTGAAGTTGCATTTCTTTTTTAGCAACCTTCAAGTGATTTTCATCAAAATCCTCTGATTTCTCATCTCCTTCTCTGCACTAACTGTAAGGATTCCACTGCACTGGCTCACCACAGTGCCTGTACCTACATTTAGACACCTTCATTTCAGCACTGACCTTTATAGCATTAAAAAGTGCTTCTGTTCCATTGTCATGGTGTTATGAAACCTGTCTGTGCTGACGCAGCATTCACCAATTTAACACACAAAAACACAAGCACAAAATACTGATCTCGTCCATTCTTCCCAGGCTGCCTCTCCACTACCTCTTCCCAAGAGTCTCACCATCCAAGAAGCAGTTAGCTAGAACTGCCAGAGGTTCCCTTGCCATCCAGCCCTTGAACATTCCTGCTGCTGCTTGTGGCTTTCTCCAGGCAACTTGAGAGCCAGTTTTCTAGAGTCTACAGATTTTATTGGTGAAAGCAACATATGCCATGAGCTAGAGAGAGGCTGGGAACGTGGCACTCCCTCATCAGTCAGTACTGCTGCTTAGGATAATCATTCAACATGTTATTCATGTTTAACACATCAGTTCATTGAGCTGGCACTCTCATCCCACTTACAAAGGTAAATGAAGGCTAGAAGGGGCCTGTGAAAGCCGAGCTAATGAAAACGATGCAGCTGGCTCCAAACTGTGATTCTGGCTCTGAGGTGCAAGATCTTGGCACCATCTGCTCCTTCCAGAGCTAATATTAATGAAGAACTCATCACAGCCCTGCTGAGCCAGGGAATGCTAGCGCTCGGATCCCGACGGATGCGCAGAGCTTTCAGCCGTATTTTAGCACTGCTGAGCTGTAGTCCTGCCAGCTTTCTGTGATGTGGAAATTCGAGCTGTAGCATCTGGGTGAGTTCAGGCTGGAAGGGCTGGGCTGCAGCACCTCTAACCAGGACATCCCCGGGAGGAGCAGGTCCAGATGCTCTGGGCAGAGCAGGCTCAGAGATGGGTCTCCAGGCCATGCAGAACTGCCAGGGCATGGAGTCCGTGCAAGGTACTGCATCTCCAGGGTTTCCAGATATTTAAAACCTCCAAAAATCACCAAAGTCCTCAAATTCCAAACTAAATCTTCAGGTGAAAAACGAAGGTCCAGGAAGCTCAGGTGGATGGTAGTCCTTTGTGGACTATAAAGCAACACATCCATTTTAAACCAAGTTTCACAGTCAAAAGAAACCCCAAATGTGTATGATCTATTTTCTGACCCCACACCCCTTTTGGTTCTACCCAAATGATGTCTTGTGGCCCCGTTAGCCTACACATACCCATCATCCTGCCCTTATTTAAGAGATACAAGACTCAGAAAGACACAAGAGTCTGCTGAACACAAAATAATCCTTCTGTGCCTCCAAACCCAGCTGCACTGCACCAGCATTGTGGGGGAACATGGTCTGCAGTAGCATCCAAACATATAGAGGCAAATAATTCCTACAATTCAGAGGTTCCCAACAATACTTTTTTCCACTTAAAAATTTTAAGGTCTGTATCGTATTCTGCACGCCACTGAAACAAACAGCATTTTACTATTTTACTCATAAAAAAAAAAGTTTGCATGCTTGGTGTATTTTGAAACTCTGGGTAAGCAGACTGCCCAGCTATTTGCTTAGTTGCACAAGAGATCTCATGCTGCTAAACCAGCCAGAGTTATCTTGCCCCCACCCTACTGCTCAGAAGAGACTTCCAAAATAAAATAAATCATTGATCCAGTGTCAGGAAAACTGCCTTCCCAGTGTTATCCCGTCCCAGAGTATTCTCTGTAGGACTGTTTCCTACAGATAGTAGGGGTAACCCTGAGGCATTTTATGGATCCATACACTTTAAATTTTACACACAGCCTTTTGCACTGACATCCCCATTATCAAAGATATAGGATCCCATGCCCAGTGGAATTCCCAACAGACTGAGAGTAACAAAGTTGTATGGAAAAAATTAGATTCTCATACTGCAGAAATTTTAAGATATATGCAGCTGATGCTTAAATTGCCCAATTTAAAATATATATATTTTGCACGAGAAAATATCCAGTAAGAACATTAAGGTTGCAAAGCAAAGTACTGAGAATTTCAGAGGTGTTAGAATTAGGATTTCTTAGCACATAGTTTATCCACTTTCTGCATATCCCTTCAATAAGATAAAACCCCTGAAGGGCTGACTTCAGCTCAGTCCAGAGTGTGGCTGAAATTGGTTCTGGTTTTAGCTGCTAAATATACCAAAGCTGTCCCTATGCAACAGGTGCAAACTGTAAGTTAAGGAAATGCCTACAACTTAACCAAGTGTTCATAGATTAGAAATGGCAAGAAAAACATCCCTGAGTAAAGAGCCAGACAATCCTTCCCCACCAGATGTCAGATCCTTGCTTCAAAGCATTGAGATATTTTACCTTTTCAAAGCTCACCCCATTTTTTTGCCAGTGTATTGTTCTCTACATGTATTCTCAGGCATCAGTTTGGATTCAATCTTCCTAAAGAGTTTAGGGAGTTACTTAGCACAGCAAATTCCCTCCAAATTCTGTTCAAAAGGGTTCAAGTCTGGCAAAGCATATGCCAATCAAACCAGGGGCTTGTTACACAATCTTCACAGTAAGAGACACCAGCAGCTCCGCCTGTAATATTTTTGCCACTTACAATTAATAGTCTGGAAAAAGACATCTTGAGAAAGTAAAATAAGTGGCACAAAGAGGAGGAGGGTTTCCAAGCAACTGCTTCATTTTCATTTTAAGCCCATGCTGCAGAAGTGTTAGCAGCAACTTAAGGGGCTAGTCTCATCCCCAGCCTGCAGGAGAGTGAGGAAACTAGGTTAGAAACAGTAATTTCTTGCATATGACCTCAGATTAACATACAACAGGAGGGATCAAAAGGAACAGGATTTTAAATCATTGTGCCCACAGTTAATTTCTAGATGCAATGCATCCCGCAGCCAGCAAATGCATTTGTACGGCCAAGTTACGTTCCCACTGATTTTTGCAAATCCTCTGCTCCCTAGATCTTAAAATAACAGGGAAGAGAATTACAAAGAAAAAGCAAGAACAAGTGTTGCCTTTTCTTAGCGAGCACCTCCTGAAGAGCTCCCTCCCCATCCCTGCTCCCGCTGGCGCTGCCTCAGCGTGCCAACCTCGCGCTGCCCAGGCTCCACTCGCCCAGCCACCACTTATTGCTCCTCGGCCTTTCTGCTAAACTGCACCTTGGAATTGCCACAAGCCCAGTCCCACTTTTCAAAATCGGGCACCTAAACAAATCCTCTGATTTTTCAGGAGCTGCCGTGCATTGTCAGCAAAACAAGAGGGCTTGCAGGCGCCCTGAGTGCCCTGGAAATCAGGCCACTCTGGGCTGTGCTCCTGCTCTCAGCTTTTTCAGTTTTTCCTCCACCCAGTGGCCACTAACAGAAACAAATCACCTCATAAAACACACTGCACTACCACTCTATTCACTGAAATACTCTATTAACATGGCAGTAGTCTATTGTTCTCTGGACTGCTATTCACAGGACATCACTGTGTACCTCTGTTATGGCATCCAGCAGAGGATTACATTGTGGAAAACCTTGGTGTGACACACAGGCGACAGAAAGAGAGAAAACCACACTGTTTGTGGGGATGGACAAAGGAGCAGACAAAAATATTATATCCCCACAAGGTCTAGAAATATAGATACAGTCAAAGACAGTAGTTGCTGCCATTGACAGAAGTGTTAAAAAGATCAAAACGGATTCTACATTCATTCATATAAATCAAGCAGCTGATGAAATCTCCTGACCAGTTTCCTGCTGGTACTGCAAAAACACAGATTTCTTGACAGCTGTCTGCCCCACCTGAGCAGATGTGATGAGCTGTGGATCTGGGCTTCAGAACAGAGCTCCTGCAGGACACACAGGAGGGAGGAGCCCTCTTTGCTCCGGCTGCAGACTGCCATCAAACCCTTTGGTAATTACAGTTTAATTTTGGATTTTAATATTCAGCCAGAGAATTGAAAAATGCTGTGCTTCTGTAGATGATGAGAGCGTGTTACCTGAGCCAGCTGGCAAAAAGGCAAAGTTGCATTTATGTTTCATTACTAATAGCTACTGAATTGACTCTGTAATTGAACCTTTAAGGGTATTTGCAAGATATATTCCATGCAGCACACTAAAAAAGTTTTGCTAGACACTAGCAGGGCTGCACCTAAACCACATATATGCAGATTTACCTGCATGTTTACAAACATTGACACCCCTACACTTCCACGCTGGATAAATACCTCCAGGAGGATGCAGGACTAGAAAAGGAGCTACCAGGTTACATCATTTACAGCTTAAGACAAAAAATACCAGGCAGGTACTAAAAGTACAGTATACTATACTGATTGAAAAGTACAATTCTTTTTATTTTTAAATTGATTCAAGGTTTTGTCTGCATCTATTTGACCGTGTCACCAGTGCAGGGCCACTGATGCTCGTGAGCTGCTCCCCTTTGCACACCAGGTGCTTGCTCTTCATAGTCATCCCTTACCCCACCTCTGGACCAGAGGATGTTTCAGCTGGACACTTGAACACATCACACAAGTGTCCACTTTGCTCAGCACCATGAGGCAGCCCATTACCACAGCTTGCAGCACTGCTCACTGCTGCCAGGACCTCTGAAGGCTCCGTTTGCTCAAGGCTCTCTTGCTGGAAACCCCACTGCTCCAGAGCATGAAGAGCACATCAGGGCGGGAAATACAATACCACAGATTAAACCTCTCTCTGGAAGAATGATTGAGACTTGCCAGAGTGTTTGCCCAGCTCTGCCCATAAAGATTTAAACTTGTTTGCTGTTTCCCCCTCACCCTGAGTCTGTAGTTTATGGCAAGCAGGGATGGCAGGAAGGGTGGGGGCAGCCCAGTGTCTCAATGGTCCCTCAGAGTGCTTTAAGGCAACATCATAAAAGGGATCAGGGACAGAGCTCTTAGCCATGACCCCTCTCTGCAAACAAAGCAGGAATTACTGAGCAAGAGTGTCATTCGCAGTATTTTCCCTTTGGAAGTTCCTCTGCAAGAGCCACCACACTTGGGCAGCTGCGTGTCCTCCAACCAAGGCAGCAGGGCCACGGGCTCGCCCGGCTCCGTGGCTGACCTGGCACTCCCCCACTGCCCCCGGGGCTGCAGACCTGCCACAAAGCTCCATGACTTATGTTGATTGAGCAATTTTCAGTATTTCTCTGGCTGACAGCAGCAGTGGTGCTCTGTCTGCCAGCTCTTGGCTAGACAAAGCAGATCTAGTGTCCCCCATCTGGTAGTTGAACTCTGCGTGCAATCTGCACGCAGCCACAGCCAGCACTCAAACTGGGACCTCGTGGGGCCCTGGCAGGGCTGGTACCAGGTAGGCCAACACGAGAAGTGCTGTGGCAAACCCATCTCTCTGGGAAGCCACTCCGCACCTGCGAGGAGCAGCAGTGGTGACAGAAATATAACCCTAAAATATATAGCTAGCCAGGATTGCAAAAAAAAAAGGAGTTTTAATAGCTGTGCTGATTAGAAAAAAAACACAGATCTGGCAGTACTTCTGGGACTTGTTTACACTTAATAGTAAGTGCTGGTTACTAGCAATATCTTGTTTAAAATACAAGGTTATTTAAGAGGCAGCTATTGATAGTTTGCTGTGCTGAGATGAAGGCATTATTGCCAGAATTTTGCATTTAGATAAGCCATCATGCCCTATAAAAATCACAGCTATTGTCTCTAGGCTGTTGCTCTGAATCTGGCTCAAATCAGTAATGACCAACACCGGTCACTCTGTGAGGATGCTCAGTGACCTGAACGCCCTGAGCTCACAGGTACAGCCTGGCTGGGGCCTGAACGCCTTGCCACAGGGCTGATGTCCATCTCCAAGGCTGTCCTCAAACCAGTTGTGTCATTCCACCACCCAGGACACACACCTGTTAGTCTGATGCCACCTTCACCCCACGTGCTTGAGCCTGAAATTACCTGAAACCTGCTTCTTCGTGAGGAAACTGGTGTTTCACCACAAAGAAACAAGTCCCACTTCTCCCCCACAACTCCCCCAGGGGTCAATTTGTTCTGTTCATCCTTCTCTACTGTACTTTGTGCATGTCATGCCCCAGCTGGGCACTGCTGGAGATCCACACCAGCACCAACAGCTGTCACCCCCCCATGCCCTGCCAGCTGTGCCTCTCCGGGACCCATCTTCACTCATTCCTTACAGTTAGGACTAGATGCTGTCCTGACATGGAAGTAAATTGACCTAAATTTGGACCACAAGCCCTTCTCCAACAAAATTGTTGCAAAACACTGGACCTGAAGCACCTCAGAAAGCTGCCTCCCTGTTCCCACCCTTCACCCCGGTGTGAAATACACTAGGAGTGTATTTTGTTTTCAATCTGTGCAGTAAGTTGTGAATCCCTCTAACACTGGCCAAGCAAAACCGCTGTAGCAGGGCTCTTCCCTAATCATCCAAAGGTAGCCTGAGCCCCCACGGATGTTTCTGCCCCTGCATTGCAACTCTGGCCCCCTCTGGGCTCAGTGCAGGGTGCAACTTTCCCTGTTTGTATTCTCGGGACAGCAGGATGGGCAGGTTCCCTACACGAGGGAGCTCCCTATCAGCTGCTTGTCCTTTATCATTGCTTTGTTCGGGCCCTCTCAGAGGGCACACGTAACCTGCAGGCACTCGGCAAGAACAGCAGAGTACCTGCTCTGTTCATTTCTTCCCTATTTCAGATTTTCCAATTAATTTCAATTCATTCATGATCTTTCCTGAACTCGTCACACATGTTCTCCTTGGAGCCCCTGTCAGATTGTCAGCACAATGCAGGTGCAGCAGCATCTGGAATCCTCCGACCTGACTCTGCCGTGAAATCCTCTTCCACCTTCAGGGGTTCCTTCAGTCAGTGACAGCCTGAAGTTTAAACACATCCACAGAAGCAAACCATCAGCAGCTTGGGCCTCCCAGTGACTGCAATCTCACCACCCAGGAGCTCAGTTACATGTCCAAATACTTGCCATCACCCGCTTAACTCTTCCCCACACAAAGTTCAAAGCAGTGGGTGATTCTCATGACGTTTGCACGCACGCTGCGAAGCACAACATTTCATTTGCTGTTCTTCCAGCTGAGAGCAACTCTTCCTTTACTTCCAAGAAGGCAGATTTCGGAGGCCAAGGTCTGCACGAGCTGGAAAGGGCCCCCCCAGTGCCAGGCAGCTGGGCTGTGCTTGGGCTGTGCCAGCACAAAAACCCGCTGTGGTTAGCGCAGCCAGAGTGCCAGGCACTGCAAATCCATCATTATTTAATTCTCTCTGAGGGACCAGCAGCTCAGCCTGCAGTGGAGCAAGCCCACCAGACAGGCAGGCAGAGAAGGAGGCAGCACTAGATCTTCCACCTCTTCTTATCCCTAATTAGCTGGGGGATGATAGCTGCCCTGTCTCTGCTGCTGCTCTTCAGGCTTTAAATAGATGCTTGTCTGCCTGCCACGTCTGCATGGTTTTAGGCCAGCAATAATTGCAGGGATGAAAGATATCCCAAGGAAAATCCGTGTGAGATTCGTAATAATAGCAAAAAATTAAAACCGAAATGGCAAGTGTTCCAGTGTTCTACAGTAAGCACTTGTTCCTTAATGTGAAACAATCAAACATTTAAAATATGCAGGGACACACACACAGTTTGTATGTATAAACATACATTATTTAGATCAGCTGAATTCTCAAGAGCTACAAATAGCCCATGAATTATTCTGTAATTTATACTTCCCCCATCTGAGAACACACTTCCACCTAAAGATTTTTCTTTTTCAATTAAAATTCCTTATGTTAGCATCCCAACCAGGCAGCCAAAAGAACACAGAGGGACCGCCAGGTATGACCCAGGGGCTTTGCGTGTCAGTCTGCTCCCAGACATCATTTTCTCCATGAGTCCCTCAAGGCATGAGCAGCAAGCAGGCTGTGAGCCAGTTGAGCATTTCTGTTCACACACATCTCCCAGGCAGCACCTTTTGGGAAGGCACCTCAAACTCAGCTGCAGATTGAGACCAGAAGAGCTCCCTGTGCAGGCACCACTGGCATCCAAAATCAAGGAGTCACTGGGACCGACTGCTCCTCGCTGCTGTGAGACCTGGGGACAACAAATGGCTTTTACTTCTCTGCCCACATTTCCATGTAAAACCACGATTTCAAATGTAAAGTTCCTGCTGCACCTAAACAACCAGCGTTCCTCAGCTCTGTCAGGCACACAGGGATGGTTTCCTTTTGTAGCGTGGCTGGCCAGGACTGGATCCTGCACAACACCAGGGGAGCAGCTTGGGAAGCCACAAACATCTGTATTTGTGCTGGAGGCTGTGGATTTTCTGCTCATTTCACTTTTGCTCTTAACCTAGACCTTCTGGAGGCTTCTCTAAATTTTTTTTCTTTTTAATAATTAGCTTTTCCTCTTATCTGTGATGCATAAAAAAATACTTGTGAAGGTACTGAAAAATTACAGAGGAGGGAAAATATTTTTATATTAAAAAGTTAATAATTTGTCTACCCTAAAAAAAAAAAAAAAACAAAAACCACCAAACCCATGAAAACTCATGCAATTATAACTGCAAAAGAAGATGAAAGAAGAAATGTCAAGCCAGGCTGGTCCAGGTCCAATATCCTGCTTTTTGCACTAACACCTGTTGAATCCAAATGCTTAGAAGACAGTCCTCCTAAAAATTAAATGCCTCTGAGTCGCTGAGCCATGTTTCACTTTCCTGTCCTTGAAATCCCCAAGGAGTTGTCTAGGGAAAAAAGGGGGAGGGGAAGAGCAACAGCAGACTTAGTGTTATTTTTAAGTATAACAAAAAAATCTGCAAGGAGAAAGCTGGGAATATTCAAAGCTTCCCAGACCTTTGTACAACATTTTAAAACCCAAAGGGAAAAACAAAACAAAAAGGAGTGGTAGAAACCAATTTTAAAGTTTCCTTAACAGGTCGCCTTTGAGATGAAGTCACAGATTTCCTCCACATAATGTGGTCTGAAAACACATTTATGATGATATTGATGGTTTCTTTTCAAAACCAGCAGTGCCAGAAAATAAATTCTCCAAAATGCTGTTGAAGTGCCCAGTCCAAAGCCTTGTTTTCCTGTAAAAAATTATGAACAAAATAAAAACTCCTAAACAAAATAAAAAAGGGGTTCTACCACTTGGAATAAAATACAGCTATTGCTCTTAGTCCTGCAGGGACCCTTCCTACCAGCCCACATCAAGGGGTACCACCCTCCCCTGCATGGCATCTTTGGCTACTACTTCTTGTAAGTCCCTTGATGCATTTTGTGTACCAGGAGCCCCTTGAAGATACCCAAAAAAAAAGCAATTTGAAGGGCTCACCCTCCAAAGAAGATTTAAACATGAAATTAAGAAACTTTAAATATGAAGTTAAGAAATATTGTTCTTGATGTCATATTTAAAGCCTCAGTTGAGGATTTGGTTAGAATTTCAGGTCCATTTAAAGAAAGAAATTCAGTAATTCACATGGAGCAACACAGTTACACTGAAAGTACCTCCAAAATCTTGCTGAATGGTTTGCACTATTACAATCTTATTGCTTTTACACTACTACAGACGTGCTGCTTATGTTTGCCCACAAACTGACAAGGCCACTTGGCCCTACTTCCACACTTTTTTTGAGCAAAACCCTAACTGTTCAGACCCCACACAGCTCCACTCCCATCCCTGTACCACTTACAGAGCCAAAGACACCTCTCGGGTGTCCCAGGGCACCTGCCCACCCATGAGCTGATTTCCAGCCCTGCATCAGATCCTTGCTTGGCTGCACCTCCTGCATCTCATGACAAGCATTTCTACATCAAATCAGCTACTCTATTTGAAAATTATGTGGAGGGGGTTTTTGGGGTTTTTTTTAGCTTTGGCAGTCAGAGTCTATGAGTGTACAACCTGCATTATTGGGCTATTGGGTGAGAATTTGAACAAGATAACAGAAAGCAACACCTTGCATTGCCCAAAACCATGATCTTCATGAACTTCTAGGAGCAACCAGCCAGCCAGTGAAGGAGGTCTTGTATACAAACCCTGAATTTTCCAGTTCTTCCCTGCATAATTTTTTGTTTACCCACATCCCTTTGGTGCTTTCTGAGCAAAGCAGCCTGACAGGCTGAAGGCAGTTCAGACTCCCAACAAGGACAAGTGAACAGAAAACCCATCAATTATAAGCACCCCCAGAAATTATTCATCTATTTATGTCTTTACTCTTTATGAGATTAGACATGGAAACATCTTCAAAAGGGAGGTAGGGCAGAAACCTCCCCTCCCAAAAAATAAAGAAAAAGAAAGCACTTCAGCTCACAGCCTGAACATCCCCCTTTCATTGTGCTCTGCTGCTCCCTGAGATGGCCAGCAATGCCCAGCTGATCACATCTGATCTGTATAAAACACCATCTTTACCTGACACTGTTTTGTCTGAGGGGAGCTCTCTAAATTAATCCACAGGCTCAGAGCTCTGACAGTTCTTTTTTGATCTTCTCTGCTGCGTCCCAGCGCTTTCAGGGATGCTTAAACCCAGGCAGAACAGTCCAAAAGGAGTGGCAACTCCTCTGATAACGCTGTCCCTATAGCTATGGGCACCGAGTTCCCCTTACACAACCACCACAGGTCAGTCAGGGCACCACACAGTCAAAATTAGGAGCATTGAAATGATTATTTTTTTCTTTCCCGCTTCTTTTCTATCCATCTCTGGAAGACTTTGTGAGCCTGTGTGCCACTAAGCCAACTCTCTCTGCAGCCTTTTGCTTCAGCAGAAGCACAGAACTGCAGGGCAAGCACCACGAAGGTGCCAGACAGAGCTCTGGCTGCTGAAACACCACCCAGCACACACATCCCCGTTTGGGGCAGGAGAGGTGGCAGCACGAAACCTGTGGTGAAGGAGCTGGAGCAGAGAGCCCTTCCCCATGCCAGGGTGGCTTTGCTTTCCACAGCACTGATATAGAAAGCATGCATCAAAAAAACAACCCCAAATTTGCCATTGTTGTGTCCATGTATTTTATCTCTCTACCCTGAAAAAGCTTTTAAATTTTCAGGAAAACGTCTCCCCCGTAGAAATTAGCCTATAGCCAGATTTCTGATATTCAAAATAAAAACAGCTGTTTCATCCAGATAATCCTGGCCACATTGCAAAATATTTCTCAGTGAATTAGACCCATCTTCTGTGGGAAAGGCATGAAATAGATTTTTCCTGTTCTCACTCGGTTCTGGATTGGGTTTTGTCTCATTTCAGACCCCCTCGAGGATTCATTAGGTTGCGGGTGGGAAGCACACAGTGCTTAAAAGCCAAGCATTTTCCTGCTAGGCTAATAGCCAGCATCTCCAAACTTGGGCCAGCCAGATCACAGTGGGCGATCACAGAAAATCCATGACATGCTAGAGCAGGAGCTGAAGAAGTTCAGTTTAGCTGAATTTCACACCATGTCAGAGTCCTATTTGCAGCTTAGAAAATGAATTTAATAAAGCTTTTCTGCTGTAACATGGAGTGTCAGCTAGCAGATTCTCTGACACCTGCTGCTCTTTGAATCTGATACCATATTGCAGCATAATGTGGTCTAAAATTAGACTTCACACAACACACCAGGTTTCAATCTTTCAGAAAATAATTCTGTTCAGCACCTTTCATTCCCTAACAGGGCTTTGGGACACATGTCCTTTCTTTCCTGCCCCCTCCTGGATTAGCACTTGGAATTTTTTTAGCAAAGGCTCGAACCATTCGTAACAAGAAAAATAAAAACAAACCAAAGCTGAAATAATTTCATTTTCACTTGATTGCAAACTATACCATGAAGAAATATACTTGCCAACTTATACAGTTGCTTCCTACCTGCACCCCCACAGACCAGAGATAGCACAAAGCTGGAAAGCTTTCAACTTTGGGTGCAGAGAATTATTGTCTGAGAAGGAAAAATATTCCAAGCTTAAATGACAGACGGGTGTTTGAATATCTATTTCAAGACTGAGAAGCAACTACAGGAAGAAGCCAATGACAGCTCCACAGGATAATGCAATTTTTCTGTAAAAATTTCCCTCATTACCAAAGAAAAGAATTAACCTGAACTATTTCTTTCTCTAATCAAGATACATTTTTGTATCTTCTTGTATAATTGTATTTAAATGCAATTAAGTGATAGTTCATTCCTTTTATAGAGAACTGACTGCAATTAATGCTACCGTTTATTCTAAATAGTAATTAGATTTTTTTTTAAGTGTGCCTAGCCTTTAAATGCTAAGTTGGCTCCAAAACCCAGAGCTCAGCTAAATTCACATAGGAAGCTTCTCTCACAAGGCAAATTCCTGTCTTGTCTTTTCCAGCTACCTGCAAAATCTTTAAGACAATGTGGAGCTTATGTACACAGCATGAATAACATTTCACTGCCAAGAAATCCAGCACTGATTGGTGTGCTCCAACACAGACATCAGTATTTTCCTAAGAATTTATAAGAGGCACAATTAAAAAAAAAAAGAAAGAAAAAGCATTAAAAAAATTACAGGTGCAGAACTTAAAATGTGTGGAATTTACTGTGGCAGAAAGGATACAGCCTTTCACTACCAAAAAATGGCTGAGATATCCAATAGAATAAGTAACCTTGTTCTCATCCTGGGAATTACAATCGATCTACTTCTTGTATCAAAATCAAGTTTCTTCCCAAGTTAGAATGCAACATCCTGTGTCAGCTTGCAAATGAGCTGCAGTGAGAAAGCAAACAGATCACAAGCACTAAACTTTACCAGTATAAATAGCAGGCAGATTGAAGCAAATAACATGTCCAGTGTGGGGGAAAAAAAAAAAAAATCTGACTTTCCCCATTTTAACTGAATGTCCAGAATATTGTTTTGTACAGGACACCACCCCTAAGAGTAAAACTGAGTCTGATTGACTGCCTTGGCCAATTCACAGAACCTTCCTTCACCAAATGAGTTTAAGCAGGTGAATCTCGTTCCCCTGCAGCAGCAGGAGGAGGGAGGGAAGCAGGAGGAGCTCTGCAGTCAGACCCTGCAGGGCATCCCTGAACCACCCGGGGAGCTGGGGGCTTCCCACCTGTGTCCCACCACAGTGCCACTGCTGGCCTGACCAGCAAACCCAGACCAAAGGTTTCCAATCAAAGCACACTGCCCCAATTATCGTCTCCTCACCCCTCTCACTGAGGGTATTTTTGTCAGATATTGCTGTTTTCCACTCGAAACATGGGTGTGACGTTCTGTTCAGCACCAATTTATGCTGCAGTGCCTGCAAACTGCTGACCTCTTCCTGAAAATTACATGGGAATGAGCAGAGGCTGAAGAGAAAGGAGAACATAAAGAATCCATACATCTCATTTTGTTTAAACTAGCTGCACATCTTCTTCAAAATGCAATCTACACATTGAAACAAAGGAAACAGCCTAATGGGTGCATTACAATAACAGCTCCTCCCATCAATCTCCATTTACACCCATCCATATGGAGAAAAAATCCTGATAAGCTCAACAGAGAGAAGTTTCTCAAGCATTCCTGGAGTATTTTCAGGCTATTCAGCCCATCAAATTTACATCTATGAACAAACTCATACCATTTTAGAGATAATATTCGTTAGGCTCATCAAAACTATTCGGTCTCATTTCTGTGTTGGAGGTACAGATGCTTACTCACAGCTCAATTAAACTTAAAAAAAATAAATAAATAAATCCAACAACTTTAAATTGCCATGACCTGCCTGTCTC
Organism: Edolisoma coerulescens; assembly: GCA_013397115.1. Lineage (NCBI taxonomy): Eukaryota > Metazoa > Chordata > Aves > Passeriformes > Campephagidae > Edolisoma > Edolisoma coerulescens. The sequence continues at coordinate 989,837 of VWZW01002154.1, forward strand.
AGAGGTATTCTGCAAGTACTGAAAATGCTAGTGCCAAAGCCTTTCAGAAACACCAATAATCCAGAATCTGAGTGTTTGGTGAACCGGGCTGTAGCCAAGCCAGAGCCAGTCCTCCTCCCTACTTTGCATGACCTCTTGTTCCCCCGATGTCTCTCTCTGTAAACCAAGGGTACGACTAACCAGGCATGTAGGTGGCTTGTGAGAGTTCATCAATAAAAACTCACATTTGCAAAATAATGAACATTTTCAGTACCCCTGTCAATCTTCAGATTCCTATAAATGAGGCTATTTTAAAATTTGAAACTCCACACATAAAAATTCTAAGATAAGATGGTCTAAGAAAGGCATAGGAAGCATCTTGCCATTTGGGACACGTTTGGGGCCTGGAGAAGAGGGCCTGGCTACACTAATTCCTGAGGTTTGGGCAGTAGCTCGTTGGTGTTGGTTTACAGCTGTCCAAAGCTGATGAGAGACTTAGTCATAAATTATTTATCTTTTATTTTAATGCTATTTCATGAAAACCAGCTATTACATTCTGCTTGATTGTGGTGCTAGTTTGCATTCTAATCCGTTTTAATAATTTCGAACACCATGATTAAGGGAATAGGAAATGAAGAGGGTAGATCAGGACAGGCACAATCTTGTCACACACACCCTGCGCTGATCCCAGGCTGAAATTATGCTCACGTACCAAGTGTCCCCAGAGCAGGAAGAAAGATCTCACCGTCCTGAGGCACCAAATATTTCCACTCACCTCTCTCTCTCTCTCCCACCCTGCAGCTCAGGCTGTGCTGGGTGATTCCCTGGGACACACAATGGTGTGAAGGAGTAGCTGGGTGCTGGAGGACACAGCAGACTGCAGCCAACGCAAAGCCCTGCACAGCATTCCTGCAGGAAGGCACAGGAGAGACGGAATACGTGGGGGTGGTGAGGAGAGGAAATTGTGAAAGCTATTCAGAGGCATTGCCAGTGCAGAATATTTTTATATCCCTCTCAACTTTGAGACAAGTAATGCATTACTTCATGTGTGTTCAGTGTTCCCAGACCCAGGAGGACCTGAAAGACAGCCCTGAGAGAGCCAAACCTGCCTGGGGCTTAAGGCAGCAGTAGTGAAATCTTGCCCAAAAAATGCACCAGCATGCCTTCAAAGCAAGCCCACAGCAGTGGCCTCCAGGACAGGCAGGACAGGCTTCATCCACACAAACTCCTTCAGCTGTGGCAAAGAGGGAACCAGAGGCACTCCCCCAGAGGGACTTGTGGGGTTAAATTGGCCACTTTCCTGTGTTTGATAGAACTTGACAAATCATGACGTGCACATGGCCACAGAGAACTCTTTCCAAGGCATAAAACAAGGATTCACCTACCTGAAGGTAATCACGTGCAAGCCCCAGCCCCAGTTTAGCCCTGCATGACCCATTTCCTGCTTAAATATTCTGGCTGCATTCACAGGCAGTGGGCAAACTCCAGTTTAACTCCCATGCAGACACTTTGGATGAGCACTGTTCTGCTACCTGAGCAGTAGATGAGAAGGGCTCCTGGTAATTCCAGGTGATAAAACCACACAGGTTGGAGAAGCTGGGCACAGAAAACAGCTTTAACTGCAGACTCTGCTGTACACACAGACAGGGAATGAACCATTAGGGGCTTACAGCATCCAAAGAAAGCTTTTCAGTTTTCAGTTTTGATGGACATATGGTTCTGTACCTGTTGTCGACCCAGGACTAACTTAAATGAAATCTTGTTTCAGAAACTGGACAAAGTTATGGTTATTGGAAGAAGCAGAAATTGTGTCACAGGAGTTCTGTACCAGTACAACAGCTGCAATTGGTTTTCCAGAAAAAGTGCTTTAACTGTTACCATTGCTGCTAACCCAGCAAGCAACCAGTTCTCATGGCCTAAGGATGCCTTAAGCCAGTATTAACTTTATTCTCTGCATGGGAATATACCAGGTTGCAGTCAGGTCCATGGTAGAGTGAGAAAGCACCAGCATCACAAAGCACCTCAGAGCAGAACTGAGCATTTCAGACTCTGCATTCCAAGCCAGAACGAGCTGCTAGCTCACCTTCTTTGCACAAAAATCAAGGGGCAGCTGAAGGACTGCAGTAAAACTGAGCAAAACCTTGGTGGTTTGCAATGATGATTCCCATCACAGGTCTCTGTGCATTGCCCAGCCTGAGGCATGCTCTGGGAATGCAGCCTGTCCAACACACACCCAGGAGGGCTCTGACCACATGCCAAGGCTCCCTCCAGGAGGGAGAACTGTGTGTCCAGCACTGGAACAAGTGGGAAAACCTGAACAAGCCACACGCTGCTTTTCCAAGAAAAACTCCTGCCTAACTGTAGCATATGTAGTCTAAGATTCGCCTATTCCATCAAATATGAACAGGAACAATGGGAGCTCAAAGCTTCCATCCACCCAGAGGTATGATGTATGACAGACAATATCAAACATTTTCTTACTGGATCCACAGCAAGTCTTCCCTCTCTCACTGTTGCTAGGTAGTTAATCAAGATGTAGTCTAAAAAAAGTTAAATGATTCTATAGTTCACGGTTGTTGGCTAAAACGTGTTTTCAGTAACCTGGCTATTTGCCTGGTCCATGATTTTTTTTTTTTTTTCTGAGATTCAGTCTATCAGGCTGTAATGAAGCCAAGATTCAGAAGAGATGTCCTCCCGTTTCAGCAGAGGAGGAGGAACTCACTTCCCTGCTCCCCCTTGCCGTAACTCCCAATTACCTCGACTTGCAGAAGGTTGATCCAGATGGTGAACACAAGACTGCAGGCAAGCATGCCTCGAACGAATTCTCAGTGTGGAAGGGTGGAATAAGCCATATGTTTTCACAAATTAGGGGTGACTCTCCAACGCCTGAATGATGAAGCAGATCCAAGAGTAACTTATGCATGATCCTCCCCGATGAGTGAAGAGAAATGTTTTATTCAGTGCCTCATGCTGTGAGGCTATATTTATACCAAATGTATCTTTGTACATTTTAAAATATTATCTATTAGGGGACACTGCAATTGCAGCACAGGACTATGTACAGCACCATTTAAAACCCAACAGCCACAGGAGGGATATAAGTGGCCTTGACACCATCCAGCTGTGAAGTTACTTGTCCAGGTGACTCAGGCTAAAGACCTTAAAATCCAGCCAGCAAACTGCCTTGAAGAAAGCCTTTTCCCTCCATGCACAAGCTGCAAAGGATATGAAATCATCTGACCAGACAAATACACAACCAGCACCTTGTTTTCTTTGTTGTGGTAACTAGCCAATAGCACAACGCTTGAGACTTTCATTTTTTTAAATCCCCACCTTCTGGATTCCTTGGATTATGTTACTACCTTTTTTCTTTTGCTTAAAACCTCTCTAAAAGAGAAAAATTATGCATCAAGCTAAAATTAACATTCTTCTAATCTCAGAATCTTCGCAGGGAATTTACAAGCCTCTGGTACCCGGGAAGGCTGCTCAGGCAGAGCAGTAGAAGGGAGGCAGCCCTTTGCTCGCCCCACTGCCCCTGGGAGCAGCATCCAGAGGGAACACAAGGGGGGAGCCCACCCACCTCCCCGGGGGCTGCCCTGCTGCCTCCAGAGGCCACTTGCAGCAGAGAGGAGATGCAGCTCATCGGTGATTTTGCAGCAAGACTGTATTTCAGATGGAAAAAGAATAATAATAAAAACAAAAGCAAAGAGCGTTCCGACTGAAAATCCATAGCTACTCTTAAACATAATAACTACAATGGCATTTGTGGACCAAGCAGCAGAGTGAAAGCCCAAAGGCAAGATCATCAGCTAAGATGAATCGCCACAGCACCATTAACTTCACCCTCTCATGCTTGATCTCACCCACTGTGCTCCCAAAATGGCCATGGTCTTTTTTTCTCCTTTTATTGTACAAAAACACCAACCATTTCAAAAGTACATTTCCTGCACAGCTTACATTTCAGTTATTTTACACCTCACTCTAATTCATTCCTCAGCCTAATCTGTATCTAAACACATGCAGCAATGCAGTCTACCAGCGTCCCACTTATGAAATTCATGAAGCTAAGAGACCATAGGAACATTTTTGAAGCCATCTCCTGACCTTTTTATCAGTTGTTACCTCCTGCAACAGAATTTCTCAAAGCTCAGCTGCTCTGAATTCTCGCCCGTCTCATGTAATGAGCAGATGTGGCAAAGTAAGGATTTGTTACATGATGAAAGTTATGATGACAGGTCTTTCTCTGCCAGATTTTTATGTTTTTACAGCCTAACACTGAACTGCAGCACTTTTTTTTTTTTTAATTCAGCTTCTGACAAGAACATATAAAAAGCATATCAAAGGCAACAATAAATTCACTAAAATAGCTCTCTCTATTCAAACTGACCTGCACTTTACAGGACCATGCTCTGTTTGACTTCACTCACAAATATCGACCCCAGCACCTCATGGTGCCCTGCACATCCCTTCTCCCACCTAAAAATAACCCCACGTGTTGCTTGGTGAGGGAAATCAAGATGATGATGTGGAGCAATATTTAACTGAGAGAAGGAGGCAAAACCCAGTGCTGAAGACAATGATGAAAGGAAAACAGCCCCGTGCCTCCCCTGGGCACCAGGCAATCACGGCAGAGCGCTGCTCCGTGGTTATTATTGCAGGCTGAAGTGGTGCCGCTCTCCATGATTATCACAAATGTCTCCGCTGGGAAGAGGCAAGTGGGAGGATTTACCAAGCAGCAAATCCTCGATTTCCCTCCCCCCGTTCCCAGTGATTCCTGCTGAACTGAGCTCTGGCAGCAGAGAGGTGCAGCTCCACACAGCTCCAGCAGATTTACACCCAGCAGAGCCAGACCAGGACACCACCAGGCTGTGGTGACCACAAGAGCATCAACCATCACCTTGAGAGGCTCACCCTGAGCTGGTGAGGAACTTCAAAGGTCCCACAAGGCCCAGCTGAAAGCTGGGTCATCTTGGTATCTTTTCCAATGTTTTTAACCATGACCTTTTAAAACACGACCTCTTAAAACATGACCTCATATCCCTTTTTCTTTTAAATCAGGACAATTTGAAAAACATTTATGAAATTAAAATTCCAAGTTTTTCTTCCCAAAAAAAAAAAAAAAAAAAAAAAGTCTAAATACTTCATCTTGGTGTCAACATTTCTAAGTGTTGTTACACACCTAAAACTTCGCTCAAAATATTTTGATGATAATAAGACAGAACTGGTAAGAGTGAAATAAAACATGGTGATAGCATCTTTCTGGATCTGAAAGAAAGAAAAAAAAATTAAAAATTGGAGTTTCCATCTACCTGCAAAACTAACCAGTGCCACTGATACCCGACAGATCCCTCTAAAACAGGCTGATCACTTTGAGGCTGCTCCCTACATGAAGTGGGCTGATCACTCTGTGCAGCTGCTGGGGGTACCCCTGCTCAGCTCTTTCCAGACTGACAAAAACTTGCTCAGCCAGTGAGGCAAACCAAAAGCAACCCAAAACACAATAAAGCTTGGCAGGATGCTGAGCCCAAGCCAAGATACTTCACCACTTGGGCCAGGTTTGAGCCCAGGGCTGTCCCCACACCACAACTTCTGCCCCACAAGGGTATGACAGAAAACTCCTGAGCGCCTGCCGTGCAAAACACTCCAGAAACATTCTTCTAAATTTATTGTGGACATTCAGAGACTAACAACAAGGCCCACAAAGCTTCAAATACATCACTGTCCCTCGGACTACTTCCTCTAGAAGTGAAATGTGTTATTAGTGGGATAGAAGGGGAAATGGTCTGCATTGTCTCAGCAATACCTGGTTCATTAAGGGAAAAATCTGCCTACTGCTCGAGCCTTTTCCTGGCTAACCCGACATATGGCCCGTTATTCTTGTGCACTACGATAGCCCCCAAGGAACCCAGCTCTGTCAGGGCCTCAGCCTGCTAAGCACTTGTACAAACACAGGAAAGGAGCCCCTCCTCTGAGGAGCTTGCTGTCTAAACACAGGAGAGCAGACAAAGGGCCGAGACGCTGCACGGAGGTTTGCAAAACTCATCTGACATTCAGAGGGTTCTTTCCCCCAGTTGGTTTTTTCTTTTTGATGGAAAGAGGATTTCAGTTTTCAAGACGCAAAGGAAAATGGAGGGAGGGAGATAAAAAAAGGCTGGGAACGGGGAGGTTAATGAGAAGAAACTGATATGGATAAATACATATAATTTTTACATTTCCTAAAGGAAGGGGAGCATCTTTCCACCACATGTGCAGCCAATAAAACAAAGAGTAATGGGCTCATACTGCAGGAAAAACGCTAGATATTATAGAAACAAGTTTTATGGACATAAGGATAGGGAAACTCAGGGAAAGCTGGAGTGACACCAGCATTGGATGGCTTCAAAAACACATTGAACCCTTATTAGGCACAACTTAGACATAAGTGACCGTGGCTGGAGCTGGAGGCTGAGCTCCTTGCCCTTGGCAACTGCTCTCCCATTCTTTTGGTTCTAGGAGTGCCACCTCTATCTCAGGTTTGGATGGGATCACTGCTCTTCCACAGTGGCTGGAGGTACAAAATGAGCAGGTTTAAGCTCACTCAGAAATTCAGTCAGAAGTGAAACCACCTCTTTCCCCACGGTCTCACTCATTTTTGCAATATCTCCCCAGACACGAGCTATCTTGGGTCCTCAGTAAAGAGGGATCACAGACCCAATGAAATGTGCCCAAAAGAAGGAAAAAAAACCACTTTTTTTTCAGCTTCACGTAAAAAGCCAAGGAGTCACCAAAGCCCAAACTGAATTTCCCGGGAAATCCCAAAGATGCCACAAGTCCACACTGGATGATGCAGCCCACAAGCATAGACAGCTCTCCAAAGGGAGGGGCAGGGAGCAGGAACAGGGGATGACAGCGGTGCCAGGGGGAGGAAAGCCTTTGCTAAGGGCTGGAACAGACCTGTGACACGTCAGGCAGGGCTTGTGTCCTGCACAACGCCCTCCACTCGTGAAGGGACCCTTCCCACCCCTACACTGAGGACAGAGGGAGCACGTGAGATAGCCAGAGCTAGAAACACTGGGAGTTTGTGATGGGGAGGGAAAAAAAATAAACACTGCTGAGCCTCCAAGTGAGGCTTGCCTGGTGAAGCAGCAGTGATATCTGATAGCAGGAGAGAGCCCATCTGCTGCCTCCTGTTCTCTGCTCCCACTGCACGAGATGATTTTTCCTTTCCTCCAGGAAAAAGAAGTGGGATGCCTTCTCCCTGATTCACATTCTAGATGATCCAAAACAACCCTGCCAACTCCCTCTGCTCTCCCCTGTTGAAGGGGACAGACCAAATGACTCAGGCAAAAAACGTGAAGCAGTATCCACTTATCCACCACTCCCCACAGCCACAAACAAGAGCAAATTTAAGTAAGGTCCTAAAGGGTGTGGAGGATGATGCACTGCTTGCATTTTGGGCTTGCAAAGGATAATGCCTTGTTTCTGCACTGCTATTGACTTTCCCACAGGAGAGTCACATCCTTCAGATGTGCTTATCTGAAATACCTCTATTTTCCTGCAATGGTCTATTTTGGCAATAGTGTGTGTTCTCCCCTCCTTTCAAAACCTGTTGAGAAAAACACCATTATCCTGAATGGGGAAAAGGGTCACGTGAAGCCTCTTCTAGTCTTTAGTGGGAGTCTTCCCACAGCCAAGACCAGCCTCCTGCAGAAAAAGCAGAAGTTAAGAGCCCTCTGTATCTGCTTTCAGCATCACAGATGCTATTGTTCACAGAGCAGCACTTGGAAGGAGTGGAGTGCTCCAGAAACCCTTATCTTTATGACCTGCCTCCAGCAGAGAAACCAGCTCATTATTGTTTTTTTAAAACATTATTATATTAAAACATAATAATATTGTTTCATTGTTCCTATTGCAAGAACTTCAGTCTCACTCTGAGAGGTTTCTTGTTGGATTGTCACACACACACCTAGAAAAAGGCAGCCTGTGTTTTACTGATGTAGGTTAATTTCAGAGCTGCAGAGCTCTAGTGGTTCAGCTGCTTCTGCAGACTGAAGGATGTGGTCACAAAGCCCATCCTCTCTCTAACAAACCCAGCTCTCCCCTCTCCATCACCTCCCCCCTCCCCACTGGAGTAATTAGCCTCAGCATTTAAGGAGAAATGGAAAAAACCCAAAACAAATCATAACAAAACAAACATACCGAATCAACAGACTAAGGCTCGTAACCTGAAATCCTTATTCTGAACATTTTTCCTTCACTGGTTCATCTGCCTGTAGGGAATTCAGTCGGTTACATTGCTAGCTTAAAAACCCTGAAGCTGTCCTTGAAATGAATGGCTCCATTCATTTAAGTGGGAGTGTGTTCTGGTTTTATTACCTGATCCCATATTTCTACCACAGAATCACAAGGCAAGTAAGTAAAACAACCTGTTCTCAACTGTGGCTGCCTGGTTATGTCCTCCTATTACACTAATTTCTGTTATTTTTCCAGCTTTAATTCAGTGCACTAGGAAAGGATAATATCCCCCACCTCTCCATGAAAACACAGCTTTCAAATATCTTCTGAATGATTTAGTGCCACTCAACCCATCGAATTTCTGCCTCACCAGTTAAAAAGAAAACCAAGAGAATTAATTTATAAACCAGGAGGAAAAGAAAAAAAAAGTCCTCTAAAATAACCATCAGCAGAGCTCACTCAACTCAACATTAGCCTTTCCTTCATCTTCAAGGGGCTTTACATCAGATCCAAACTGCAGTCATTGCTTTCCAATAAAACAGAGCTGTTAAACAGCAACCCAGGAAAACCCCAGCAGCACTGACACAGGTGAGGGCTGCTTTCCCCAGCCTTTGCACCACTCTTCTGCAAGGCTTTCAGGAGTGCATCCCTGGGAATATCCCTTCCCAAAACCGCTCCAGAAGGCATTAGGTCTGAGATATGTCAGTAACTACACCCACCCTGCTGCTCAAGCACTGCCTGAACCCCCAGCTCGGGGCACCCCAGAGCAGGGCTCAGCTGTGCCAGCTGCCTGGGGCAGCGCAGGGCAGGGGGATGGGCACCCACAGTGCTCCCCCTCAGCACCCCTGGGTGCCCTGCCAGTGCCTCCAACACGTGGAAATAATCACGCTCACCCCACTGCGACCTGATAGGAAAATAGATCCTGATCGTTCCCCAGCTCTGTAACAGATAAATACGCCTTTTGGACTAAATCATTATCTAACTGCCTTCCTTTAAATGGAGCTGGGCAATTATTTTTAAACCCTGCTATGAGGAATAATAGTCGACTTCACAGGGCTGGCTGGGAATAGGCCATAACACTTGGGGAAAGTCCAGGCTGAAACGCTCTCTAGTTTAATGACATGTTACATAGGGAGAAAAACGCGTTTGGAAGGAAATACCATTAAAAGAGGTAAGAAAGAAAATGCTGTACTGTGAAATGCTTGCAAGAGAGGGAAAAATATTGTCTGACTATTCATTTTTCAAAAGATTTCAGAGCTTGTCTGCCTGGGCTGTGATGAGTAAACTACAGAAAAATGCCCTGGTTATGGATTGAGCCAAAGGTGACCTTACAGGACCTTTTTTGTTCTGAGAGACAAGCTAAGGAAGGTAAAACAGGTGCCATTGTTAAGAAAGGGATATTCAGCCCTAGGATGATTATGATTCTTCAAACTGTAGAAATGCAGTCAGAAAAATCTGCTGCAGCTTTAACATCTATTAATAATACAGAAGCATGTTCTGGCATTAAAATAATGAGGAATGCTAATTCCAGATCCCTTTTGATCCCAGCTCTCTTTTTTTTTTTTTTTAATGACATACCTATTCTTTTCATTTTAATGTTTCTGATTATTCAGGAGATAATTATTCATAAATTGTTTCTAGTAAAACCTGTTTAATAACCCATTTCCATTTAGCATCCCCAAGCAACACCAAATTTCTAATTACTTACATCAATGGTCACCTCTCAAAGATCACTGAGACCTCCCAGAAAAAAAAAATCTCATTGCAAATGTCCTTCCTGGGCTTGAAAGTCAAAACCTGCCTATTCCACGCATGTTGTTTCTAGAAAACCCATGTAGTGGCCATAAGCCATAAAATTCTGGCATTTCCTAAGCACTCTGATTAGATACCCATTTCCTGACTACCCTTAAAGGAGAATTTCGCAGCTGAAAAATTAAAATTCTTTAAAAAATCCTGACTGTGTAATTGATGCTTTTTTAAAAAGAAGATAACAGATATTTTTCTGGCAAGTAGAAAGGTCACATAAGTAGATAACACAGCACTAAGAGCTCTTTCAAACAATTTGAAAGGTCTTAATCAGCAATTCGTGTATCAAGAGACCCATGAAACAAAACAGAGCTGTGATGTATACCCAGTAGCTCCTGTAAAACACAGGCTTGAGATCCCACTGCAGCCAGCACCCTATAAATGAACAGAAGAAAGAAGCTTCAGCCCCAGAAAGCTCATTTCACATTAAGAAAGATGTAACAGATATCATTTTATCTTATAAGTCCTTCCAAGCTGCCCTGTGGCCTGTCTTTACAGCACAGAGGAAGGCAGACCCACGTGTGGGGTGCCTAAAAACGGGGAAAATTTAAAAATAAATAAACCTATGATTTTTCTTTTCTTAAAAAATTAAAGCAAGTACACATCGAATGAAGAAGAGGTGGCAAAAAAAGAAAAATGCACCAGTAAATCTGGTTTCATTTGTTTGGAGAGGCAGTCTGGGTGATCTGGCTGCTAGCCACTAGCCAAATGTGATTTCAACAACAACAACAAAAAAAAACCCAACAAAACAAAACAAAAAAAGAACTGTTAATGGGAATTCCTTTCCAGGGCTGCATTTCCGAGGAGGAAAGTGGAAGATGACAGCCCAACACCTCCCAGCCAATGCAAGGAGGGAGCCACACTCACCCTCCCTGGCCTGGCTGCTCCCTCATCAGAGCAGGGCACAGAGCTCGGGCTGGAGCACAGCTCCTCTCCTCGGGCACTTATCCGTGTCAATCCTTATCTGCCTGACGGTGGGATGCTACTGGTGGAGCAGTGGGTGCTAACAGAGGAGCGTGTGTCAGTGTGGGGTGTGCCTGCCTCATTTTGTGACTGGGGCTAGCAGGATGGATGCAGCTCGCCAGTGTGGACATCAGCTCGCAGCAGATGGGTAAATCATGACAAGAAACTTCTCTGCTGCAAGGAGCTCACACCACAAAGGTTGTACACTCGGTACAGCAGCAGCAGAGGAGGACAGTGCTTGCAGCCACAGTGCTCTGGGGGCTGGAGGGGAGCTCTTCTGTGAGCAGCAAGGTGGGAAGTTCAGTACAGCATCCTGCAAAGTATTCTTGACCATTTATCCATGGGGGCAAAGGGGCTGGAGGAGGTCAGAGAGTCGATTTTTTTTTTTTTTAAATGCAGCCTGAACAGAAGAAGGAGATGGCTGAAGAGGTGACAAGGTGACAGAAAACATTGCTGACTAGGTGCAGTCGTGGAGGAAATTGAAGGGCAAAGATAAAGAACAGGCTACATTGACGGTCCCCTGGTCACCACGTATGCACCACCATCCCTTGGGCAGGCATGGACAACCTCATATTCACCAAAAACACAGCGAGAATACCCAGCTGTGATGAAAATACCTCCAGTTCCAGGTAGATACTGTGCAGTTTCCTGGTAGTTGCTTCCCTAGAAAGCCAAAAGACATCTCCTCTTTGGCTCAGCAAAGGTCTGCTAATTTCCACCTGGAAATAAGGTGTGCCCCTACCCACCTGGGTAAGGGAGAGCCTGATGGAACTGGTTTCCAAGGCCTCTCAGGTTTGCTGGAAGAGACCCTGGGATAGAGCATGCAGTATTTATTAGAGGGAATTTCAGAAGTTTGATGTGGAAGAGAAGATAGTGGGAATAATCAATAGACATAGATCACTGGCGCCTGTCAACCAAAGTCCCAACTCTTACCCTGCTTCACACGCCCAAGAGCTGCCAGAGACCAAACTGTGGTCAGCAAGGACCAGCCCTAAAGGCAGCCCAGCAGCCTCTGACAAAGAGCAGTGCAGCTGGCTGTGGCTCAGCAGAGCACCCACTGCCCCAGCGCGGCGCGGCACGAGCAGGGGATGCTTTTGGAGGCAATGTGAGGACCCTGTGAGGCTCCCGGGGTCACAGACACCATCCCTGCGTGCCAGGGTGGCACCACGCAGGCTCACTGGGCACAGCCAGGCTCTCTAGACACATCTCAGGTGACAAGCTGTGTGCAGTGCCAGACTGAAGGCTCTAAATGAAGATTAGTCATTGCAACTCTTTGTTAGCAGGTACTGCAAGTAAAAGTGTGTTTCCAGTTTAGTGAAGCAAGTGCATAATGCTTTTAACTTACCCTCTAAAGTGCTGTCTCCTGTCAAAATCTCTTCCCTAAGCCATGATAGCTCACATCAGAAGCACTGCAGATGCAGACTCACTGCCTCGTGGCAAAGGGCTGACATTTCTGGTGAGGACCCACAGCCCTCTGCTGCTACAACAGCAACATCCTGCCAGAAAAATCACTACAGCCTCTCTTTGAGGAAAAAAATTCCTGGAGATAAGAATAAAGAGCAACTAAAAAGCAAATCCTCAGAGGTATACTGCAGCCTGGATGAAGGCAGAAAGAACATGGCAAATCACTTTTAAACCCAGCTGAACCATACAGCCCTGCAAGGAAGGAAGAAGAAAATGAAAGGGGGTGGAAGTGGAGGAAGAAAGAAAAAGGAAAAATAACCCCACCCCACACCTCTACCCCTCACCCAGCAAGCACTCAGGCTTCTAGAGATCCCTGTACAGGCTCATCCCACAGCTGAAGCACATCAAGCCATGGGGCTTTTAGTGATCACCTTCAGCTGCCACAAAGCCCCTTGACATTCAGCTGCATAGAAACGTCATTAGAGCCAAACCTGAGCGCTCTGTGATGTTGAACAAATACTGAAAAATAGCATAAATAGCTTTTTTATTCAGTACCACCAGGCTAAAGTTGCCTGCAAGCTCGCAAGTCATTTTTAACTAGGTAATTGAGGCTGTTAGAGCAGATGCTACTTTCTAAGAAGCTGTTTGATTGTCTGCTGGCTAGAGAAGCCAAAACACAACGTGACCAGCTAACACCTCTCTCCTTCAGCTCTGCTCTCACAGCTCAGGTGACAATAGGAGAAATGCCTGTCTCAGTCATGGTGTGTGGATTCATGCACAGCTGGCAACAGCTCAGCGAGGTGTAACAGCTGCACACCCCACTGCCCCCGATGTTATCACAGCCAGTGCCAGCCAGCCCTGAGACTGATGGCAGCAGCTCCCTACAAGTTTCTAGCCAGCTTCTTGAGGGGGTTTTACAGCTGCCAAAATATCTCTAATAAAGCCCATGAATATGTGTCTGAGGCACAGGCCCACCCCTTGGTTACGCTGAAACAACGCATCAGGAGCTGGTCGCTGCTATTCACCTCCACAGAAAATTAATGAAGGTCTCTCAATCCATCACGACTCATTAGCAACCCAGGACACTGACAGCTCTATTATTTTATTTTTGCCAAAATTGGCAGGGACAGTCTCTCTTTGTTCCAGTTTTTGACGTGTCTGTATCTTTCCTCCCCTTTCCATATGCCAGCAGTTCTTCCAGGAGGGATTTTGATCGGGTGGCACAGGGAGCCAGCGTGCTCTGAGTCCAGGCACACCAACACTGCTCAGAACAGTCTGGGTGTTTTGCCACTGAAATAAAAGTACTATACTTTACAAATTGATTCTTTTTTGGGCTCAAACATCATGAGGAAGGGCTTGTGTGCCTACAGCTGTGACCACGGGCTTGGCTGTAGGAGCCAGTCCAAGAGAAGACATCACCTTTGGTGCAAAATGTGTCTGTCTGAAATAATATTCGCTTGACCTCTGTTAACCACCAGTACAGGGTGCTCAAAAAGGAGCCTTTCAGGGTCAAATTCTGATGTGTCTGGTAACAATCATTATCACCTGCACTACTGTGCATCTCATTGCTTTCTGGCTTAATATATCACTGCCTGAAGAATTATTTTGGGAGGTAGCATTTTTGTGGCTAACACCTTTCAGGTGTTGCTGTAGGTCCACTCCAGAACTGAGTGCTATTCAGCATGAGCAAAGTCATCAGATTTGGTTCAGATGCTGATTTTTGTGAAACTTGGCACCATTCCCAGAGATATTAGAAGAGATATCTGAAAAATAACATGAGAAATGGATCCTTCGTTTTCTTCCTCTTCCAGTTTTCAATCCACTGCAAAGTTCTGATGTGTTAGGAAGCACCTGTGGAAACACGATAATCAGGTGGTTTGTCCTGTGCCTGACAAAGAAATAAGGGTTTGAAATGTACAAAAAGCTTATGGAAATACAGAGACTTTTTGAATTAAAAAATAACAATAATTTTGTGCTTTCAGTAATAGGACATGCTCTTCCGCTGCTTTTTTTTTGTGTTCTTCACCTGCAGGACACTCCTAAAACCACTGCACACCCAGATGCACGAGGGACAACCAACCTGCACATACCTCAGCCCCTCTGTGTCTGAAAACCTGCAACACTCACCTCTTCTTCTACCACCCTTCCCTCACAGGGAGGGCACTGAGCTTTTGCACCTGAGCCTAGAAGAGCTGGCGTCTGAAAACCCAAGATAAATTTCTCTGAGCATTACTGCTGACCACAGCTATCCTCGGCATTCTTTACTTGTTTTCCCACAGAATGTATATTAATGGTGTTCTCTAGATGCTCGATTCAGCAAGGAAGGGGGTGTCACAGAAGGCATCAGTGAGCTGGGGACAGGCACTCAGCAGAAAGCAGGAGGGCATTTGCTGGCAGTGATGGAGAATAACGTGGACTTGCAGGAACATCCTGATCAGCCTCCCAGGCTCAGGCATTGCCTCCCCCTGTGCAACTGCTGGCAAAGTCTCCTTGCACATTAGCATATCAAAGCATCTCGCGACAATAAAATTAACAGAACACAAGAACGAAGGAGACGCGCTGAAACTGAATTGGAAAGCCAGAAAATGAGCACACCTGCCAGCATTTCCACTCGGGTGCACTTCCAGCTGAACAGAAGCTGCCCTGCAGACAGCAAAATTTGGCCTGATTCTGCCTTAAGGAGGTTTTGTGATTCCACAGGTGACAGGGCAAGTCTGTGAATGAACATCCACCCGCACAACGATTTATTGGTGTTGCAATTTTTGAGACTGTCTTCCACTCCCAGCCTGGGTGTATTGGTCATCCTTCTGCACAGCTCGGGAGGCAGGCTGGGAGCAGTTTACATTTATTAGCCAATTTAATTCTGTAAGTGTGCACAATATATTGGCTAAATAATAACCTAATTACTACTTTCAGTGGGATTATCCTAACAGTGATGGGTATCAAAATTCTAGGAATGCTAAAATGATGTTTATAAAGTTCTTTCAGATTTCTTGTATCTTGATTTACTGAAACCTCACTGCTTTCTGTTGAAGCCCAATTTTATGTGATAAACTTTATCTCTGCGATATCAAAGCAAGAACTAGTGCTCTGTTAGAGAATTCTTTATCATCTAACATCTTTCTAACCCTATAGGCAAATAAATATGCTATTAATGAAGGCATTTTTAAGTTTGAAATAGAATTGTACCCTGTACATTTGTTTTCTCTTCATTTAATCCAAATGAAATCCCTGGAAGGCCTATTCACCCCTCGAAAAGGTTTACAAAAGGATGAAAAAAAAATCCGCTGTATCAAAATAATTATATAAAACATTAGTCTCAGAAGAAAAGGCTGGGATCACAAAACCCATTCAGCTTTCAGATGTAATCTTTTTAATATGAGGCTAGATTAAACAATGTGAAGTGAAAGGGGTTAAGTATAAATCCATATAGATGCCCGAAGTATTTACAGTGTGCATTAAATAAATCATTTCATGTGAAAGGACAGTTATTGTTACTGGAAAGGTTTCCTAATTCACTTTCAGATAAAAATAAAGAGGCCTGCATCAGGAAGCTTTGTACACTTTTTTCCTCCTGACAGCTTTCAAGTGGCAGCATATTATTTGGTCGCTGCTACATACAGCGTGTCTTAATTAGAGGTTGTCTAAAAATACAGAACATTTCCACAACCACATCTGCCATTAACTCTTCTGACACGCTGGTGGTGTGGAGCACCAGAGCATTCTCCTCTGCCAGTGCTCTGCCCCACGCCAATCCTCACCCGCTCCCATGCACCTCGTGGGTGGAAGCCCCTTCTCCAGCACAGCCAAGTGGCTCCTCTTCCACCAGACCCAGGCCCTGCTCCAAGCAGAGAGAGGCCACTCCCTGCTCTGCCTGGGACACTGAGCCTACCTGGCAGCTTTGGACCATGTCCTAAAAGGAGCAGCTCCTCACTGCCTGGGTTTGTCACTGCCTGGGCTCATCACTGGCTCCGCTCACCATCCGGAGGCTGTGGCCGGTTCCGAAGCCCAGCTCGGCGTGGCCAGGGTTTCCCTGCTGGACTCTACCCTGCCCACAGCGTGGGCTGGTGGCCCAGAGCTGCTCCCAGCCAGCCCTGCCACCGACACAGCCCTCAGCCACACGCCAGGAGAGCTGTGGCCACATCCCAGCCCAGCGGCTGGGACCCATTGGGAGACTTCTGCACCTTGTACTGAGGACAAAATCGATGCCAAAGAGCCCAAAGCAGAGGCAATCCAGGAGTTCTGAGAGGGGGCTGGTGATTGTACAGCCAGGTTATTTATCCCAAGGGGACATAATGAGAAATAAAATCACTGAGGTTAGACCATAAGAGAAAAATCAAACCGCTGCCTTTTTATGCAAAGGGTTCATTCCACAGGTACCACCTTGGAAATCTGGTTTTTGTTCAGTTGTGCCGTGTGTGTGCATGGCAGAGGGTTGGACTCTCGGGTGTCTGATAATCAACTGAGCAAACTCTGCAGTGTTTTCTCCAAAGGAAGCAATGATTTGTTTTCCCTCTGCTGGACTGCTTCTCCTTATGAAATCTGGAGGACTGCAATATCCTTCAGCCCTTCGTCTCAGTCAAATTTGATTCAAATTAGTGTTCCTCCACCAAGTTATATCACAGAGGAGAAGCCCCAGCACTGACCAGGAAAGTGGGAGCATATACTTCATTTCCTCAAGAAGTTTGGCTAAAGCAGGACTAGTTGAACTCGTTTAACATCAGGTACATTTGAACAAGAGGGAAATACACACTGCCCACAGAATTCCTCTCTCGTTCTGACTACTTAGTCAAGCACTGTGGACTGCTACACATAAGCCATATTGGCAATTATCTGCAGTAAATACAGCTCATGGTTTAAGAAAAGGACCAACTCCCCAGTGAAATTAGGGAGTACTCTTCCAAGTGCCATATCTTTCCCCCATTGCAATGCTGAGAAAATGAACTAAAGATTTTTATAACTCAGAAGACATTTTACTCCCTCCAGACTCAGCTTTGCCTGATGCCCAAGCACAGTGACTTATTAGGCAAGAACTGTGCTGCTCTCTAGCAAATGCTACACCCCTAAGACACATCCACTAGAAGAGCGATTAATTTATTAAACATCATGCAGGCACTGTGTTTTTATTTAGAGTCTTCTGTTTTGTTGGTTTGTTTTTTGTTCTTTTTTTTTTTTCTTAAAACCTAGAATGCTTAAGCCACTCGTATTGATTTTTTCAAAGGTTAAAATACCTCTAGTGGATGTGCCCTAATGGAGCATTCGAGCTCAAAGAACAAGCTGTGTGACTCACCAGCTGTTAAGCAACCTTTAATGCACATGATTCTGAGAACTGCAAAGAATATAGCACTACAAAGTAGCCCAGGCTCCCTGGGAAGAGCCTGACAATAAAAACTCCATTCTCACATTATTCCACTAGGCAGATAGGCTGATTGGTGGGATATCGGGCATCTTTGGGGAAAAGGTGTTCCCACGCAAGTGGAACATCAAACTGGAAGGTTCCTTTATCATTCTGAAGGGGTTTCGAGGTAATTTATTCTAGTGTGAAAACTCACTGGAAATTTATTGTAAAGATTACTTACGTTACAGACCTTCAGAGGCAGAGCTTGGCTCCTCTCTTTGTACAGCACCTGGAAGGAGACTGACCCAGCCCCCATTAGCATTTTTCAATTTTAGGTGTGCTAAAACTGACCTCTCATGCCCTTACCATCCATTTTATTCACTCCCCACCTCCTCCTGGGAAACAACGCTCCGAGCAGGAAAACAGAAATCAGCTTTGATTTTTATTGACAATAATTCAGAGCTCCAACTGTTGAACCACTCTGAGCAGCTCGACTGGCAGGGAATCAGCAATCCTCTGTGGAATTACAACAGAGAAGGTGAAATTCGTAAGAAGGACATGTAAAATGCACAGTGGTATGGTTTGCCATGTTATAGGCTTAAAGACAGCCATGGCAGAGGGAGGATTTTCAATGGAAAGGAGGAGACTGAGATGGAAGCCACAAGGTGGGAAAGTCCAGGCTGGTGAGTTCCAGTTTGCTGTGCCCGTACTGCAAATGCCTCCTGAAGATGCTCGAGGTAAAAACTGCCCCAGCAAATCATTGTTTGACCCCCCTGTTTGGAAAGGGACACTTGGTGAAGGAAGTTTCCCTCATGTCCTTGAGGGCCTCCAAAGGAATATTCCTGTGATGGTTTCAAAGGGGCTGACACCCTGCTCCTGGTCCTCTGCAGCCTGGCAGAACAGAGTAAGCAGGGGCATGCTCTATCTGAGCTCATTATTTTAAAAAGCAGAGAATGGAGGGAGAAATGCCTATACCTCTGCATCTCCTTGCTCTGTTATTAATGCTTTTCAGCTGTTTTAAATTAAGATAAATGTCTGAAATACAATGGCATTATGTTTGAACTCCATTCAGTTCAATATAAGTAGATTTTAAACAGGAAACTGATGGTCCTTTTGAATGTGAAACTCTGTATTAGAACCAAATGTAGCTCTTTAATCTCATTTGGTACATATACTAAAATCATTATTACTTTATGAAACCTTTTTAAAGATTTATATATTCCATTGACTTGGACTTATATGGCAACAGCTTTTTCTTTTAGCTTTAAAATTAAAACAGGAAAAAAAATCTTCAACATTCTCAGAACTGTTTTATTTCTTTCTTGGCACAGAAAGCTGTTAAATGAAGTCATTTTCTCCATTGTGCAGCAAAGCTACAGCTACTTGTATGTCAGTCAAAATATACTTTACCCAGAAAGCTCATAGCTGCTTTGTTACAGTAAAACTGAGGTTAGTCTCATTGTTCCAGTCACACAGTAACCAGATATAACCTCTGAAAGGGAAAAATAAAGTGCATACAGTTGCTGCTAACCAGGCTCTCTTACTCATGCTGGAAGTCTGGCAATCACAGTGGCACTGAGTGTGGGGTAACGTGGCTGTCACAGCCCGAGCAGAGGGTCCCAGTCCAGCCAGCAGGAGAAGGTATTTCACCATACCTGAGAGAGGGAAGACCATGCAAGAATTTTAATCCATTCAATGCTCAAAGTAGGTATTTGTAAAGGCTACAATTATTACATGAAAAACAACGTGAGTAAAGGCATTATCCATCTGACTACTCAGAGCCATGCCCTGGTTTTCTAAGAAAACCATAATGTCATAAATAAGCTAAATAAATGTTCCTAGAGGTATGGAGTGAATCAAACAAAGAGCACATCACAATAAAACCCAGTGGAGAGAGAAAGCTCACAGGCATATTGTTGGAGTACTCGTTTCTGAGCCAGTTAATTGATTGTCTGTGTCACAATTACTGGAGACTGCACAGACCCCAAGCAAGATCAGATCCCATCGTGCTGGGTAGCCCATGGACAAGGAGCAGCCTTGCCCCAAAGGATGGATGGCAGAAAGCACAGCCGTGGGACAGAGCAGGAGCACTGCTCCCTCTGCTCAGCCAGACCAGGAAGGCAGACAGGGAGCATTGAGGGACCCTCCTGAAATGACAGATGATGCTCGTAGCAGATCCAGGACCTGAAATCAGCTCTGCCACAGCCCAATTAATGCCTGGCCCAGAAACCACACTGTTGCTGGCTTTTCACTTTTACTTTTCTCCTGTGATTATGTTCAGCTTAAATTGTGCCAGGGCCAAGTGGACTCCCGGGTCAGGCAGCTCATCTGGGAAGAACAGGAAAAATGGCAAAAGCTGGACCATATGGAGAGTTCCTCTGCCAGCAACCAGGTTTGGCACAGAGAAAGTATAACGGGGTCAGGGTCTTTCCTGGCACCATTCACAGTTAATTGAGGGATTTTGAAAGAAAGGTGGTTTCTAGAGAGCCAGTGTGGGCAGCAAGGGTGGAAAACTCGCAGTGGGGAAACCCGAGCAAGGAGGTTTGCACAGATGCCAGCGCTGCCTCGCTCCAATGGGAGGAGGGACAGGCTTTCTCTGGAGAGGGAAAGGGAAAGTTGCATTTATCACGAAGAAAATGAAAAAAAACAATTGAATCAATTCAAATCTCTTATTTGGACAATTTCCCTTCACTTCAAAGAGGGCAGAAAATGAGGTTTAAACATCAGTTTAAAAGCTTATCTATAGATTAATGGGCCGGCCTACTTTGTTCTTACAGGATCCATTTTCACCCAGCATGGCTGAAAACTTCATTGATGCCGTGTAGACTCCCAGGAACAGGCAGAACAGCTCCACTGGAACAAGGTGCTCCTCAGCAGACAGGTGGAAGGAGCTGTCTTCCACATAGCTCAGTTATTGTCACCAGTGATCACTCCATTGTTCTAGGAAAAAAAGACAATTTGGAAGCCAATACCACCCTGAACTGAGAAAACACATGGCTGAGATCTGCTCTAACAAAGCCTGCAGTTCTTTCTTGTGACATGAAGATGAGGAAAGCAAGAGAAAGGAGGCACCAGGAGTCCTCCCCAGCTCTCAGCTGGCCAAGAGAAAAGAGTGGCACCTCCAAGCAGGTGGGTCCTTGGCCACGATTTTGCCTTTTCCTCTACAGGTTTGAACAAGAGCAGGCTTGTGACACAAAAAACTCACCTGGGTAAGCTTTTCTAGGAGAAACTGTCGGGAGAAATTTCTCTTGCAGTCACGGGTTTTTTGTTGGTTTTTTTTTTTGGGGGGGGAGGAAGGGGAATGCCCCAAACCTTGTGTTAAACATCTTTTAACACAATCACATACAGAACTATTTGACCAAAGCTGCACAACAGAAGATGGTGAAGCCTCGTCAGTCACTCCAATCCCTAATGAGCATGAACACCATGGAAAGTACCTCGGGTGCAATTCCAGAACAGCTCCTTTCTCTGAGGACTCCACCAAGCCCTGGTGCAGCAGTGGGTGATCACAGCAGCTCACGCTCCCGTTGGATCCTGGTGGAGCACTGAGGGGGGAAACCACAGACAAACCACCAGGGCCACACTCAGGAGGGTTAAAATGCTGTACCAATATTTACAGCTTCTCTGTTTGTTCCAAACTGCCTTTCATGCATAGAGGAGACATGCCCCTCCTGACACTAATGTTAAAATTGGGGAAAACCACTGAAAATTAATGGTCTGCTTCTTTAGCAGTGGTATTTCCTTATTCCACAAAACATGGATTACCCTTTCCCAATGATCAAATTTAAGTGGACCCATTTATTACTAGGAAATTAGCCTCTCTAACCCCGTGCCACTTCACAATTGAACCCACTTAAAGACAGCTCTTGATTAAACACCACTTATCCATCATCTTTCCTTTTAATGACTTTCCATCTTTGAGAGAATAAAGAATAACACGCTGGGCTCAGCGATCCCCCATGGGATATCCATTCCCTCAGCTCCAGGCCCCTTTTGGAGCTTCCTTGGAGGAGGTACAGAGGGAAGACAGAGCTGGGTGGAGGAAGCCTTTAAGGCCCATTTGGAAATGAGGAGGGATTTTCACAGCTGGCTCCAGGGAATGCAACCAGCTTTAACACAAACTCGGATGTTAACCTTCCATTTCAGGAGAGCTCATTCCTCTCCAGCTTGTTGTACCAGAAACATCTGCAGGTATCTTTTCAGAATTAAAACTTGCACACAGTTATCTAAAAAGAGCATTAAGGTGCAATTTGAGGCTCTGCACACGCAGCCACAACCAGCCCTCATCCCACACACACATTTACAGCACCTGCCAGGCTGCCCCTCCACCTGCTGAGCTCAGCCTGGGGTCACCTAAGCCCCTGCTTAGGTCTGGGGAAATTGAACCTCAGGGAGCTGTGCTGGCGACCTAAAGAGAAGCTAAATCTGCTTTTATGGTATTACACAACGTTGTGACCACTGGGTGGGGAGCACCGGGCCAATGCAAGCTCACTTAGCCTTTGCTAACTTGTTTTAAAATTTTTAATGGGGTGACTCTGTGCTGGAAGAGTTTACACCAGATCAGCTGCTAACCTTGCCTGGCTCACTGTCAGCTGTCCTCCCACAGCAGGCATAAAACTAATCTGAAAACATAAAGCTGCATAAACTTTGCATCATTCATCCAGGCTAATTTGACAGAAGTGTGATTGCACTGCGTCTCGATTCAGATCACATTTATCTCACCAGGTGATAACCTGTATCACAAACAGCCCCTCATTAATGATCAGAACACCTGTGAAAATGCACCTTTGCCATGCCCCAGCACTTCATCACATCCCTCCTCTAAAAATTCCAAGGAATTTCCTGGAGTCTAATCAAATTTTATGCTAAAAAAAAAAAAAAAAAAGCAGGAAAGCAAATTAAATTCACAGCATGGAAAGTGCCTGGTTTTTTGCCATCTAAAGCACCAACTGATCTGATAGGGAAATTCCCATTCATTTCCAATAACCAAGCAGCTCTTAGAGGGCAGTGCTAGAGGTCCTCAGTGCAATCACTACAGTGATGTGACTTCTCCAAAGAAAGGCTTTTTACCCAAAACTTGGCTTTTCCCTCTGTTGCTTTTCCAGCCTTTCTTCACTTTCCCCCCTTTTCCTCTGTCTGCTGCACTTGTGCTTCTAAACAAGCCTTCCCTTCTCCCATTTGCATGCAGAAGAGTGTCTCCAGACTGGTTTGTACCCCTAGGTTTCCCCTCAAAATTAAACTATTTGAATTTAGGAGGCTTAGCAGCACCTGTTTAGATAGGTACCAGCAAATGATTCAGGTGATTGCAAATGCTCATTCCTCTGAAATAAAACACATCTCGCTGTGTGACTGGAAGGTCTGGGTTCAGAAGTTTTATTCCACCCAGTTCTCTTCCCTTTCACTGCTCACTTCGTGCCTGGAAGTGCTCAACACACCCAAGTAGATGCTGGTCAGGTCTGTAAATGGGAAAGTTTTGCTATATTTTTGTGAGTCAGGAAGGAAAAAAAGAAAGGCCATGGCATCTTCAAGGTTTTAATTGGAAAAGCAGAAAAGATAATCCAGAAAGACAATTCATAAAGATAAATGGGTTGGAAATACTGGTTTCCAGAGGTGAGTCCAGTACCAGCACCATGGCTTTCCACGCTGATGTGAGAGAACAGAAAGAGCAAGGCAACATGAAAAAAACATGACTGATCATTTCCAAGTCCAGGTGTATACCTAAAGATAGTATAGAGGAAATGAATAAATAACCAAGCTTTTAATAAGTGCATCAGTGCATTTATTACCTGACAGTGTCTAAGGCAAAGAGGAGCCATTGTGAAACAGGCTGGCTTCTGCTCCAGAAACAAAAGATCCAGTAACTCATTGAAATGAAAATCTGCATCCCCCAGCAAGCCCAAAGCCAGACTCCAACTGCCTGAAAGATTGGAGCAAGAGGAGAGGAGGGAAGAAGAGATAAATGAAAAAAATATAAATAGTGGTGTATCACATTGAAGAGAGGCAGAAGAGAAACTGGAGGAGTTTCTTCAAAGGGCACGAATCCCCTTTCTCTTCCAGCTCATGACATTATACCCAGATAACCTGAACAGCCCTCAGAGCAGGAAAAGCATGTTTCTGACAGAGACAACACGTATTCCCTGAGTTCTCAGCCACACACAACACACCTGCTCCGTGTAGCCTTATGTGTGTGAGCACACAGGCAACAAAACATTTCCTTGCTGTCCAGGCAGCAAATGTGCATGGCAGGAAAACCTTGGATGCAGTAAAATCAGAGAGAAAGCACCTGTTGGCTCAGGTAGCTCGGGGTGACTTTTGATACTCTGAGAGTTTCAATGCAGCAGGGCAAATCCTCAGTGTCTCCCTGCACAACCCATCTGCTGCAGCTCACCTGTACACAGCCCTGAGCTGAGAGGTGAAAGGTAAGAGAGATTGGATAGAACAACCCTGCAGGAACTCTTTGCTAAACAAGTGTAACCTATGAAAACACACACACACACACAAAAACTGCAATTATTATCTGATAGAAATGGTAATCCAACAGGACAGTGGGTCTAAGAGTCAATATAGAGAGTCCACTGGTAAATATTAGTAAAAATGACACCAGTCAAGTTACACAACTTCTCAACAACTCAGCATGCAAGACATGCTTGTCTTGCACAAAGTGTTGTGCCTTTTCCCAGCCACACAGCAGAGCATCCCTGGAACAGAGCAGCTGTTGGCATTCAGCACGGGCTGTTGACACCAGGAAAGCAATCCTGGAGTGATGGGTATGTCTCCTAATACAATGACATGTAGCTATTCAGCTCCTGGGATTCAGTTTTATGTGATTCAATCAGCTCTAACAAGAAGAAATAGTAACACATTAAGCAAAGTTCTGAGAACAAAACAAATCAAAATGCTGTTCCACTGCAGCCTCTGTCAGCCCAGCTGTGGCACATTTCTTACTGGATCTGTTTTTCTGCCCCAGTACAGAGAAATTATTGCTGAATGCTAGGGATAAACCATGGTTCTAATTCCACAGCATCTAGCATAACAAGATGCTTCACATTTCAATTGTGCTCTCCAACCCAGAATTTTAAGCATGTTTTAATGGCAGTAAACTCATCTTCACAGCACCCCACTACAGCAAGCCAAGACTGTCTAAGAGCTAAATCAAACTCCCCAAGGATCATTTTTAGTCTCATTAGTTCATTAAAACGGTTTGAGCTGCTCCAGGAATGGCTGACCTGTCCATCAGAAGTGGACACTGGAGTGTCCTTCACCACGCTGAAGGAACACCACACATCTTATTATTTCTGACTGCTTTACACTATTGAAACAAAAGAAGCTCTTTTTCTGTAAGAGCTCTTGCATGCTTCATTAAAAATCCTATATAAGCTGTGGCACTAAGCTGGCCAGATTCAGCTCTCATTTACAGCAGCATCAGGATAGGGATAGCTCCTATCACTCTCATGAATTTACTCTGTTTTTCAAAGATTCCCCTTCAGAGGAATCTGACCAAACTGGTCTGATTTTCTCCCAAATGCACCGACTCCAGATATTTGCAATCACAGTGATGTCACCGGTGTTAACTGTGATTTACACCTGCCTAACATAATCAAAATTAGAAGCAGTGCACTTACAAGGAGAGAAGAGAGATTTAACACTAAAATACAAGGGGTCAACTCTTCTCTTGCAAATCACGGGTCTCACAAATCTCCATTTATCAGTGAAAACATAATCACCGTGCATTTGCAAGTGTTAACTAGAAGATACACCGTTTTTTCTGATTTGCCATTATTTTACTGCCACTACATCAATTACTATCCTAGCCTCAGATGTCAAGTCTTTCTGAGCCTACTGCCTGGTTTTCTGCAAGAGATAATGAATTTTTATTTATTGCTTATGCAATTCTAGCAACTGCACTGCCCATTTCAATCTCTAATGGAACTACCTTCCAAAACCAACACAGGGCTCTCATGATTACTGGGCTTGGATGTTTACAGGAAGTTAGACCAGAATTTATAGAATTGCAGAATTAATAGAATTACAGGATTACGCAGAAAACAGTAAACTGATATAAGCTACATATTCCTGCACAGCAATACAGCAATCATCTCTCAGATAATTCCCTCCACTTCTGGAGTGCTTAAGATTCTGGAGCATACAAAAACATCCAGTTCTCAAGAGGAGAGGTGATGGAGAGGCACAGGAGATCACAGAGGGTACCTTTTCTCTGGATAAATTCCATAGCTGCAGGAATCCCAGCACGTGGAGGGAAAGAGCAGCTTGTGACCAGCAAGACTCAGGTTCCCTGCAAACCCACTGTAACACAAACCAGCCCCTCTGAGGGGAGCAGAGAGAAGGTCCGGGGGTGGGTTTAACTTTAACACACATCCCAGGAAAATCAACAAAACCAAGCCCTGATGCGTGAAACCCTAAGTTTAACAAAGTTTTTTCATGTGAAAAGCAGTTAGTTGGTTTTTGATCCCTCCAAGTTAAAGGACACTCACACATGCTGCTGTTGCTTTAGCAGGGAAGGACTAAATCAGTGTAACTGCCTCAATCTGAAGAGATAGTGGTGCTATTTACTGTAATTAGCAGCTGCCTTGTGGAGGAACTGATAACAGCCAGCCAACACAAACCACCAGCAGCTGAGAACTGGCCTTGGCACTTTGGGCTGCAACTGGAACCTCTTACTTCTGGGAGGAAAAGAGAACAAAGAGCATTTTGGTGGTGTCATATCTTTTTCTTCTCTGCATAGAAAAGTTGTACCAAGCATCTTAAAACCAAGTTTTACCAGCTTAGTCTTTAATGTGTGCTAGTGTTAGTTGATAGTTTAAACGAGGGAAAACTTTCTAAAGGGCAATAATGCGTGAAGAGACATGCGTGCAAAGAAAGACGATCTTATACTAAATACTAAAAATAAATGTAGCTTAAAAAGATCCTTTAAAAACAGCTGTTGACGTTAGAGATTCAATTAAAATGTAATTAGTTATACATTCTCCTTTGAAATGAACAAGCACATTACAGCCTTCATCTACAATGAATTGCCTTTTACGTACATACCTTGCTTTTGCCTGGAAAAAAGGCAGGTTTTTACAGGAAGCATAAAGATAGGGTAGTTCTACCTAAAATTTTTGCTGTCAAAGAAAACATAAAATGGTTTTTTTTTTAACCTGTGGGTACAAAGCCATATTCATTGTGCTTGCGGTGTTCATAAGATACTTAGCAAGTGTTCTTAAGTGCACAAAATAGAAGAAAAGATAGAGACAAATGGATGAGGCGTGGTGCTTGCCATAAATTAGGATTCTGAATTAGGTCACTAAGGACTAAATCAATCTGACTCCTTTAATTGTCATTTACCTGAAAGAGAAATGCACCGTAAACTGCCCAGCCTGCACAGATTTGTACAGGCAACATGCAACCAGTAGCTTTCCCTGGGGCTAATGCTTTATGGAAGCACCATTGACCTGGTTTTCTATGGAAACTACACGGATGTTTTCAATTCCAGTGTGGAACTGCAGCCTCGGTCATAGCCATCAAACTCCACATTAGACATTCATGCAGCATTAGGCGTCCCGTAGCTGCCAAGGGCCACACAATGAGACATTGTCTGACCCAAAAGTCATGTAATTAGGCTGATGGGAACAACACCAGCGGATGGTGCATTGAGCATATCCTAATTTTGGATAGGCCATTCTTTGGCTGCCTGACTACCAGTTAGCTGGGGAAGAAGTGAAGCCTGCTATTACCAAGAGGCAACTTTGCTGCTAAGCCAGAGCAATGATGAAAGGGCTGTTTGGCTTGAAAATCACCATCGGGGAGAGGAAGGGCAGCCACAGAGCTGAGGTGCTCTCAGAAACAAACAGGAGACCTCACTTTTAAGTACTCCTTGTTTTTGCAGAGTGGGTGACCCCACCTTCTGGAAGCCATCCCCCCAGCCAGAGCTCCAGCATGTGGCTGCACCGGCTCGGTGATGGCCCAGCACTCATTAAAACATCTAATTCCAAAGGCTGCAGAGGCAGCAGCCGGCAGGATGAACGCAGAGCTTGAGGCAGAGGGGAGAAGTGTGAAATTCCTCTCATTAGCAGCACTGCACATTGGTGCACAGACTCTCTCCTTAAAAGTCTGACCTCCTGTGCAGCCAAGGAAGAGCTTTCCAAGAACCATGTGACTCCGAAGATTGAGGACATTTTCTGCCAGAGTGGGGTTTTAATTTAAATTACTCATAGAAAATTACATTTTTGTGGCCTGAAAACATCTTCAACTGTGTCAAACATGGAGCAGTTTCATAATTGCACGTGATAGACCCTTTTTTTGAAGAAGTGACATAAGTAGAAAGAAATACAAATGTTTGTGAAACTTTAAACCTCCCTGTCTGTACTTATGCAACAGTTACAAATAACTCCAAAAAATATCTTGTGACTTCTATTTCCAACAAAATTTAGGAATGTGACTGGTCTCTGGAAACTGATACAGGCAGCAACTGCGTTCACCTCTTTTGTCAACTATGAACTCAAAATTATGAGAATTTAGGTACATGTTTCATACTATTTAATTAGAGCAAGGCTCAAATTCAGCTGTTTGCAGCTATTTTTTAAATTATTTTTCCATTTTTAAACGTGTAGTCCAAGACCTGCACAGCGGTAGCCATACTGTTATGCAAACATCATCCCAGCCACGAGGAGCAGGAATGGATCTTGTTATCCGTACAAATTACGAACAATTTCACAACATCAATTCCCTTCCGATGCTTCCCGGCGCACATCGCTGCTCCCACCCACCTTCACCTGCAGTAACACCCAGCCGGGGCTGGGATTCTGTTCTTTGGAACACTGGCATTGCCATCTCCATTTAAAAAGAGCGGCAAGTTTAAAGTGTTACTAATGTTACACCAGAGGAGGGAAGAAAATCGCCAGCTGAAGTTGCCTTTCTGTGTCCACAACAAAGCCTGCCAGGGTGATACGTGTATCAGATATTTCCTCTAAGTCAAGCCCACCTCACCTCTACGGGAGGATGGGAGATTCTTACGCTCACCAAAAAAAAAAGATGCTTCAAATAACATGTAAAACCAGAAATTTGTAAAAAAAAAAAAAAACAACACCCACGGATTTCAAATATAATCCAGTGTTTGTTTGCTCTAGACCAGTGTGATTCCACACGCTGGCTATTGTGAACTGATTAATTAGGAAGCATCAGTAATAGTTCTTTGTACTTACATCAGGACTTCCACCTCAGGATACTTCAATAATGTCAATTAATTAATCTTCACAATACTGCCTCTAAGTAGGTGTCGTTAGTTCATTCACAGGTGGAAATCCTGAAGCATAGAAAAGGTGAAATTAATTAGCTGAGATGATACAATGACTCAGTAACAGAACTAAAGATCCTGAAAAACACTCCTTTTTCTAACTCTTAGAGGGAGGTGATTTACTTGCCCTTTCCTGTTAAATCATGGAAATTATTTCCAAATGTGTAACAGAAACTCTTGTGACTCTTACAAAACCACTGTTTATAGGTTGTTCTCTCATTGAAATTTTCTTTTGATTAAAATGGCTTCTACTGTTTAGTACACCCATCAAAATATAAAGAACATCAAAATGAAATAAAACTGCCACTAGATCTATAATGAACTGGAGCACTGCTACTGTTATCTCAGGTCTAAATTAAAGCTCTTTTGTAGAGGGTAAAAGTGAATAAAACATAAAGACAAAGGACAAAATAGGAGATGACAGACTATTCACCCATTCATGGCCATCACATTTACAAGGCAATTGCCATTCATACTAACACAAAGTGGGCCACACAATTCTACCAGGTATGAAAGGCAGAAGAGCCCTTGTACATAAGAGGAAAAAGCTCTTTACTGTATTTTATCTCCACCACAAGTGGAAAACCAGTAATGAGGGACATCAAAAACCTCTCTCTGTTCTCCATTTAAAACTAACAAAGCACTTCCCTTGGTGCAATCTTATCAAAGGTTATAAATTTCTCGAGACAGCTAATCAATCACGTTTGTCGTGGCAGAGGTATAAGATGCACTGAGTACGAAAGTATTTAACTGACTGATTTTCTTAAACAATAATCATCCTAGCAGTGGACAGCTATGAGTTGTTACAAAAGACAGGGCAAAAAAAATCCCTACAAAAAGAACCAACAAACCCACATTAGGGAGGAATACTGCCTGTGTGCCCTGGACAAGTGTATCTATGCAAACAAACCTTACCTGCCAGTTTAATTGATGGGGGGAACTAAATCCTACTATTTCACAGAGCCCCAAACTCAGAAAAATGCAACCCGGGGCAGATACTTGTGGTTTCTGTAGCCACAGCCCCACCTGATACTCCTTAAGGCCACAAATTCAACTTGACATGATAGGTGCTATTCGCCAAGACTGCACGAATTTAAGAGATCAGGGCTGCGTGGTGCTCCCAGTGTTGTAGATGTGTGCATGCCTGCACCTGGGGCACAGCCAGAGCTGCCCGTGCTCTATCTGTACAGATAATATTAAAGAATAACCCATGCACCAAATGCCTGCATATAGTTTTGATGCAGCTTCATCACTGCAGAAGCACATCATGATAGAAACGCTCTCACTAAGACCAAATTAGCTTTTTGCTTTTTAATCAAAGTTAAAACTTAGATGAGATATAATTATTTTATATATCCAACTGTGAAAGCTTCATTAAAAACCTTAATATTAAGTAATAAAACTGCAATAAAAGTTTTTCTATAATTACAGCAAGTTTCTGTTATCGCTAATGCACTAAAAAGGGAAAGACTTTCCAATTTGTGATTTCTCTCTGGAGGATTTTATGCAGTTATTTGTGTACACAAGTACATATTGGATACATGGTCACATTTATATATAACTCTATACATTTTCTGAGTATGAAGCAAGAGAACACAGAAGTTAGGAGTGCCTTGCCACATCACTCACCGTTGGACAGAGCACATACTCACCTGCAAACTCAGGCCCTTAGGCTCTTGCCACGTAGACTGTCATAAACAGGTAAACCAGAAATGCAAATGATTACACAGGCTGAAGCATCCCTTGCCTACCTTAGATTTAAAATAGTCTTTGTTCTCTCATTAAATCATCTCTACTCGAGAGACAACTCGAGTTACAGGAAACACAAATAAGGAGAGGCAGGGTGAATAAACCCTTTTTGCTATTTCTAGATCAATTAAATGCAATACTCACCAGCGTGCTCTTCCAGCAGCAGAATCCACATTCACTTCAGTGGCAGCAAAGCACCATTTCAACTTCCAAAATGGCAAGACAAGGAGAATGGAGAAAAAAAGATGGGTGAGGGGGTTGGCAGAGAGGAGTGAGAAATATCAAACAAAAAGCAATTTAATTTAAACACCTTACTGTACTAGATTCTTATTGCTAAATTTAAAGTTTGCTTTTAACTCTCATTTCAATGGATTCACAGGGAAAAAATCTAAAGAGCAAATTTAGATTTAATTGATCATTATAATTTATTTTATTAAAATAATATAGCGGAAAGACCTTTCTTCCTGTAAAGGGTTCTGGCTTTGATGTCTGATTGTTATGCAAATTCTGTGGAGTACAAGATACGGACAGAGGAATAATTAAGATTAGGACTTTGTATATAATAATTCTTACATATGTAAATGTACCCTGGTTTGAGATAATGATGTGTACATGTGCTGGGAACCATACAAGTGTGTTGGAAAAGCCAGGAAACCCCCTCAAAATGTGCAGGGGCTGGACCAGCAGGGCCAGGCTGCTGGCACGTGCCAGGGGCACCCACACCCCCAGCAGCCCCAGAGCACCGAGGAGCCCCTGAGCTGGAGACCCCCAGGAACAGTTCCCAGCACCGACACGCCAACACTGGACAAACAAAGTGAGCTTTGTTCTGGAAGGTAAACACTGACCATATACACCTATATATTTCAAAGCACTCAATTAGAAACTGAACTTTGCCCCTTTCTCAGGCTTTGAAATATTCCGGCCCCAAACACAGGCCTTTATTCTCCTTTGGCGTGGGCATCCCTCTTCCTCTCCTGCTCCTGCACACCATATGGCTCCCGACCCTGGGACAAATTCTGTGCTGATTTACGGCCTCTGCAGTCCCAGGGACTGACCTACAGCATAAATCCGGGGGGCAGAGCACATGGGCAGCCTGCACGTTCCTCCCACACTGCCCCTGCTCCCGGGCGCTGGTCCCTGCTGGCCAAGGATGAGGGATTTACACCCCGTGCTGGGAGCAGATCTGGGCTCAGGGCACATCAGGGCAACCCAGCAAGCAATGAGGTCTAACAGGATGGACACCACGTGTGCCAGCACACCCGAAACACCCTCCAACAGAGAGAGGGGCACACACCAGCCCCGCTGGCAGTGGGGGCTCCAGGCAGTGGAGGTGCCTCGGGTGGGGGAACGCTGCTGAGCCCCCTGGCTCTGCCACCACCACGGGCCATCCCCTTTGGAAGGCTGGGCAAAAGGCACTCACTGGATGACAAAGCAAGAGTAATCCAGACTGGTTTCTCTGCAGGCACAATAATTCCCAAAGAGACGTGAACACCATTAGCTTTTCAGGCACTACAGCCCATCTTCCCACCTCGAGACAACACGCACATGGAGCATGTCAAGGGGTTGAAACAACTTGCAGAGGCTGAAAAGGCAGCCAGAGCCACGGACCAAGAGAGGATTGCCTTTGTTTCCTCCACAGTTTGGTGAAGAAAACAGCAAGTCCTGCAAGATGACCATGGACAACAAGGCCAGTTGCATTTACTGACAGGCCCAGCGGCCAGGCTGCTGCCCAGGGGCTGCTCACAGCCACCCAAAACACCACTGCCAGCACCAGGGACACACACAGGATTGTACATCACGGGAAAGAAAAGGAGGACAATTTAGTTTTCACTTTTTGTTCATCTCATTTACCTTTCGGTTTCACTAAGCTTGAAAATCAAGCAAAGTGATCAAATTCACTTTTTTATTTATAGCCATTTTCACAACTTTTCCCTGAAAACAGCACAGGATGTTTACACTGACATGAGAAATTGATTGACGCATTTTGAGAGCATTTCCTAAACACCCATCATCAAGAAAATATACACATGGACTTAAACTTCCTGATCTCTCTAAAGTAACCGATTTTGCCAGGGGTTCTTTTCAGTATCTGAACCGCTTATGCATTTAAACACATCTTCTCTGCCACTCTCCGGATTCTCTTCCACAGCATTGGGGTGGGTTTTTTTTTTTCCCCCCATCCAAACCTACAAGATTCCTGACATAAACGCAACACTCAATGAGGGATTTTAACTCTATAAATCAGATGATACCACAATCACAGTTCAATGAAAGAAGCAAAAATCAAATCAAATCAAACAAANAGTGCAGCTCTGCCCATGCACTGCTGAGCACAAAGTGAAGCACGTGAAATGCGCTGCGCACTGCGCGTCTGCTGCCCTGTTTTCACTCCCCGCTGCAAAGGGCAAGGGCAAGCTCAAAGAGAAACATCTCGGGATGTGCAGCACCTTCTGCAATCTGCTCTAACACGCCTCAGCCAACAGCCACTCCATTCCCATGGACTACACGGCAGCACAAGTCCTGCGGGGCTTGCCCGGAGTGTCCGTGGGCTCCTCGGGAGCGTGGCCGAGCCTCCCTCGCCCCAACACCACTGCGGGCACCAGCGAAGCCAAAGCAACTTTACACGGCTATAAATCTTTTATTCAAATAAGCTTGTCAACACCAATTAGCCCAGCCACAAGTGCCAAATACCAAGAAGCACTGTTAAGAACTCAGGGAGGCAACTGCAGCCCCCGTTCCACCCCAGAAACACCAAGTTTGGGGTGGTCCTGAGGTCCC
>VWZW01002154.1:1028316-1049861 GCA_013397115.1 Edolisoma coerulescens
AGGCGCCTCCAGGCCCGGCCTGGGGGCGCTGCAGCCCCGGCGGGCGCGGGGTCGGAGCCGGTGGGAGCCGCGGCCCCGCCCGGTGACGGCCGTGACCCGAGCGCAGCCGGGCCCCGGTGCCGGCCTGCGGCTCCGGGCGGGAGCGCGGTGACACCTCCGTCCCAGCGGGACTGGCCCCGCAGCGGCCGCGTTTCTGCTCATGAAGAGCCCGAAGGGTGGGAACGCGTCCCGCGCAGCTGCTCCCGCGCAGTGTCAGCAGCACCTTACACCCCGCTTGCTAAACCACTCGAAGATAAATCGCCTCTGCCTCTTCCTTGGACCTTGTATGACCTAATGACTTTCGTTCACCTCTGCCACCACAGGACCCTTCAGCCAGCAAAAGTAGTTTTTTTGTCAAGTACCCTGGCACACAGACCTCCCTTCTAGGGAGGATTAGACGTGAAAGTGCCCTCACCGTTGTCATAAAAACACCACCATCGCATTTTACTTCTCCAGCTCTTCTCCGTGGGTCTGTAAGCATCCACACTCAGTCCTTGCCAGCTGTCAGGTACAAAACACTGCCTTTTTCAGAGTAATCATATAATAAGCAATTGTTTTCCAGTATCAGGTGTGACAGGGACAGACGTTTACAAGTGCACCCAGATCTGTTTAGCCAGCTGCCTGTACAAACAAGTGTAACAAGTCACAGGTAATTGTTTACACGCAGTGTTTATTGCAAATTACTGTCACTTCCTCAGGATGTTTGAATGTTGTATAACAAAGCTCCAGTGGATTGTTTTCTAGCAAGGGTACACACTGGTGATGTGCTTTCCTAAGTGCTGCGCTTGTCCCATCAACTAAGGAAACTGAAGTTTCATATTTACAAGATGACTTATTTTACAAATTGATTTCCATAGGCAGCAGTGGTGGTTTCCATACGGTAAACAAGAGATGACTTTTAAGTGCTCAAGGATCCATAAGGCTTATAACAACATAATAATGCTCTTTGTTTCTAAATAAATTAATAATTAAAAAAAAAAGGTCTGCTTCTTTGCAATCTTTTTCATTCAAGGAGTCTAAACTCTGTGAGACACAACATCACTGTGCCCATTTACCAGACAGGGGCAGGACAGGACAGAGACGAGATGAGGGAAAGACACATCAGTGTAGAGAATTAGTGTTGCTGGAGTCCAACGGTGAGAGTCATAAACACTGAAATGCAAAGATATGAGGAGAGTGGTTGGGTTGTGCTTGGATTTTACCTGTTCTTTGTTTTGTTTCTAGACCTGACTTACCCATTTTTTTCTCCCTTCCCCTTCCTACCCCATCTGCTTAAACTGATCACTGTACTCTACTGAACAAGGAGAAAAAGGGAAACAAGTTATCTTCAGGTTTATGTTCCTCTATAGAAAAAAAAAACCCTAAGCAAGATTCCAGGCAGAGCTGGCCTAATTTTTTAATGTTAAGCTAGAAGCTCTAATTAAAAATGTTTAAATTGCATTTCAGAATAAGCACGATACTTCTGGGGAGTGGGGGAGAAGAAGATGCATTTCTGGGAGACTAAGCATGCACTGGTGTTCCAAGAGCCCCATGAATCTTGTGGAATGCTCCAACATCTCAAGGACTATTACTTTTTTTACTATTTTAGAAGGCATTTAAGAGCAAACTACAGGGAATAATAACAATTAAAAAGTTGTGCTGATGTACCTTAAAACCCCCATGCACCAACAGCGCAGCCCCCGGGGAGCACAGCGGCCATGCCGTGGTGTGTTCATATGGCAACGAGCAGCGTGCACCAGATTCACACAAATCCACTCCCTCCACAAAAGTATTGCTTCAGAGTAACTTAATCAGGTCTAAATTAAAGTGTTATCTATCTACAGAACGCCTTTCGTTCCATAAAACCTTGAAACATGCATGGAATTAAACTCCATCTCTGGGGGAGAGACCAGCCATCTACCTAGCAATTTACAGCAACTTAACAAAAGCAGGAAGGGAGGATATATTACAGGCAAATACAGGACTCATGGCAGGGGGAGTGTAATTCTCAGTCCTTTTAGTTTCTCTCTGTTATCATTTCCCATTTGTGACAGAAGTAATAAAACTTCCTTCCTCCAACCTTTATTTAATTAAAGTGTAAGGTCTTTGGGGCAGTGAGCTTACTGTGTGTATATATACAGCACCTAGCATGAAGAGGTCATGAATTCATCTCAGGCCTTTAAATACTCCTCTAAATACAAAGCATTAACAATAATAAGAATAGGATATAATTTTCATTTAGAATAGATGAGTCTTCTGGTTTTGATTATCACAAAGAATAAATTACATGCATCTCAGGGAACAATTAAATTAAGGGTTAAGGGAAAGTGTTTCATACCAGAGACTTGTAACTGCTCTGTTCTAGTTTTTTAGTGCTAAGGACACTGCTGCCCACTGTTACAGCGTTTACTCAAAATTCTTATTTGCCATAATACTACAAAATAATGTCCCAAATCCCACAGGCCAGATCATCAGTAAGTGTAAGGGTATAGTTTATTCTGAGGCAGTGCATGTGATTGCTGTGCTAACATACCCAAATTAACCTTTTGCATGTGCAATAAACTGCAATTAGCAATCTGCAGACGAATGACAAGTTCCATCGTTTCCTGTAATATGCAGCAATACAGAAGCCAGATTTCCTATTGAATCCCATATTAACCTACATTCGGTGGCAGTGAAATCTCAGAGCACCGTGTCAGAATTTATCATCTTTCAATGATGTTAGCTCCACCTCTTGACAGCTCTAGACAGGGTGTTTATAAACAACTCATCCGTAATCTGACCAATTTCAGCTGAAAATGTTTATCTTTTTTCCAGCAGTTGTTCCAGCCACTTTGGATGCTTTTATTAAGGGATGGGCAGAGCTCTCAAAACAGTATGGTTGTGTTAATAAACGACAAGAAATGAAATGGAGATTGAGTAGTGAGTGGCTCTGTGATGCCTCTCTGAGCTGGTAGGAGGCTCAGGGGCAGGGAAGCTGCAGAAGTGCCTCTCTCCCTTGTGATCAGGAATGTCACATCAAAAAACACAAAACGGGAAGACGGTGTTTCCACATGCACTTTCATCCCCGTAATTCCACACCTCTCCCTGTTACAGAATTCATTTGCAAAATATTTTTTCAAAAACAAAGATCTTCTGGGACAACTTGTGAAAAGCAGTTTTGCTGCAAAGCAGAAAAAGTCTCGCACCTTTAACAGTCACCATCACCCTCTGAAAACATTGATCCAGTACCGTGAACCTGAACCAGTTCCTAGCAGCTTTACTAAAGTGCTTGTTTCCAGTATAACAAAACAAAAAAAGATTTTTGTAACAGGCATCACATAACTGCACTTCCTCCGTATGCCTTTGCTGGTGGTGTGACAGGAGCGACGAGCGTGTGCATGCGTGGAGGGGATGAACTGCCTTCTAAGAGTGCAGTTTTGTTTAACGTGACTGATGGCAGGCAATTCAAAAAGCATAAAGATGCCTTTGTAATAAATCAGAACTAACCAGCCAGATCACCTGCCCACTTTAAAACCCTCCACCAGGGCTGTGAGCGGCCTCCTTCGGTTGTCGTTCCGCCCTGCCTCTCGCTCGTCAGCCACGGTCATCGCGCGGTGTGGCTGAATTAAGTGGCGTTTAACAACCGTGCCAAGCAGAGTTGGAAATGAAAATGCCTTCTGCCTCTCTTTGCCGTTCGGAGTTCATCCCTCCCGTCTGCTCCCGCGAGCAGCTCTCCCCCTCTCCCTCTCGCTCTCAGTGGAGCGCTCTGCGGGATTGGAGCTCTTTGTTACCACGGCCCGTGGGCCAGCTCTGTGTCTGCCATGCACCCACCGCACTTGTGGGCACTGTCTGTTCAACTGGGGCTGGATTGAACTGGGAAAGAAAAANATATCTGTGTGTTTAGACTGAGCTAGATAGCTCGTAGATCTGTGAGGTAGCTCATAACCTTGAGTCCTTTTTTAATCAGTTTTAATCTCTGAAAGAGTAAATTATAATTAAAATTTAATATAATTTTAATCTCTCAAATAGTTAATTGTAATTATGGTCGTAAAACATGTACAACCTTTGCTTCCTCTCTCCTCCGTCCCTCACCTCCTGCTCAGAGCTGCTACATGAAGAAAGAGAAAATAATTGTGCCTTTAATGGCAATTGTTTATAAACTCCTTTTCACAGAGACGATGTTTATATACAATGCCTAGGCAAAAACCAGGCACAAACGCAATACTCCTAATAAACGAGTGAATAATACATCCCTGACCATAATTCCAGTGCTCACCAACAAAGGAATATCTAATTCCTGTCACAGAATTGCCTTGTAGGTTGAAGTTCAGCATATAAATACACATGGGAAAAGATTAGATTTTAATTGATAAGTATTAATCATCATTCATTGCTGTCTCTGCAGGAAGCCCTGTGTTAAAACATCTAGTTAATATACAGTGTAATGGATAACCTTGAGGCAGAAGCTCTTGCATCTGTCTCTATCCAAGAAAAAATGTCAGCATCAGCCTTTGTTGTAGCAAAATACCCTGACATCTGAATGGAGTGGCTGCAGCTGGAAAATTGACTCTCCCCGGTGCAATCCTTCCTAACCTGGGTCCAGTGCTTAACCTAGAGATGAGGCCAAATTAAAAATCTTCATCTGTGCACACCTGTACTCGGGAATATTTGAAATCTGGTCTGGGTCAGAATGCTGCGTTTGTGGTGCATCTCCTCCTCTCTGAACAAACACATTTCTCATGTGATGCTCTCACTGCAACCACAAAGCATTAGCACTCACAAGAGCATCATTGAAGATACTCAGGCTGTTCATTGAGAACAAAGCCATTAATGATTAATACCATGGCAGGAGAAAATGTAGCAGTATTTCTTGGCAGCTGAAATGTGGCAATGTCTGTCCTACGTGCAAAAGACTCACAAATACCTTCAGCTCTTCTTACATAAAATGGTTCTTATTAACTCTGTGGGAAGGGGAATCAAACAAATCCCCCAAACTAAAGAGAAGGAGATTTTCACATGTAGAACTGGATATATACAATACATCTCTCTCTGACTGACCCAGCAGATGCAGAGATGCATTTACGTATCACAGGCATTACTGTCCCAGCAGATGCTATAAAGTTGTCGCTGACACAGACGCTCACTGTCCCCACAGATCTGTATTTTGGGAGGGAATTTTCGTACCACAGACACTACTGTCCCTACAGAACCACATCTGCTGGCCGAGTTATTGTCTGACATACTCTTTTGCCTCCAGCAGATGTGAGAGGCTGCCAGGACAGCAGGCATTTCTGTCACAGCAAATCTCCATCTACAGGGAATTAAACTGCAGCTTAAACTACTGCACTCCCTGAGCCCTTAGTGGGGACAATACTGGCAGGGAGGAAGCAACATAAACCAATGAATATGTAATGTTGGGCACCTAGGACATCACCATTAACCCTGCCTAACTATGGCTGTGTTTGGAGATGTGTCAGGAGGAGAAAAAGAGTTATTTGTACCCTCCTCCCACCCCGCCTTTAACAAGTATTCCTTCAGAGAAGCATTCAAAGGAAAAAGTGTCTGATACCACTTTCATATAAGAGATCCAAGAAAGCAGAAGTCACCCATGACTAAAAAGTTGACAACCTTAATGCCCTGCAACAGGGACCAAGTGCTAGGTCATTTCCAGTTTGCTTTTGAACAGAAAATTTTCTGAGTTTCTAATTTATTAACACCAGAAGATTTGATACCCAACTCTAGAGCTGCAGGAATAAAGGGAAGGGCTTTGCTTTTAATCCCTTTAATTTGGGCCTTCATCTTTTGAGACTCTGCATGACCTCCTCTGAGACTCAGGGTCCAGTGGCAGCAGCAGCCACGGGATGCTCTGCTCCTGTGCAGCTGTGCTGCCAAGCAGAAACTCTCCAGACGTGAGGAGGAAAATCCTGGGCCTGTGCTAAGACATGACCATGGCTAGACTCTCCCTCTGGAGTGAACTCAGCCTAAGGCCCATACCAACACATGTACCTACATATAAATAATATGTGTGGTATGTGAGCCTGGATTGGGAGCTGTCTTGGGCCTTTTTTTGCCTGAGTAGATGTATCCTTTATGATTTGGTACCAGAGAGAAAAACCCTCCCCTGGTAATCTGCAGCAATGTAAGTCCTACTTGAAGACACACCATCTAACTTTGGAATTCCCCTGTGGGGAGTCTGGGCGTTCATCTTTATCTGCAGCATCAAGAGCTGTCCATTGGCATAGGCAGGACACACAAATTCCCAGGGTAAAAATCTGATACAGCACAGCAAAACCTATATCCTTGGAGCAGATTGTGGGAAAGCATCGAGATTTTGGTTGCTCTGCCAAAGCAAACAAGATGTTTCAAGCCCCATCGTCTGCTCTGCAGTTCACACCCTTCCAGTGCTATCTTTTTCAGATGCCATGCCACACTGGTTAGTGGCAATGCTGTTGTCATGTGTGACTCATTCCATTTTACTGGAAATTAGAAAACCACATGCTGCACTGAAGAACTGCTTATTTATGTAGTCATAGAATCCCAGAGGGAACTCCTCCTGCCATTATTTGTATACAGATTATTTCAGGATTTTGGAAACACAGCTCTTTACCAGGGTTCATCCAGAGGACAGATTAATCAATAGCACGTTGCTCTTTCCAGGGCCGCTTGTGCCCTTCATACTTTCCAGTGCCCCCCTGGAAATGCAAAGGGTATTTTAGAACAGAGCACCTTTGTCATTACAGGATGTGTGGGAAGCCAAACCGAACACAGAGAGCAGTGGAACTGGAGGTGTGTGAGCAGGAGGGTCTGCCACGTGTTTATTTCTGCTTCAGGCAGGTGAATTTCACCCACAAGGAACGGCACAATCTACTTGGTCTTGTTTGTTTTCTTTGTTAATGGCGTGCCTTTATGAAGCCTCCTCAAATATTTCCTGAACGCATCACAATGCTACATTTACTGTAGTGATTAATGCTCACTCTGAGTGAGATGAACTGGCATATCCAGGACAACAACAAAAAAAATGCAGAGATGTCAACAGCGCACTCTTTCCATGGATTAAGAATTACCGGATAAAAACATTAATGCTTTTAACCAACATTTTATGGTGACAACACATCAAACTGGATCATTTTGAATTCTGAAGCACAGGTCTGGAATTAGGCGTGATTCAAAGAACAATTTCCTATATTGTGAGTTTTTCCAGTCTATATAAAATTGGTGTTCCCAAAGCAGCAGCTCGAGGATCAAAAGTTAGATTTGATTGTGTGTTGACAGGCAAAGGTTCTAGAAATTCCTAATCTAAGAGGTTGCATTACCTTCTACAGGTACAGATAAACCAAGTCTTATCTTTAGATGAAGAAACTGTTAACAAGTTTCAGGCACCAGACATTTATGAAGAAAGAAAATAGAAATGTGAGCCATTCTTTTTTAAAGGTTAGCATAGCTTAAACATTCCTGAAAATATTTATTATCATAACAGACTAGACCTGCTGAAATGTTCTCACTTAGGATTTGGTCTTTGACATTCTCAGAAATTCTGTTCACTTCATCAAATGGTTTCCATGAAAAGCAGAATTTAGCAACAAAAAAGAAAAGACACAAAGTAGTTAAAGGCCATTTGGAAAAAGACGTTTGCTTTTAATGTTACTGACTACCCCTCAGGACCCAAGTTAGAGCTCTGTTATGTTTTAAAGCAGTGCTTTCAAGCTTGCTGGAAGTGTCAGACAATTTGAATAGATCTCCATTTTAATTTCCAATCTAGCAGTATGGAACAGCTGCCATAACTTTGTGCAACGTGGCAAATTCGACATCCTCATCCCTCAAACGACAATCATCGAGAAGGGACTCTGAAAAAAGCATAATATGCTTCCATTTTTACTGCCTTTTAGTAACTCCCAGTCAAAATTGTACTTTAGATAAAGAACCCAAACCCTCAATTGTACTTTTAACTTGCACTGTCTACACCAGGGAGCAAAGGTCTTGGGTGAAGGTTGATGGGATTTCTAGAACTATTTTTCCTTCTTCCAGCCAGTGAGCTGGAGGCTTGTCCACATCCTTCTGACTTTCACATCACCATCAGTGTTTTAAGGCTCCCCAGTCAGGATTTTCCCCACAGCTGCAGTGGGAAGTTGTAATGGAACAAGTCCCAGCTCAGCCTCACCAAATCTGCCTTGTCAAAGCCCCCCTGGCAGCTGGAGCGAGAGTGTGAACTGAAGTGTGTCATCCTCATGCTCTTCCTGCTTCCTAGAAGAAAGAAAATGTTGAAAGGAAGGTGGAAATAACAATTCTTAAGGCCTTTGTTTTTGTTTTTTTCAGACCATGTTAACTCAAGAGGGAAAATTGAATCCAGAGGAAGAGCACTTTGAGAGTCAGATGAAAATCCCTAGCACTGTGCCCCAGCCTGAGACTGTCTAGACCAGGACAAAGGCAGTTCAGCCCCAGCCAAGGGAATCGGTGTTTTTGGGATATGGCACATCTCTAAGCACAAGCCCATGCTGCATGCAGTTTGAGAAGGGGTATCTCTTTAGAGGGCTGAAGCATGGATGTGTTGGTCTCACCCCAGGAGCAATGTCCCATCTAGCTCTCATTTTGAATTCGTTCACAGGTTATATACTGTGTGCACTTAGGTAAAGCTGCCTCCCACTCCTCTCCTTAATTCCTAATAGAAAACTCAAAGGAATTTTGGGACCTAGCACCACACACGGTGCACCCAGTAAGGAGAAACAGAAACATCCAGCAGAGACCCTGCTCCTCCAGGATGGACTATTTGTTTTCCTATAAAAATAAAACACAATTTCAAAGTCTCAGGCAAGTCTGATTTCAATTGCTAAATTAACATCTCTGTTCTCATTTCTGCAGCACTTCTCTACTACCGAGTCTGTGGTTTCTTGCCTTCCACACGATACAACCAACTTCCAGCCCTGAGATTTCCTCCCTTCAATCTGCATTTCTCATGAAACTCCATCTCCAAGCATGAAACCAACTCTCACTAATCTGTTTTCTGCTATCAGCATACTCACAGGTATATTTATGAGTTAGGGAGGACACACATGTGGGTAGTATGCATGTCTCTCACTTGAGTTTGCCTCTAGCAGTTGCCATTTAAACCACAGAAAGCAGAACAGAAATATTAAGCTCAGCATTTTTTAGATGGGCTCCAGCTTTGGATGGCTTACTTGATACCACACTTCCAGTCAATAAAAGTTATTTCTTCACAAAATCAGATTTTATCCCACCTTTTACACAGTCAACTTAGATCTCAGGGGAACAGGTTAAGAACAGATAACACAGAAAGGCAAACAGGGCAGGTTAAGTACATTTCACCTCTGTCCTAGAGTGGCTGCCTGGGACTGGAAGCAGGCTGCAAGCTGGTGTGATGACCTCCAACACCTATTTCTATCACTCTGTATTTTCTTTCATTAATAGAGACAATAAGTATTACTTTGAGATGAAAAAAAATTGTGTAAAGAAGTAAATATTAAAAAAGCTGCAATAAAGTGGAACCAGGACTCATTCAGAGATGGAAGCTTTCTGATTTGGAGGTTTGGCCACCAGGATGCCCAAGCCTTCCTCCACATGCAGGGGACCACAGCTCCCTGAGCTCAGTGAGGACCTGTTCTGACTGACTCAGACACAAATCTCGTCTGCACAGCTCCTCTGGGATCACCAGTTCTGCTCCTGGGAAGGGCCAGTTACTGATCCATTCCTTACGTTCATTGCAGTTCCTGCCAGTGCAACTCGTGGACACTGGTGGCAGAAACACTTGAACTTCACCTGGCAATAAGCAGTTCTCTCTCAGCCTGAGTGCATGCCAAGAACAGCCTAATCTGCTCGAGAAATTATAAGCCATGCAGCTATTTGCACTGAAACCCCTGGAGAAACAGCCCTCCCCCACTTCCTTCTCTGCTAGCTCGCTCTAACAGCAGGCAGACATAAGTGAAAGGAAAAACAATGAGAAAGGAAACTTGGGAGGGACAGGTTAGAAGCAGAAGGAAGAAGCAAAAGGTCTGACTCTGCAGACCGTATTCATGATGAAAAGCATTTGCACAAATAACCTAATTGCATTCCGTGGGACTGCCGGGCTGAGTAAAAGTGCTGCAAGTGCAAGCAACAATTGCAGAGGCAGGAAACAAGTAGGAAAAGAAAGAAAAAGGAAGCCCCACATGAATCAGACACCTGCACAGAGGAGAGCAGTCTCTCACACAGCCCAGGAAAAACAAATCAACCAAAACACTCGCTGCCTTTGAGTTACTGCAGAAATATTTATAGCGCCTT
This sequence comes from Edolisoma coerulescens, assembly GCA_013397115.1. NCBI lineage: Eukaryota > Metazoa > Chordata > Aves > Passeriformes > Campephagidae > Edolisoma > Edolisoma coerulescens. The sequence continues at coordinate 1,038,589 of VWZW01002154.1, forward strand.
TCCCGACCTCTGCCTTGCTTCCAGGCAGGCAACACCACAGAAAGAATCTTTACCACTGGCATCCCCTTCTTCCGCCCAACGAGAAAGCAATCCCTTCCCAGAGCCCTGCAAAGGCAGGAAGAGAGACCAGAGAGGCTGCAGGAGAGGTCTGGTCTTCACCTGGGGAAGGACGAGTGTCAGGCCAGGCCCACACTCACAGGAGAAGCAGCAACCACTCTGACAGGAGGGAGCGTGGGCATCTCTTCCTGTGGGATGAACTGGGGGAGCAGCATTGATTTTATATCGATTACTCTCAGCAAGGAACAACACAGGAGCCAAGGAAGTGGTGGGTTCCAGCAAAAGCCCTCGTCTTTTCCAAGTGGTCACTTCTTCCCTTTCCTCACAGAGCACCATGAGGCACTGAAGAGAATCTGATGTCCAGTAACTGAATTACTCCTTTTCCAGGGAGCTCTTTCAGGGATTCTCAAGACACTTTCTATGACACAGCAATTTTAAGTTTATAAATCCTTAAAATAACGCATTTATTTGTCAAAAGCCTTTCTCCTAAAATGAAACACTGGAGAGCAATCCAATCACTCCAATGAAGACATGCATTTGAATTCTCCGGGCTCACACTAATTGGCACTTTTCAAAATGTTTCCAGTTGGGTTTGTCCATAAGCGTGAAAAGGAAAATCAAAATATGTCTCTCTGAGATGGGCTGATGTTTGTGAAACAAAACTATCAAATCAGGGAAACCAGGGACTAAATTCAAAGCAATGATGGTTTGAAATCATACATTAAAGATGACAGGATCTTTCTAAATCACCTCAAACACGAAACACTTGCAGTACCAAGTCACAAACTTATCTGAAAAACACACACTACCACCTACTGGCAATTATTCATACATGTTATTTACATACTGGTAAGTGGCAACAATATGTGCACGTTTGATTTGCATGAACTTTGCTAAAACAAAGATCATTCTTCATCTTTACTAGACTTGAGAAAAATATATTCCCGTGGATGTAGTTCCCACAACATGTGACTAGTTACTGTTTTCTTTTCAGTGACAAACCAAAACAGCTGTTTAGTCAAACACTTCCCGTTTAAGGGTGTTGGTTTTGTCAGAAATGTAATGTGGGGGGGTTTTGGCTCATCTATAAGCCAGTGACATGGTCCCAGCAGGCTGACAGACCTTCCCATTCCACACCCACTGCCCTGCAAATGGGGCAGAAATTGTTACAGTGGTGGTATGGGACCAGGGAGGGAAACTGGGGCAAGTGCTGCTCCTGCATACAACCACTCTTCTTCCCCAGTCACACAGAAGCCTGGGAGAAGGAGGACTGTGGCTGGACTGAGGAGCTAACACAAAGGGAAGGTGACACTCTGAAACATCTTCTCCTCAGCTGATTCCTTGGCTTTTGCTGCAGTTCTCACCTTCTTGCCTAAGGTTCACAGTGCTGCCACAGACCCATCCTGGAGGTAAAAGTGCTGTGATTTATATGCCAGAAAGAAGTGTTAGTTAAAGGCCCTCGTGTGAACACCACACACACCACCCTGGCCGAGCTGGGTGACACATTTTTCATCTCCCTGCTCTCAGTGGAGACCTCTGCATGATTGCTGAGGTGGTGCTGCTGTGGATGATGCCTCATTTTGGACATCATTCAATATAAATATAAATCATTCAATATAAATATATATATAATTCAATATAAAGTTGATGCTGGGACTACATCAACAGGACCTGCAGCCTGACTGAGCCCTCACCTCACCAAAAAGCAAACACGCCAGGAAAGCCAGGCCTGACACCACTGAGTCACACTGCAACCTGCCGTGCCCTTGATCTCAGCCCTGCTGCTGTCATTTCTTGCATGAGATCAGCTTCCAGAGAGGATTTTGGTACGTGGGTGGCAATGTCAGAAAGATTGGCTGGTCCTGATGTAAAGGCTCCCTGAAGGCCAAAGGCTGAGACAGAGAAGAATTGCCCCTGCAGTTCTGAGGGCACCTGCCCACACGACACCGAGTTAAACCCCAGGCAATGTCTACTCAAAAGTCAAACCAGCAACAGGAGAAGCTCATGGCCAGCTGTTGCAGCTCTGTAGGAAAACCACCTTTTCAGTGTCTTATAAATAAACCATTCCATCCAAGAATGGCACTGTATGCATATAAATAAATCAACATTTTGAAATTAATAAACTTTTATACATTTGTAATTAATACAGTTTATAGTTTAATTTAACCCGAGTTGATTTTCAAAATATTTTTTTCTGTTAGCTGAATCTTAATTACACGCCAGGTTTCCTGCTGGCAAGTATCAGACTAGCTCAAGACAGGCCCTCAGATATGCTGTGCTAATGCCTGACACTCAGAACAGACACTTTTCGTTCTCTTCAATATGTGCATTGCAAGTAGTATTTTAATTGGGCTCCCAATTCAGGAGGCTGGAATGAGCTTGTGAGTCATTTTTACAAGTTGACTCACATGCTACAAAACTGAAGAATTTGGTGCGGGGAAAAAGCAAAAGCAGAGGGTGGAATTGTGGATTCCTGCACATCCCTGTGGCAGGGAAAAGGGTGAGTTTGTCCCTGGCACCCAGCTGCAGCAGCACAGGGCTTCAGCAAGTGTGCTGCTCAGAGGAGGCTTCTTCATACATAACTGTTGAAGAAAGGATGCTCTTGAAAGGCTTTTGTTTCACCAAAGCTGTGATCAAGAGATTATATAAAGTATTGTAATTTTGAGATCCTTTTTCCTTTTGGAAAAGGGACCAGTCCCAGCAAGACAGGATGCCTGGTTTCAGGGTGTCTCAGTGATTGCATTTCAGCAGTTCCATTGCAAGACTGGGCAACACAGAGACAACAGGGAGAGGGCTCCTGCTCCCCCTTAGATGCCAACCCTGCATCTCCAGTCTCAAACTGGAGACAGAGTTGGATTAAGTTCTTTCCTCCCTGCACATCACCAAGGAAATGTCCCACAGCTCCCACTATACCCATGTGAAAACCCTGATGTCTTCCCACTGCACTGCCTGCATTGCTTGTGCAGCCTCAGAGCCTCAAACCATTTCCATGGGTGCAAGGGATGGGAACTCAGTCAGAGCAAAGCAAGTGGAATCAAACCTATCCTTCTTTTTGCTGCGTTACCTCAAAAAGTGGTAAACCCTACATTTATTTACTGAAGCAAGGAAGTGTGAGTTGCAGTACACAGAAACTGCAGGAAAATCCTTTTCCTTATACTGAGGAAAAGGCTTTTTTGACCTGTCACTTTGCCTGCCATAACCACATTTTAACATTTTTCTTTCCATATCCTTAGAGGAATCTACACAATACAGAAATGAAAGGCAAATTCAGAGAAGGCAGAAAATGCCAGGGTGTTTTTCATTGTCCTGAGGACAAATGCCAGAGCCCTTCTGGGACATTCAGAACATCTAGTCACTGTATCTTATTCAGGGGAAAAGCCATCTGTCAACAAAATAATCACTGGACAGATTCAGAGACAAGTGAAAATAAAAAGCCAATACAAACATGCAGATGAGGTTCCAGTCAGCAACTAGCCACAGAAAACAAACAAATCCCACCCACAAAGCCTGGCATTTGGGTCCAGCCATTTTTCACTGAAGTCAAAACTGGGGAGGGAATAATGCAAAGTGATCTTCAAACAGGAACTTTCAAATCAATCAATATGACTATGGAAAGATGGGCAGGAACCAAACCTGGATCCATACCCTACCTACATAAGCCAGTAACAGCAGCAGAACAGAGTATGAACATAACAGCTGAGCTCCTACCACGTTATTAACAGTATTAAAAGCCCTACTACTTAATATTTAAACATTCAATAATACTGAACAATTGGAGTCCAAGCTGGTGGCTGAATGCAGCCTTCATTTTTGATCAGAAACACACTACCCCAAGGCAAGGACTCCAAGTGACTAATGCTCCTAGTGGCCAGGATTCTATCACCAGTGAAAAGTGAAGCATCTGCCCCATGTGTGGGCCCAACTCTCATATTTTTTTCATGAGTGTCTTCTATGACAAGGGACTTGATGATATGTGGACTGAGATCTTTGCCAGTCTTTCTTTTGAGAAATGAAAGCCCTCTCCTGGGTCACCACAAGTACACTTTGCTCAAGCACAAAGTCACAAAGAACACTCTGCAAAGGAGTTCCTTGATGTTAAGGCCCTGTTGTTTCTTTATTGTCTAAGCCTGGCTTCAGGATGTGCATGCAAACGGCAAAAGGACGTCAATTGTTTTGATTCTGCACCAAGTTTGATCTCATATTGGTGAAAAAGATTGAACAGCAGAGGGAAATTAGAGTATTACAGAACATTAGCATGTGCCATGTTAAATAAACAACTGAGTTAGACTTCAGTTCCAGCAACATGAAACATGAAAGAAGTTCAGCTTAGCACTAGCTGAAATCAACCTGAAGGAGTCAGAACTTCTGAGAGCTGAAATCATAATTGCTTCCTTAAAGGCATCACTTGAATAAAATTAAATGCATTTCTCCAAAAGCTTTACTAGCACACAGCAACTGATTGGCCCTTGAGGATTCCTATAGATACTTGTCATTCAGCATGAAATCAGGTCAGCAGCTAAAATTAAACACCCACCTCTCCCCTGCACCGCATGTGGAGTCATCGCTTTTCGTATTGCTCAGCCTCTGCCTCCCCAAATGGGTTCATTCTTACCACAAGCTTAAAGGCTGTCTTATCAAGGAGCACTGATGGATACAGTCATTCCTGCTCCGAGATGAAACTGTTGGGAATCAGACTCGCAGTCCCTTTGACTCCATCTGCATTGATTAGCTCTCGGGCAGCCTGCCAAGGCACTGTGCTGCCTCTCACCCTCGCCACTGTTAATCTGCCTCAGCGAGGCCTGCAAGCCCTACATAAACTGCAATTTCTCTTCATTAGTGTGATTCTGCCTGCATGAATCTGATAACATATGGGATATTATCATAAAACAGCCTATTTCACCAATTCATTTTCTCCTTTATGAAGATTATGAATGTACTGCGAGTGCATAGGCAGGATAGAACAGAGGCGTCTACTGTACGGTTTAGCTTTGATTCAGTTTCTAAAATGCAGATAGCCTTCCTTTTAAGTTCACATTTCCCAATAATCCTGTGCTGATACATTATAAAAACTGCTGACTCTCTCTCCCTGATTTTCTCTAGTTCATTATGGGCTGATCCACGCTCCGTGTCACTTGCCTGGATTGAGACTTTAACGATGAACAGAGCGAGCAGATGCCACACAATGGAAAAAATGGGAGCTACAGTAACTGTTTAGTCAACCCTAATCACTGCCACAGTCTGACTAAGCATGAACATGAAACATGATCACAGTTTGACTACGGATTATGTAATTCCAAACATATGCTTTATGCCCCCTCACTTCCTGCCTGCTTCAGATAACGCAAGTGCGTCGGAACGGGCAGTTCCTGCACAGCTGAATGAGCACTTTGTCTGGGAATGGCACGGGTGCAGGTAGGTCCCTACCTGCTTCTGAGATTTATTAATTAGCACGTGTCCCTGTTTAATGAAGCCTGCGTGCCCTCTGCTGGTACAGGCACGCACTCCTGAGAACATCAGCACCCACAAACGGGGCAGTCTCACACAGGGAGCTGCTGCTCCTGGTGTGCTTACACGGCCAGTGTAGGATTAAATGAAATTAAGACACCCATTTATTCTGAACAACCCAGCTGTTTTTGCCCTTAAAACAGTTTGGTTGGGTTTATGCCTCTGTTTTGAGGGCATTTCCTGCTACAAGATACCAATACAATTGCACCATGCAGGTCTCCTTCAGAGGAGGTTTTGTATGCACTGATCCCTTAAGGAGTGGGACTAAGGGGATGTTGCAGAGGACAGAGAACACAGAACTTGTTCTGAGCTGCCCCCAAGAAAAAAAATAATTCAGCTTTCCAGGATTAATCCATTATAAAATGCCACACTAACTCCTGGCTAATCTGTATCAATTACTGAGTACAGACACATGCAGTAAAGGTCATTTTAATAAGCAGTTCACTCCTTAAATTGCTTCCACTGCCAAATCAAGTCAAGATTGCTAGGGATCATTACTAGGGGATCATTAGCTTAACTCATCTGACAACCTCTTCTGCAGACCCTTCTAAGTCTTTATATTGCCAAACAATAGCAACAGCAGAGCCTCAAAGACTATGGAATGGCTCTTTTCAGGTGGAAACAAGCAAAAACCACAGGATGGGCACTGTGAAAGTGGCATCAAATGAAGATAAATATGCCCATATATTACCAGCTGGTGCCAGTGCCCAGAGAGGAGCTGATAGTTCCCTTCAGTTGGATGGTTCCAGGAGAAATGGGACATACCCAAGCACCATTCATACGTGGCAGTAGAGCAGAGGGGAAAAAAAAAACATCCCCCTGTACCCTAAACTATGACAAAACCCTTGAAAAAAACCTCGAGAAAAAACTTTTTTTTGCCTCACTAGTGGCAATTAAAACAATAACAGCAAGAAAAAAGCCAACAGCTGAGTGCATGGCTGCCTTCCTGCCCTGGGAAGTGTTGGCAGATCTGTCCCTGGCAGTGCCCAGCACCACTGGCACAGGTAGCACTGTGAGACTCTGTCACAAGGGTTAACCACTGCCTATCAAAGAGAAGGTGCAGGCATGAATGTAATTGAAAACTGGCTGGCTCAGGGCACGTGAAAAACTGTGTAAATTTTAAATGCTGCTCATGTACGAGTGTGGACTAGTGACCTGTGCCAGGGAGGCTTGCCTGCGAGAGGAAGCTATTGCTTAGATGCGTATCAAGGACTCCTATCTGTTCTTTCCTTTCCTTTTAAACTGAGCAGCAGCTATTGCACAAACTACAGACCAGAGTCTAAGTGCTGCAGGAGACAGAAATGTCAAACAGGCTGTCAGGAATAGGAATCAGAGTTATATTCAGCCCTGCCCAGATGAAAGCGTAGCACAGGAATTACCTACAGTGGCATCTTCTCTATCTTTCTGTAATTTCACTTTATTATTAAACTCCATTCTCACTGCGGTCTCATCCAGACTAGAAGAGGTCACAACCAAACATGGAAGCAAACACAGCATTAAACCCAATTTTATGTCCAATGTACTGCTATTTCAGCTCTGCTAAAGTATTGTGATCCGCCTGAGAAAGGAGAGGAGCCAAGAGACAGGTGTAGGCAGGTATTTTTCAAAAGTGCTAAAAAGCATGAGTGTCAAAGCAGAACATGGCTGGAAAGGAGTGAGGAGGCTCATTAACCCACAGGTACTAATGCATTTTGAAACATGACCCATTTTACAGAGTCAGAGTACAGAAAATGTCCACACTGTGGCTCTAATAAAGCCTGTGACAGCAGGAAGGGACACTGAGCAGGTACAAGGAGCTCTATGTGTAGGTGAGCAGGAGATGGAGCCAGGCCAAACTTCCTCCCATACACACGCACACACGTTATTTTTCCAAATCCAGAGACAAGCTTATTTATTTCTATTTCAAGGATGTACACATTGTACCAGAGACACAGGCTCAGTAGCAAGTATCTGTCCCTACATGGTCAAATTACCTCCCTATAGCTTCTCCTGCTGGCTGCTGATGTCTCTGTGTCACCACCAGTGCTGGCAGCTACCCACAGCAACAACCCAAACTGCATAAACAACTCATCTACAGCTAAAAACCTCATTCTGGTTGTAGGTCCTCATTTAGTATTTGGCTGGACTGGGAGACGAGATCATCTCACTTTCCTCCTTCTGCTCAGAAGATACAAAGGAGACACAAGAGCTAGGAAACTGACTCTATTTTTATGTATATTTTTGTAATTTTTTTAATATATATTTATATGTATAGAAATCGTGGGCAGATGGGAAAAATTCTGTCTGACTCCAGGAACTCTTTTATATATATATACCTCTGTGTGTGTGTGTGTATATATAAATATATATATAAAAGCTGTTGTCCTCCACCAGAAACAAGATGCTGGTCCAGACAGACCTGTGGCATGTCCCAGTACAGCTGTGCTGGTGGAGCAGAGGGCTCTGAGCAGCCTCAGCCCCTGCCTTTCTTCCCACACTGCCTGCAGGCACAGCTGCTTGCCCTGCTGAAAGGTGCTTTTCCCACTGGGTGTTTGCAGCACAACTGCCAGACCGGGTTTCTGAACCAAACAGGTCAGCTGCTGGAGCCAGGCCATTAATTTTCCCATCTGGCCAGGATTAAAAACATGTTAGGTGGGTTTCCTGATTTCCTCGTACCATGCTTGAAGGTGAGTGCAAAGGAAGACGAAGGGAAGGAAACAGCAGCTTTAGAAGAATGAGGTTAGGTAATAAATATCAGAAACATGTTTACAACTGTCCTGTGAGGACATGAGCAAAGGTCTTCAAGGAATGAGATCCTGAGGTGCATTTGTGCAGAAGACTGAGGAGGATGGTGGTGGGAGCCCAAGAGACCTTTCCAGTTTGTGGCTACCTCATTGCTAATGCTCCACTCTGCTTAGCAATGGGTGAACAGTAAGATCTTGGCCAACAGAAATAACCACACTTCAGTTTTAAAGCAGGAAGATACTTACCACTTTTCTGGATCTAGTTCACATCTGGGTATTCAGCTCTTAGGATTAATGTTTATAAGGTTGCCTGCCAGGTCTATCTTCATTTCTCCTACACGTCTTGATCAAGGAACAAAGAGTTATATAAGATTGGATTTTATTCTCTTAGTCAAAACAAGTATAGAAAAAAGTTCTTCATTTCCTGTGAACAGATCTAGCTCACTTAGTGTCTTCTCATGTCTTAATCCTAAGCTTATAGTGACCTTAAAGCTTGGCAGTTGTTATTGCATGTATCCTCACTACCAACAACCAGCAGCAACCACAGCATCCACTGCAGAATCAAAGCAAGGAAAAGGTTTCTCTCGCTGGTATTTAAAAAAAAAAAAAAGGAAATAGACTGTTTCAAGATTTTAAGAGCAATTTCTGTCCTCAGAGAGATCAGAGTTGAGGAGAACTGGGAGTACTCACTAACAGAGACCCATTGATACGCCCAGAGAATGAAGTCCTGTTCCCATCCAAAGAGCAGATACCCTGCACAGTACAAGTTCTCCCACTTCCACCTCAGTCTTGTTCTGACGTCATGTCTAGAACTGAGAAAGTTGCTCAGTCTCCACATCCATTCAATCATACTATTCTTGGAATTGGATTTGTGCCTTCAGGCCTCAACCAATTCAAGATTCAGTTGTATGAAGCATTCATAACACGAGACAGTCCCTGCCCCAAAGAGCCTTCCATATAAATAGCACTTTCTGAAAGCAAAGAGCTCAGAGTGAAGCTTTGCCTTTCTGTACCAGCCCGTCCACAAGGATGCTAATTACTGCCAGGATAACTCGGGGTTTATGACGTGAACATCTTGTCCACTGGGAATCAAGTCTCATATCCAGCAAAGCAGCCATCAGATGATAGTAACTATTTTTAGGCTACTTCTGACCTTTCAGAAAGTAAGGACTCTTCAAAAGATGATTAAAATACTATGTGAATTATGCAGAGAGCTGAACAGTCTGAAGAAAATGAAACTTCATTTAGTCTTGCATAATGCCTTTGGTAACACGGTTAGATTCTTTTGGCCCACAACAGTCAGATTTTCCACTGCAGTGTCAGGACGTAAGCTGGGCTGGTTATTGAGTAATAGAGAGGGCTTTCTCATCTGTGCAAACTTCCTAACCTTCCAGAGAACAAAGATTAATCAACAACATGGAAGAGGATGTTGTCACGAGATCCAGTCATAAGATTTGTAGGGACTCCTGCAGGGGTTGCAATCCTGTTCTGGAATAAAATCTGAGAGATGGGAGCACATACAGAAAACATTTTCACAATAAAATCCAACAGAGTTATTAATGATGGAATAAAGGAGGTTCTACCATGGCAGTAAAGAAATCTGGAGGGCAGAGTTCCAGTGCATGACGAAGATATTGTGAGGTAGAAAGAAATGCAGAGGCACCCACCTGGTTCTGAGTTTGGTACCTAAAGGACCCACGGGCTTTCAAAGCAAGTACTCCTCATTTTGAAAATGACTTCTGAGATCATGGCCAGTGCACATTTACACTGGCTTCTTGTGCTTCAGGCTGTTTTTGTGTTAACATTGAAGTGACATAAAGGGACATCTCTGCACCTTAAAGCAAGGTACCCAAGGGAACCACAGCTGTGTGGCCAAAACAAGCATCCACAAGTACCTGCAGCTGGTGTGGTTCCAAGAGATCAGGGGCAGGATTTCCAAAACTTCGAGGTTGCTGACCTCACCCTACTCAACACAGATGCTGAGCAAGCTCTTGAAAATTGCCTCCCAGGGTGTTTGGGAGGATTTGAAAAGAGGTGGGCTCTGTTCACATGCTGTCTTTGCCTGAGGCCACATTGAGCTGCTTGTGACAACTGCAGCTAAAGAGAACTTAGCAAAACTTCCTAATTAAAGGTGGGCCAGTGAGTTTCTGAAATTGCTTAACTAGGAAAGAAGCCCCCTCTCCCTGCTTGTCACACAAGGCAGCCTGAGGTAGGGCAGGGGCAGCTTTTCAGATCACCTTTTTCTGAGGTGATCTACAAAAGGCCTTTAGCTGTGGCTTACAGTGAAGTGCTTAACACTGCCTGGAGGTGGTACAGCACTGACAAGCTGAGGAGCTGGGCAAGCTCCAAGCCATGCTCCTGTTAGAAGCTGCCTCCTCACCTCCTTACAAAATCATTGCTTACCTACCAGGCAAAATCCTCAATCATCTGGGTACTGAAACATCTGAAGCCTTGCTGCCAGACCTCTCAAAACAAGGGACAAAAGGAACAAATAGCCAGTGGGAACCATAAAAATGAAGCAGCTGAACTTAGAGAGAGGGATTAGCTGTGTAGATAACCTGGGGTGAGAAAGAGAACCAGGGAAAGCTGGAAGCAGTTGGCTTGTACAGCTGACTGAAGAGCAAGTTACTAACGAGGAACCAATGGAAGCAGTCACAGGACTAAAAGGCTGGGCTGGATGCAGCTGAGATGCTGCTCCAGTGGCCTCTGCTGCAGTAAGAGCAGGTAGATGCAGACCTGCATGTTGTCTGAAGCAGCACAAGCAGACCAGCCAAAGCCTGAAAGTCCTGGTTTCTCAACTATCCCCAGTAAAAACGAACATGGCACAGGAAAGGATGGCAAAGGCGAGCAAGTGGTCTGTGTGGAATGTTTGCTGAGTTTTCCATGGGCTGTCAGCAGCTCTTTGAGCACTTCAGAGCAGCCATAAAAACAACAAAAAAAACAAAAAAAAAAAAAAAAAAAAAAAAAAAAAAAAAAAAAAAAAAAAAA
>VWZW01002154.1:1056839-1312073 GCA_013397115.1 Edolisoma coerulescens
AAAAAAAAAAATCACTGTTTCTTTCCTTTCAGTCTTTTTAGACAAAGGCTGTTATCAGTATTTCCTTAAAAACATTAAAAGAAGTTAAAAGTGGCAAATACATCCCACAGAACAAGAACAACAAACTGAAAGAATGACATTAAAAATAAAAATGGTAGAATGATGATTTCAGGTTAGTTTTACCTTGGGGAGAGTACTGAAAAGAAATCAATGCAGGGTGCAGTGGCACATGCAATTCTGCTGGTCTTTTGACTTATATTCCATAGCTATGGAGCTTCCCAAGAAAACAAGGAATAAAGGAGAATGGGGAATGAGAAAGAGGGAGGGAGGGAATGAGGGAAGGAAGGAATGAGGGAAGGAATGAGGGAAGGAATGAGGGAAGGAAGGAAGGAAGGAAGGAAGGAAGGAACCAAAACTGATCTCTTTCACACTTGGAATTCACTACTCCAGTCAAGTTTTTAAAACATTTAAGGCATCACTGGGGACCTGGAGCTGACACATGACTCAAAGGGGAGATGTGGTTATTAAAATTGTGATTAGCAATTAATTACAAGTGCAGGGCTTGTGAAATTATGCTTTTCCTGTGCAAATGCATCCCAGAGATAGAAGCTTCACAGAAATTCTATTTGCACATCACTGTACACACTGGCAGCTACAGCCAAGCAGCTTCAATTTTTGTCCATTTGCCCTTTAGTATAGGACACAGACAACATTCACAAGCCAAAAATTACACATGCCAGCCTAAAATAAAATAAAAACCAGTAAAAAATAATTTCTGCATCCTTCCAACTAGTTCCCAAACTATCCAGTGTGTGTATTTTGCAATCCTGTCTTAGGAACTGTTTTCTCTTCCTCTTGCATGTGAAAAGCCACACAAACATAACAGGAAATTGTCTGAATATACAGGAGAAACAGTGAAAGTGACTGTACACAAACTGTTCTCAGACACACAAACGATGTGATTTGGTTATTTTGATGTTTTTATATGAGGTATTATTAGGCATTAGAAAGTAATACCAGTAACACAGAAGACCTGGATTGCTCAAAAGGTGAAATGCACAGAAGTCAGCACATGGAAGGACTGACAAAGGAAAGAGCCTTCTCTGCCTCAATCCAGCAACAAACCATGGCAAGAATATTCAATTCTTCACACTTTCTGCAGCTCCCTGCAACACCCTGGATGCCAACACGAAGGTATTTACTAGAGAAACTGATAGGCACCATTCAGAGGTATTTTGAAAGAACCATTTGCAAGCAAGCAATTTTGCATCCACTAAAACCCTGCTGTGTTAAAGGAGAAAATTATCTTTGTTGGTTCATGTAAAATTGGCCTTTTCTATGAATAAAAGCCATTTGCTGTGGCTAAAGTGGTATGTCTATTTTTCACAGTGTTTCTGCAATTTAAAAGTTGGTCACTGTGGAAAAGTGTTTCACTTTGCTGTTGTGTTTCAGGCTAATTAATAAAGGTATTTACAGAATTAAAAGAAAACACCGAAGTTACACCTGAGGTAGATGTACATGTGCATACTATATGGGTTGGCATAGAACAGACAAGTTAGGAACAAGAAATGATTATTCAAGGTTATACATTCAAGTTTACCTATAATTACCCAAGTGTACTACATTTAAAAAGTAGTTTTGAGCAGCTAAAAGTTAGTTACACATCTCACAATATCAATATAAGCATTCTGCTATTCCATACTGTATTTCTGCAGGTTTTATTAGCAAGGTCAGGAGTCAACATTAGCAATTTACAGTCTGTAAAAAGGATGATGTCATTGAAATGTGAAGAAGGTCAGAATCCCCAAAGAGAAATTATCTTAACAACAGAGTGAGATCATTCCATACACTTATCTGCTCCGAGGGGCAGTAATCAAACAGACCTACATGTAAAGCCTGAGCTGAGCCTTGCATAAAAGCTACAGAGGCAGTACTTTCCCAAGGTGATACAGCAGAGTGCTGTAGGTTTTGTTCTGAGCTTCACTCATGAAAAAGCTTACTCTGCAAGGGTGCCAATCCCAGTTTTTTCCCCTAAAACATTACACAGAAAACGTTACACACATATGTGAATAAAAGACCTGGTTCTGTTTCAAACAGAAGCAGTGATACCCACATGGGACTAAATAATGGGGCTCATTAAAAAAGGAGTTTGCCTTTGACCTTGCACGTAAGGTTTAATATACAGCTTTTCCCTGCACTGAAATTCTACAGGCTGCTCAAGATCCCAATCTGCACCAAGAATAAAATCTCCCATAGGCCCTCAACCAGAATAAACACTTAAATTTCCCTACAACATCCACAACACTGGCTAACTAATGTTGACTACCAAGACAAGAAAATTACACAAGTTTACAGTATCTGAGAAAACATCCACATTTTTGTTGTTCTACTTTCTGCAACATCTTCCTATGGATATGAGGGGTAGAAGTTGCTGTGCTGTGGTAAAAAGAAAATCTGTCTCTACAGAACAGAGAGTGCTGGTAATCATTGCAATGGGAATGAGCAATTCATCAAAAATTAAGTAAGTTTTTAAAAATGATGAATTTGTAACCAAGGTCTCCTCTTACTTAGAAGTGGTGTCAAGTTGTTAGCTCGCCTCTTTCATCTCAAATAAATATAAATTGCCAAAGTTCAGTGCTTCTGAAGCGAAAAAGATGGCCTATCAGTACATTTAACGAAGAATTGCAATTGTGCTCCCACATGAGAGAAGCAGCTTCCTGGACGTGGGTGTTTCATTTAAACTTTTAAGAGGACATCAAAACACATTTACATGAATATAGATCAGTGCTTCCGCTGGGTGATTTAAATGCATCTTACAGCTGTGGAGAACGATTTTCTCAGCATTCAAAACATCCTTCTTAAAAAGAGGAATTATTAACCTATTTCTTTCTTCTTACCCACATCAATAAAATCAGCCCCACCTCTGAACCCCCATATTCTTTTGGCAGCAGCCCTCACGCTCCTTCTGTTTGCCCTGGCCCAGAACTCCCAAACTTCTGCCTGGCAAACATTCCGTGGCACACCGAGTTCAGGGTTTAGGGTGAGGGCTCAGTGGCAGACCCGCTTCACACCCAAGCCCACCTGAAGCCATCACACATCCCAGCACAGAAATCCTGAGTTTGTAAAATCAGGTCTTTCCACCACTGACTAATATGAGTGTGCTGGAAGAACGACCATCGTGAGGAAACCATCATCTATGAAACCTGCTGACTCTTGGCTGTGTCCTCTAGAACACCAGGATAATTTACGCTTTTTCAAACAAACAAAGAAAAACCCGAGGCTGTTTCTTTAGCTGGAATGTGAGTGTAGAAAAATCAGTTTCGGGCTTCTTCCCTGGCTGGTTCAGTGTTTGCTCACTGGGCAGCTCATCCGTGTGGGTGAGGGCAGTGATGCAGCCCTATCAGCTGATCTCGGGAATGTGATCCATTAGAGAACCATCCTGCCCTGAGGGAGCCAACAGAGGGTATGTATGGAAGGCTGCACGAATTAATGCTGCACAGACCGGTAATGACTTCTGATGAGATCATATAATACATCCCTGAGCAATCAGCACGGAAAAAACACCCCAGATTCTGCCACCCGTTCCTCCACTGCTACACGACCCACAAATCATGCACCTCACTTCCCCCAGGCACGCATTTCATTCTTTAAACAACATTGTACAGCAAAATATGTGGTGGTCGGAAACACACTTGCCAGGGCAGAGTGAAAAGAGGAAAATACATTTTTTACTGACTTGGTGAGTTCCTGGGATGTTCTCCCCTATTTTTATATCTCAAGAGAAAAGCAGCATGCTCTTTGGGAGTGTCACTGTAAGTCAGAGATCAATATCATCACCAGGAAGTTTGATACAGCAGCATCAGAAAAGGAAATATGGCACAACAGAAGCCCCCATCTTTGCCTTGAAAATACACCTACAATTTGTAAGATTTGTTAAATCCATGGAGTAAAAGTAATAGAAAATAAACAAGCTCCCCCTACTTTGCTGTAATTCCAAAAAGAAGCTTTTTAGAGTATAACAACATAAAAGCAACCTAGCAAAGTCATGGAAAATATCTTTTGATTTCAAAATTAACAAATGTTGCAAAATTTCAATTTCTTAAGTATCAGGAAATCATTATTTCTGCTAACCTCTTCTGTAACAACTCCATCAACCTTTCCAAAATAATGTTTGTTGTAGCAAAAAGGCCTTTGAACCTAACAAATTCTTATTTTCTCTTCTATAATCTTACCTCTGGCTGCACAACTCAAAAGTGAAGTTTGCCCATTTATCCAGTAATCACCTTTCTCTCTTCAGCCCTGATAACTGCTTCATCTACAACAGCATTTATTGTCAACAAAAGCAGAGTGAAAAGCTTATTCAATGACTTTTTTTGCCCTTTCATTACTTATTCAGGATGATTAAATCTGATCTGGAATAATTTCAAATTGATTTTTACATCTGAAATATCAAACACAACAACTTGCCATTTCTCTCCCTTTTGCTGGAGTGCTGAACAATTATGTTATGCAAGATTTAAACATTTAATCTTTCTGTGAAAAGAAGAATGGTCAATACACTGGAGCTGGTGAGGGGAGGAGAGCTCCAGCTCAGTTTGCAGTCCCATCTGGTCTCCCTTGCCCAGACCCACAGAGACCCAGCCTGAGCACTTCAAGGAAGGGATGACTTGAGACCTCTCCAGTAAAAGCCCAGCACACACACACTGGTTTGCTCCAAGTCCAGCTGGGGGCTAAGGGAGGGCTGCACCACGAGGAAATCTTCAAAAAGTGAAATCCAAGGTCTAAAAATGAAAAGAGGGCAAACTTTAAACGTTTATGCTGACAAAAAGCAGGGGTAACTCATACACTGAGCAAAGAGGGAAGATTCAAGACTGGCATTTCCCCCCACAACAGCTCGATATTTTAGCAGATTTACTGTCAGCCTCCAGCCCTTCTGCTTTGGATCATGCAAACTCAGATCAAGAATTAGATCTGGGGAAAAAGGCATCTGTTCAGGGACTATTAGCAGCTCTTTGTTTTATAAAGTGACCAATGTTTCCAAAGGATGCAACATCTTTTCTTTTTCAATAAGGATTTTGCAAGAAGCTTATCTGCAATGAAAAAAACACACCACCACTTTATAAAAAGTATTACAAAAGTCATTTTTACAGTTACAGTAAAAGACCACAACACAGACATTAAGAGTCTGTCCCTCAAAACCACAGGTCTTTCATTTACTTAGTGGTTTGGGATTTTTTGTTTGTTGTTTTTAAAGTAAAATACTATATTTGGGGGTTCTTGTATGCATTTGTTTTTTCTGCCATCATGGTGAAGCTGCAAACATTTTCATGTTTTTCTCTAATTTGGTGCCAACATCAAACTGGAAACTTTTTTTTTGTTTTTTTTAATGAAAACCGAGATTCTGATGAAATACAAGACCTGTGGTTTTTAGGAAAAACAAAGTATCACAAGATTTGTCATAAAACACAGGGTTGGCAACAGTAACAATCTTATGTACAGTAGCCTGCTATTTATAGGTGCACTCACAGTACTGCAGACATATTTCTGCTCTCCAGTAACAAACCCAGGAAGAAAAAAGGCTCAGCAACAATTATCACAGATACCTGGCATTTCCTAAGTCAAGAACAAAATGAAAGTGGCACAAAACCCAGATCCTCACCTGGCAGAAATCAAACAGGACTCAACTGCAGCCACATAAACAACAAATTACACAAAATGAGATTCTGGTCCTAAAACTGTGTAAGTCCTACAAACCGAGGGCTCGGCTGCATTACAAAAGGCACTTCCAGGTAATGGGCAGCAAAGGGAGGGATATAAATTCCTTTATACATCCAGGGGGTCCCCCTGCCACAGCAAGGCCAGAGCTGCACTGAGGGGGTCTCTGACACTGCACAGATAATTTTTATACCCTTCAGTGACTCTGGCACCTGCTCAGTAACTCCCTCCACTGAACAGCTCCTCTGCTCCGTACAAGCTGAGGTTGAAGTCAAGATCCACCTCCAACTCTTCTTCTGGCCCCTGTTTTCCTGAGGCTGCCTGCTCACAGGACCCTCTCTGGGTGAGCATAACCCCACAGCACAGACTGGAGAACATAGATCTTTTTTTTCATTGTCAAAGAGTGATTCACACATGACAACAACATTGCTCAAGTCCAAATTCCTCATATCAATACCAAATGTTTATTATTTACCTTTCAGACATATTTATAAGATGCAGCTGTTTGATTTTTTTTTTTAGTTACCTATGAAGAAATGCATAGCTTAATTCTTTCTGACCAGAGAAATGTGTGGCCTGCAAGCTCCAGAGCAAAAGCAGAGCTCAGCTTGTCAGCCACCAACTCTTTGTCTACACAGTTAAGTAACTGTGGCACTGTGATGTTAATCACAGTTTTAGTATTTTCTCTTTGGCTTGGAAGAAATGATGCTGATAAGCTCACGTACAAGTGACAGCTATCAGAGAGCAGGATGGTTGCTGTACTTTCATTTTCTATAGCCCAAACTCTGCCAGCCCAGGACAGCAGAGGCTTCTTCGTGGGCTTTGGGGTGCTCCACCAAGAATCACAAGAACAAAAGAATAATTAAGGAATTTCCCTTACAATATTCTCTTACTTGAGAAAGAGTAAGCTCTGTAATTTAATGAAGTTGGGCCTCTCACCTTCATGCAGTCTCAGAACTGCATCCCCAGTGGACCTCAGAACACCAACCCTGAAAAATATATTTCCATTCAGTTCTTCAGGCTCCACCTGTCCCAGCAACAAGATTCAACAGAAGCCATGATTCACTGGGAGGTCCTGGCAGAAAGGGATTAAAAAGGTTATTCAGAGCTGCTTTCTGTAGCCAGTGAACTGGTATCCAGGGAATTGCTGCTGCTGGGAATGCACAGCTTCCTTCCACCATGCTCCCTGCAATGATGAGCCTGCCACAGTCTTTTCATTGAAATTACAGGACAGCAAAGGAGACAGAGGAAAGCCAGAGAGGCTTGTTTGTTCACGCTGTCCTTTGCAGAAGCAAGGCTGCACAGAAGGGATGCTCTGACTGGAAATACACTCTGCCTGTCAGGGCAGCCTGTCTTCCACGGAGCACACCCGCACGCTGTCTATTATTGAACACTTCTAGAGCACAAAGCAATCTCATTATGCCACGAAAACAGCTCCTGTAAGGGCATCTATGCAAGTGTGATGGGTTTTTTTCCACAACATTTCTACATTTCTCTTCCAGCCTTCCCCTTTCACACCAGCTGCAGTCGAACTACTCGCTGGCCTTGATGCTTACAATGTTGGATGTGATAGGAACAGACTAGACATTGTTTTAACACAGGGAGGTTAATTTAAAATAACCTTCCTAAGCTGTTCCTACTGCAAGACGGCAACATTACAAGGAGAAGACATGGATTCATAAATAGGATCAGCTTTCAATCCTCAGAGCAGTGGTAGCAGCACTTGTCATGAACATTCTGTGCCGAGTCTCCAGGGGAAGCGCAGCTTCGGCTGCCGCTGACACAGCTCCTTCTGTCACTCACTCACGGCAGCAACGCCAGGTTTTCCTACTCAAGAGCCTTGCTCTTCATCTCCTAAAGGTAAATGCTACCACGACAAGAGATGAAAGGCAGAAAACGCTCCCTAGCACTCCTGCTACTGTATTTCAGCACCGGCTGGCTTTTGATCTATCTGTATCCCTCAGCAAATGAACCAGCCTTTGAAATCGGGTTGATTGTTATAAAGTCATCACTTAAAGAAGTCTTAGAAAGATTTAGGAAAAAACCCCGGGACTTACAGTCACACACATGTATTAGAGGCAACCAAAAATCACCGCTTAAAGGTTGTTATCAGTTCTGCCATAAAAAGTTTTTGAGGGATTTTTGTCATCTCAGTCTCTACTCCCACATGACCAACCTTGACTTTGCATCCTCCCCTCTGAACAAAGCAGGAATAATATCTCAGAGTACTCGGGAGATAAGTCCAGCCAAAAAGTTACACTGCCTTCAGATGCAGCAAAGGATTAGGATTCCTGAAGATGTCACGGACTTTGTCAAGGCCTTTCTAAGCATAATTAAATCTGCCTCTTCCTCACGATCAACCTTCTTACAGGTCCACGAAGACAGCATTTAGGCAGCCTTGCATGATGGCCACTCCAAACTATTTTCTTGAATCCTCCAGTGAAAAGACTGCTGAATGTTCTCTTTTCCAAGTGCCATAAAAACTTCATATTGACTTGAGAAGGCCAGGGATCATCTTGTACTACCCCTCTGAAAAGCCTGTAGCTCACTCCACAGCCACCTTTTTACATTAACACTGTGGGCTTTTTCTTCTGTTTTAAGCAAGTTATAATCCAGAATTACTGTTCTCATGAAAATATGGCAAAGGGGACAATGAACCATGTAGCTGTCATGGAATCATCACTAAAGCCCAGAAGTTTCTTAAGGCTTGTCTCTAACTCTGAGGCCTCTGCCATAGCAAAAAAAAAGACAAAATATTCCAGGGTAGCAGTTCACACTGGTATAAATCATTCAGAAAGCAATGATAAAACAGTGATTTATTCATTACCTTACTTATTACAGTGTAAAAGAACCGTATGAAACATTCTGGAAAGTGCTCTCCACAGATGGGAAAAAGCCAGCACTGAACTGGTGATGATGATCAAGCTGCCTCCCACTTATAATTCCACCTGAGAAGATGCAGATTTTAGCTGTGCTCTGTGGCCACTTCCCAAAAAAATATTATAACAGTACTGAATTCCCCTCTTCCTCAGGGGGTAGCAAACCTGTGTGAGCAGGTAGGAAATGCAGGGCTTCTGACTAAAGTTTTATATTTGCTGCCTGAGCAAATTATTGTTTATTGTTACCCTTTTACACCAGCAGCTTTTCTGCATCCAGATATCTCACTGGAGAACAGTGAGACATGTCCCTTTGTAAAGGTGAAGGACAAGGCTTCCACAAGGCCATGAAAAATGCTAACAGGAAAACACTACTGAATTTTGCATTTCTTTTTTTTGTTGCTGTTCAAATTCCAGAATCAGGAAGTCTTTACAAAGATAAGCAGTTTCAGTAAAAAGAAGTAAGATGATAATAAAAATATTCCTCTAAAGAATCAGTGGGGTGTTATACAGTAGGATCTTTGGTAAAATAGGAAATGAAGGAGGAGAGATGAGGGGAAGAAAGAATAAATTAACAATAAATAAATAAGTAAGTAAATAAATAAAGCTTCTGTAGGAAAACAGCATCTGTTGAAATGAAGAATCTCTGTCAAACAGCCCAAACCACAGTATTTCATGGTATCTATTTTTTCCTCCTGTTAGTCATGGTTTGCAGGAGTTTTATAACCATGGAATGATACAGCTGTAAAAAACACAATGCCCCCCAACCTTTTCAGTTTATTAATAGATGCCATAAAAATAAATATTAATTTTTATCTTATCTACTTTTGAGTAGATCCAAAGTAGCACAAAACAAATCAAAAAGCACACACTCACAACAGAGGATATGACTAAGCCACATCAAGTAGCTAAGAGACCAAACTTCAGACACGCTGCTAAATCAAATTGGTATTTACATGTAAATATTTTATCTTGCACACAAACTATTTGTCTCAACACCAGGAAGATCAGCGAGGCCCACACAGACAACTCACGTTAGCACTGCAAGGATTTTCCCTCTCAGGGCTGTACTGAGGCAGCACATCACAGATACTGCAAATTAGAGGAGTAAAACTGCAAACTGGTGAAGAACAGCACAATAAGAGAAGTACACACTTTTTGTCAGTATCCCAACTTATCTATGTATGGTTTAAAATAAGAGGTTCTACTCCAAGGACTAATTTCAAAACATTTTATGAATACCAAAGGACTATGTGCCAACATTACAACAGGTACTAAAAAGCCCTTATCCCTGTTTTCATGACTGTCCTTATCCTATACATGATGCAACAAAGAGAACTACACTCTCTTGCCGAGTTTCAACTCTTGGGTTTTCACAGGCAGTCTGGTATGAACAAGAACTGAAATGAATCAGAAGCTATGTGAGAATTCAAACTATGCATTAAAAAAAAAACAGTGCTGACAAAATAATCCAGCTCATTCACATCCTCTCCTCCACATTCTCTTCTGTTTCTGCTTCCAAAGGACACTAGGAGGAAGCACGGAAAAGTTTACACAGCATTCTGAACCAAACTGAAGTTAAAAAGGAGAAACCTTAATAGAAGAAGCAAAACTATCAGACAACCTTGCCTAAAGAATTTAGGTTGATACGATCAGGGCCAGGAGAAAAGTCACTTGAGTTCCCAGTTTGAGTTCTGCTGCCAAGTCACACTGTGGGAGGTTTTAAGCAGACCTGCAAGCTTCCAGTCCCATCTGCAAATGGCACTTGTCTGGCACTAGGTTTAAAAATGAAGAAACGTTTCAGACAGATATATTTGAGGAAGCCCTCTCTCATCAATGCTGTTTTACTTCCAGAGTTTTCAAGTACAATGTACTTTACTTCCTGTGTAAAGTATGGGGAGAAAATTGATGTCCAGTTTCTCATTTATACTGGAGAGACTCACTCCCCTCCCCCAGTCTGTGGAAACTCAACTTTTTAATAAGGTGTGTTCTAAGGAGGGAAAAAAAGACAAATTTTGCTTGGTTTTTTTGCAGTGCTCAGTCTTCCACATATGCTATTTTTGCCCTCTGATTTAAAGAAGATACATTACTGCTTTAGATAACTGCTTACATGAGGAATGGAGTAAAACAAATAGTTTAGAAATTCCTAATAGACTTACATCTATTTGCATATAGGTAACTATGGCAAGTATGGGTAAGAAACAAATACATTATAGAAATTAATGTAAAAAACAGTCAAAACCATTAAAGAGCTAAATTCAGTGCATGGTTTATTTGCAAGAAGCTGGCTAACCAGCTCTCACTGTAACTACATGTGACAAATCAGAAAGAAACCGAATTAGGAGTTCCTAATCCTTTTGACAGGACATTCAATAGGGCATTAAATTTTAAAAATTGAGACCAATTGCAACGAATACACCTCTATTTTATTTCAATAAATAAACTATTTTCTCTGTACAAAAGTTGGAAAGGCTTAAGTTTATTAAAACATAAGCCACAGACAAAGCAAGAGAAGTAAGAAAAATGGTATCAAAGAGCAAAGTCCAGATGAAATTTTGCATCTGCTGCATATAAAATACTCCACCCCCACTGAGCTGAGTCAGGAGACAGAGGAGGCAGGCACAGCTACTTATTTCTGCTGAGAGTTCTTTGCTTCTCAGCGTGCTCCACAATTTTTTCTTCCACGTACAGCCCCTTCCTCTTTCTCACTGCATTCATGTACTTGCGGGCCTGGTTCTCCGAGTCTGCCTTCTCCCCAAAGTGCAAATACTCCTCCTCAGTCGTCGGCACCCAGAACGGGTCACTGGAAATGATCTACAAAAAGAAACGAACAAAAAGAGAGTACAGTAGTACAAAAGTTCATTAGTGCATTTCAAGTAATCAACTGGTGATTTATAGAAACGAAAGTAGAGCAGATCAAACTGTCTGGAAAGCCTGCAATCAGCTATTGAAGCAAAAAAACCAAGATTTAAGACACACTCTGCAGCTCTTGCTGCAGTAACTTTTCAATATTCAATATAATAACTTTTCAAATTCAGCTGCAATTATTTGCATAGGTCTTTCTAAAAGCAATTTTAATTTCCCATCAGCAAACAGCGTCAAATAATGTGCAGAAAATTCTCCAAATTCAAGAAGGAACTCCTTATTTAGAATATTATTTTACCACAATTTTATTAGAGTTTATCAGAACTGAAGTTTTCTGCTCATTTCTGCACCCTATGTTTTCCAATCCCAACCTGGAGTTGGGCAGATGGTTTAAAAATCACTGTTTCTGGTTCTAACACATTTAGCAGAGGTGTTCTAGCAGCTTTTTAGCCCTCCTCTAGAACAGATTTTAGACCTAACATGATCAGAGAATTACTGGACATGCTTTTATTCCCAGTTCATCCTATATACCCCACACTTCTGGGACTACCATAGAGGGTATTACAAAGAACCCTAAATATGAACATTAGGAAGGGATGGAATTGACCATATTGTGTTACACAGGTTCTACTGCAAATTTCAAAAATACTTATTTTACTTGATTGCAGATTTCCTCACAAGATGCAGTTACAGGTAATATATTTTATACAGTATTCATTTCTTAAACAAAATCCTCATGGAAAAAGCAGTACAGACAAGTATTAGTTACTGCAAGAATCATGACAGTCATAACAATTGAGCATTATTACTCTATAAAAATTTCTGAAATATTAGCACTAATAACTGACAAAGAGAGAACAAATTTCCCTAAATTACCAATTCTAGCTTGCTGTTAAAAACCTTTTCTACCGTTACAAACTTTTGTTTTCTGACAAGTCCTTTCAATTGCCATATGGTACTTCAACCTAAGCAAAATTTCCTAAAGCTCAGGTTACACAAAATAGCAAGAAGAGGAATTAAAAAGTGATGACTGAAGATGGACAATTTTCCCCAGAAACACTGACAATTGTGGAGTCCTAATTTAATACCTCATCTTAAATAACTCCTAACATAAACACACAAATGACACTTTATGGGGAGTTTGGAGAATGACCATGGCAGTCTAGTTTGTATTAGGCAACACTGTAGGTTCAGTCTTGCAAAAATGGGATGGAAAGCTAAACCAAGACAACAGTTCTAGTTTGCTACAGTTAAGCACATGCACAGACTTGTTAAATTAAGTGGGTATTACTCGTGCTGAAAGTGACAGCCAATCTCAGTTATTTACATGGGAAATGACTACGCACGGGGTTGTCTGGCTGCAAACCAAAAGCAAGTAGAGCTCAGAAATAAACAGTCTGAAACTCAGCTTTCCAAATTTTTCTGTGTTTATTTTTACCATAAACGTAAGGGCTGTCTAACCACAGAAGAATCTGCTTGAAGAAGAGTCATACCCACTCTGATGTCTTGCACAGGGCCTTATAACCAATGTATAGAAACTTAAAGGTGATTCCTTGACAGCTTACATCAATAAAAAAAGAATGGTCCCCCCTCTACGAGAGTTTGAAAGTTTCACCGTTATTTTATGCACCAGAAATACAGAAAAAGGGCAGATTGCATGTTGACTTGATGAAGTTGCAGTGATGCTCATCCTGAACATCTTAATGATGTAAAGCTACCAGGGACTCCCCCTTTCATGATCTGCCTGAAGAGCTGAACAAACAAAAATTCCCAAGTCCAAGAACACATGAAGAAGGAAAGGGGATTCATGCTCAGTGGATTTGCTTCAGACTGTACTACTGAGGGAGGTTATACAGCTACAAACTGGTAAGTTAAAGACTGTTACTATGCCCTTTGATGACTTTTTTTTTTTTTACACTGGCAAGAAATGTAACACCCAGAAATTATGCCCAGAGAGAAGCAGTGAGACAGCAGTTCTTGAAGAATTAATGTAACAGAGGAGCTCAAAGTATACAAAATTGAACTTACAGATCTAAGCTACCTGTAAATATTTAGATACTGCAGTGATGGATGTTTAAGAAAATCCCCAGGTTTGACAGACTGGCTCTTTCAGTAATTGATGAAAGACTTGCTCTACTGAAGTTTTGCACTGGGTATTTCTCCCATTGACAAGAATTCTTTATGCTTCAACAGGTCTCAGGAAAGTCAGCATAACAGCAGGTTTAAAAGTACTATTTAGTATTTACTAGCCAGCGAGGGTAAACCTATTGCAGCACAGGGTTACAGAACCCTGGGATAACCTTGTACTGCTGCATGATGCAGAGCAGGGCTGTAAAGAGGTTAATTAGGCTCCAAAGAACTACCTGAGGAGCTAGCTTGGCTTCTCAACCTGTTTTAATAATTCAGCCACTACACCCTGCTTCTACAGCACGATCTGGTGGTATCAGAAGATTTCTGTTAGAGGACCACATCTACCCAAATGGTGCAGATACACTACAAAAGATGAATTAATCAGCACATGTGTTACCACACCGTGGTAAGCAATGGGAAAGAGAAAGCTGGATCTGCTGAGTCAGCTGGAACCTGGGCCATCACCTCCTTTAAGAAGTCACTGTAACCCTATTATGACACACAGGGGTGTTACTGACACAGTGACCTAAACAAAAAAGTAGGAAATTTTCTTTTTTGAAAGTTCTGATTCTGTGAGTGAAGGCAAAGGCACAAACAAGACTGTTCCTCTTTATTCATATCATATTAATGAATCAAGGCAAATGCTTCTAGCAGGTGGCATCCATCATTCCCTGTGCTCTGTTAACACAGTGCAAGCAAGCAAAAGGAGAATGGTCCCACAGCATTGTCATCAATTTCCTTACAATGGGAACTGTCAGAATGGTGGGTCTGGGTTTCCTGGAATCAGAGCTAAGAAGCTTTTTAGGTCCTGAGCTATTGTTTGTGTTCACAGGAACCACACAGGGATGGTTCTGGAATTTGTAACAGAAATTGAGTTTTTGTCTGGATAAAGCCCTCAGTGATGAATTAGATTCTAAATGGACCATTCCTTCTGGAACATTGAAATTAAGGAACATTTTAAATTAATCCCCATTGATTTACTTTCTAGACGTCTTGGGTGATATAATTTGCTTAAATTATGAATATAAGCACACCTGTAGAGTTCCATTCTGCTTAAAAGAAAAATAAAAACCCCAGTCAAATACGTGAAGTGTGTCCCATCGCTCACTGCAGAACTATGAGCCCACTCCAGGTATAAATTAAACACTGTTTATAATGGAGTCAGCTGGGTTTAGGTATTTCAAAATAAGTGAATAGATTACTTCAAATATTGTAAGTGAAAGGTATTCTTTAGAAGAAGAAACCATTCAAAAGCAAGATATTTCATTAAATGTAACAACTATTCAAACCAGCACACCCAAACAATGAAGTCTCTTAAGACTTGTTTAGTAAGAGCATGCAGAGTAGCACAGGCAAAACAGATGTCACTCTCTTTTAGCCTAACAAGTACACATTAATTATTCAAGCTATAAATGCTTGTATCTTTATGAGAGACATCATCTGAAAACCTGTAATAATAATCAATAAAAATAGAAATACTATGAGCATACTATGATAACACTGATAGATGACAGTGTGTGTACTAATCCTGCAAATGATTATGTAAGCTAATCAAGCTTTTCAGTCAGACATGAGTTAGAGCAGACCACTTGCAATTCAAGAGGACTTGGAATTTTAAGCCTTAATTTGAGGGTGATTTATTATTTGCATTTCAGTGTCACCCAGATGGCTCCAATAGTGATCCTGGTCCCATTGTCTAGTGTATTTCACAAAATGATGGTAAGAAACAGTTTCTGCCTAAGGCAGCCTAATTATGCAAAACAAGGTTGAGAGAAGCATCAAAAGCAAATAGAAGGGATCTGTCTAGTTCATCCAAAAGGTCAGGCAGATTTGGGAACACAGCCATGATCCTAGCAGCATCTCCCCTACTGGTCCTTACTGTCTGATGAAGACAGAAAATTTATTTAGAGCCAAATATCATCAATGTGGAAAATGCTGAACCATGAATAGAAAGAGCAGTCTTACACTGTCTGATGGAGATTTTAAGACCAGCAAGCAACATTATAGACTGTGTGAACTGCTTAGTAAGAAATCCCCTAAATTCAGTGTGACTGGGCACTACCACCAGCAGCCATCAGCACCCCAGGAAAAACATTATGCCAGAAGTTTTTTTCTGCTGAAAAAAAAATAAAATTAAAAAAATCAAAAGAACTATTATGCACGATTTAAAAGATGATACGGGCTCCAGTGGATCAGAATCCTTACCACCTTTGAAAACTTGATGGCAGAAAGATATTTCAAGAGCATTTACAGTTCAAGTGGTGTCCACCACCTAGTAATGACCTAGACACAGACTGTGCAACTTCAAAAAGTACAGCAGGTATGCACGTCTGAGATGTCTCAAGTGGCCCTGAGAAACAAAAAGTTTTAGGGTAAACTTACCTCCAGGTAAAATAGCAGGACCTTGCAGAGGTGTATGTGAATAGTTACCTGCTGTTTTTCAAGAAAACCGTATGTAACATGCTGGGTAATGCTGCACAGGTGGTTCTGCACTGAGCACAACCAAATTTAAGGCCACTTGGGCACTGGCAGTGTGCTTCCAGAACAGAGAAAACCCTACATGAATGTACTGGGTGTGTAGATACCTTGCAAGTAAAAGGAGCATCAAAAAGCATCCCATAATTCTTCCATTCACAATATAGAACAGGGACTGCCAAGGCCTTTAAATGCCTGGTTAGATACAAGAACTCCTCTTCCAAGAAATATTGTAATAATGAACATTTACACAGTTATAAAATAAACTCATACAAGTTTATTTTGGCTCAGGAGCATCATCCTTGTTTGTGTCTCCAACAATGACAGCTAAGCTTTAGCCCTGGCTTCAGCCAGCAGCTGCCAAAAGGAATCTGGTAAGTGGAAATAAAAAAAGGAGATGTGTGGCTCTACTGCTGCATTTTTTCCTATTACTTAAGAAACATGTATTGAGAAAGAGAATTAAAGCCACACCCCTACCACTTTTATTTACTGTTTCAATTAGCTTCGCACGTCCTTGCCAAAACAATGAGCTTTTCATATTTGAAAGGTTCCAGGTTACTCCTGGAATTCACTTATGTGCCTAAACTGTCACTGGTGCAATAATGTATGTAAAGTTACAGCTCAAGCCCAGAATAGATTCTCCCTCATTACCTCAGCCTGCTTCCTGTTTAATGCAAGCCTAACAATCTCATCCAGCAACTTCTATATTAAGCCCCATCTTCCGAGCTGTAAAACGACTTACAATTCAAAAGGCATGAATTAAAATTCAGAATATAAAACTTCCACATTCAGAAGTCTCATATTCCTAGCAATTATTACACACAGTCCTTCTCTTACCTTTCTCCAGAGCCCTGAGGCACGTTCTAGGCACTATTCTACTTAGAAGGGATAATGAAAAAGAATTCTGATTAAATGTGTTTACAGTTCACTCCTGCCCCCTCAAGAATAAAAGTGTGTTTAATAGCCAATCTTCATGCAATTTCAAAGATGTGATTTAACAGGAATACTACACATTTCACAACTTTGCAACTATTAGATGTCTTTGACAATTCCTGCTGAAAATTCGATCAGCATCTGAATAGAGCCACATGCATTATTTTTTACTTGTAACACAGATTTCCCAAATGGGATGAGAGTTCCATTATTCTAAGGACTGTGCAATCACAAATACCCTCTTATTCAAAAACCTTATGATTAAAGATAAAATAACATGACTGAGTAAAAGATTTAACTGCAAAGAACTAAGAACAAAGGAAACAGGCTCAAACAAAAACATACCTTAACTGAAGGTATATTATTAATTCCAGGTTTAAAAAAATACAACTAGTTCATAATTATCCCAAAGTTAAATATTTTAAACTAGTGATTTAGTAAGAAAGTTTATATTGAAATCTAAGAAATTACTGCCAAGTAAACCCAACACACCTAACATCTGCCTAACTTTTAAAATTAGTTTGTTTAAGCTGGGACTAAACTGAAAGCTCCCACTAAGGGTTACTTGGTGCTGTCCTTCACAGGCAGGAATAAATTGCAGAAGCATGCCAGAAGAAATTAATAAAAAAGGAGTATCTGACAAGATAGACTTCGATGTATGTATTGCTCTATCCCTTGGGGTTGGAGCAATCTGAACTACACAAAATACATTCATTAACTGAACACGAAAAAAAAGGCAATATCATTTCCACAGAGACCAAAATGGCTTCATTTAAATGTGGGCTCTATCATTGACCTTCCTGTGTTTAGAGTCTACAAATCACGGTAATGAAATACAATAAAAGAGTGAACTCAAACCTCAATTCTTTAAACATACCCTATGCATGTGATTTCCATGAGATTAGGTGTTTGGAAGTTTAAAAATCCCCCAAACTGTCTATTTCACTTTGTGTAAAATGGGGTTAACAACACCTTTAGAAGGAATTTGTGCGGACAAATACATGTCCCAGGTACTCAGCTAATGAGCTGAGTACACAGAAAATACCAGCAGCATAGAGTTCATTCAGAATGCCATGGAAGGGTTTGGAGAGGGTGCAATTAAAGCAGCAGCCACACTCTTGCTAGCACAGGAAATGTAGAACAAAACCAAGCAGCTACTGCGCTTTCTTCCACTTTTTAATACTAAGGAAAAAAATAGTTTAAGATTACACAAAGTTCACATCATATTATCCTACACAATGATGCATTAAATAATAGGGATTCAAATAAAACGCTGGTGTTTTATCAGGTAGGTACATACACCCTAACTCATCAGTAAAGTGACAATGTCAAAGTCATGCCCAACACCTGATGCAACTTTGTGCAGAATTCAAAGAGAAAAAACAGGAGCTGAGACACAAACCATTTCTCATGGCTTCTCTGTCATTCTAACACTAGAGATTCTGAAAATTGTATTTATTTAGCAGTTCTGTTGATGGCGTGAGAGTAACATTCACTCCTTCTGCCACCACTGTACAGAGATAACTAGTAGCTTAGTAAAAGGCTTATTTTATCACAAAAATATGTGAGCATGGCTTTCATGGAGACAAAAAAACCCAATCCTTCCCCACTGACAGATTCCCCAGGTGGAAAGATGACTGGCTTAGACAATAATTTTTCCTACTACCAATACATTTACCATACAAGCTGCACTTATAATCTCTCCCGGGGGTCAATTTTACAAAATCCTGCCAGTTGTTCAAATCTCCCTCTCCTATGCATATCTATAATTATGTGTGAACATTTTCTTACGTGAAATCTGTAACATCTGAGACTGAACATACATGCCAAGGCTTGGGGATAGAAGGGGAGGCTTGAGAGCCACAGGGCTCACGTTTTTGCTTAGTGCTGGAGCATAGGAGCTACAAATCCTAAAGAAACTGGCACAAAACAATGGTTAGCTGGAACTCACGTCATATTCCTTTGGGGCATTGATGTCAGAGGCCCTTCAGACAAAAGACCAGTTAAGCCACAAAACCTCACCAGCTGCACTTCAGAGGAGAACATCCAAAGCTGACAAGATTTCTGTGCACAGCACTGCCAGCACTCACTGGTTTGAGGTACCTGATCTGTAACTGGCTCTAACCAAGATCCCGATACTCCAAAGATGCAGTTTATCAATTTTTTTGTGTGTACACCATCTGTGGAGGGTTGTCCTTTTAATTTTTTTTTTTGGTTCTTGTTGGTTTTGTTTTGCTTTTTGCATTCTGTGCAGCTCTGTTTTTCCCTTCGTGGTTCTATGTGAAGTTGGACTTTGTTACAAGAAGATTAAAGGAATCAATATTGAGGGAGGAGAGCTAAGTCCTTGGTGCCTGCATTTACTAACACCAGTAAGGTACCACTGCCAAGCAAGACATAATGTACTTTTCCAAGTGTCCTGTTTCAAGTACTCTTTCAAAGACTCTTCCCAACTCTTTTGTTAGCACGTGGCCAGCTTGCAGATGTCCTCCTTTTCCATTACCATCCACATAAAATTCCTGAGGCAGTGACCACAATTACTAACAAAGAAATACTGTTAGTGGAGGATTTTACAGATACTACCCAGAAGGACAACTTAGCTGGGGATGAAGAATCCACACCATGTGAAAAATCAGCACGTACTTCAGAGAAACACTGGTAAGCAGCCCATAGCTGGTAACTGCAGGGAGTGTCACTGACCTCAAAAATCTACAGTTGGTTGTACTCAGACTTGACATTTGAGGTGACAAAATAAATCAGAAGATCAAGCAAACAAACAAACAAGCATTTTTCATCCATTTACAAAAGTTTCTTACTGTTTTCCTAACACCAAATAAAGGAACACCTGACCAAAACAAACACCCCCAACCGAACCCAGAAAAACCTAGACTTTGAACTTATTTTAAAAATTTAAGGTGAAAAGTGTATACCCACTGACTTTTGCCCTTGAAGCCATTTTCAGCTTCTTCAGTGGAGTCTTCTGAGGAGCCCAACAATGCAGGTGTGTTTGTCTTGAACCAGGAGCTCTGATTTACAGCCTTTTCTTTTTCTCCCTGAAGACCTACTCTCCACATCATAGGAACAAACTACACTGCCCTCTCAGCTGATGACACTCCTTATCAGCTTTCCCACCTGCTATTTCCTTTACACCTTCACATTCAACTCTTCCTTCCCTTAAGTGACAAAGATGATCAAAGGGAATGATTTTGAGGACAGCTCTGCTTACTATCAACAGACTTAATTTTGAAAGAAGGAAATCTATTCCATTTGTCTTTTAAGCATGAAAATTTATGTTGGCTTGGAATATGGGAGGACAAGTGCCTGCTAGACCTTAAGAGGTTAACTTTCATGTGCATTAGATTTACTGATACATTTATTTTCTGTTAGAGGTAGGTTGGGGCTGTTTTGTGGTTTTGGGTTTTTTCCCATTCCCCAAACAAGTTTACCAGAGAACTCATGAAAAAGGGCACATAAATTCAGGAAAACACATTTATAAAGAATCAGTTTCATTTATGAAAGACTTACTTCCTACTGAAATAAAAAAGCATCCCATGTAAACAAAATATAAATACATTTCTGAACAGCATATCTGCAGTAAGAAATAATATATTAATACAATACTTTTTTCCTCCTTTCAAAAAGGAATTAATCAAATGTCTTGACCAAAACTTAACCTTTTTTGCTTATTATTCCAGTCTGCCACATCTACAGGAAATAGATCACCAAAACAGATGGAGTGAATAGATATTTTTACCTCCCAGTGGCTGAACACCAGCTGTGGACTGGCCAGGCCACTGGTTCTCTTCCTGATTTCATCAGCAAAGCCAAAGCTTTCTGCTACTGGCAGGACTGCCTTAATAATAAACACGTCCGTCCCCTCTTTCATCTCCTCTTGTAGCACTCTGCCTTCCCTTTTGGACAGCACGGCGTACACACGACCTGCAGAGACACAACTCTGATCAGCTCACCAACATATTCACATCCTGCATCTCGAAGAGAAACACATCAGTATTTGTTCAGGAAGTTTCAGCTTAAAGTAAAACACCTAATTTTTTTGGCCAAAATTCTTTGTTGTGAGTCAATCAATTAAGTGGACGCACTAAATTCAAGCAAACAACATATTCCTGCCATACAATGTGCAGAGCCATCTGAGTAACATTTAATACATTATTAGAGCTGTATGAATCCATCTAGGTCCATTTTATAAAATCATATGACTGTATATACTGTTTTAAAAAGGCACTTTGGCAGATTATGTGCCTAGCTTGCTTTTTGTCTAACAACCAAATATTTGAGAATCATTACTAGGAAATATTATTGTGTTTTAGGAATTGTATCTTAGTTACTGTCAGAAATTTGCTTGGATGACCATATCCCTACATGGTACTTGTCCCAGGCAGTCCAGTGCTATTCTAATCAGAAAAAACTAGTTTATCTGAAATACTACATATTTATTATGTTTAATGGGTTCAACTAGTTTGTTAATTAATTCAGTCTTAAGCTAGTCATGGACAATTTCAATTTTCTTTCCCAAGTTAGTACCAAATCCATTGACATACAGTTTATATGTCATGAAAGTAGCTGTAAAAATGCCCATGTTTGACTTTACAGTAGGTATCGTGTTTTTAAAACAGTTTTGCTAACTTATGACTTAAGTATTTTACAGACAGAAACTAACAAATACATTTGTGCTGAACAAGGTAATAAGCACGAAAAACACTTAAAAACACTGTGTTCCACTCTCCTTGTTCCTCTCCTCTGCTTCAGTTCAGTTTATTTTCATTCTCAGAAAAGTCTGATGGACAAAGCTTTACATTCTGAGAACAGAGAAGACCTCACTTTCCCAGAAGTTAACATCTCAGAAACAAGCAGATCAATATGGAGATACATTAAACTTCACAGGGTATCAATGTATGGAATGCCAAAGGAAAGAATAAAGATACAAAAGCCACATGACACATGTCAGTTGCCAAGCCTGACTGGATAGAAGGCCTGCTTTTCGCTTCTCCTAATGAGGATGCAATTTATTAGCTTAAGTTTCCACAATAAAAATTATATCCATGAATTTGTAATGAACTAAGTGCATGTCCATGGCTATTACAACACTGTTCACATTCGTTAGACTGGACTAATTTGCTTGCATGTCTGAGTCCTACATTACACTCATTAAATATATATATATATCCATTAGAAAGCCATGTTTCCATTTGGGTTTATGGCACAATTAATGAGCCAATGCGTGTTTATTACTTCACTGTAAACAATCATGCTTTTTGGGTAGTGAGTATTTTATAAAACAGCAAATTACATGGTGTTTTTGAGGTTTAAAAAATGGTACCTTGCTTGTAGCTTGGTGCAGAGACTCAGAAGTACTGTGGCAACGTGGAACAGTACAAAGTCCAGTTTTGACAGCTATTAGTAATCTTGCACATTAGAAAAGAGCTTGAAATGCCAAAGTTCCATGGCACAGCAGGTGATGTTTGGGGTAATGTGCCAATAAGCTTATGGCAGCACACCCTTAGCCAGGCCTACTACAGGGTACCTCCAGCAAAGAACAGCATCATGCATCTGCACAAAACAGTTGCTCACTCAATGGCATTTTCTTTTCATTACACACAATTGTAATTTTTGGTCTTTGGACTGCTATCATTATGTCTGTGTGCACAGCTGCTGAGATTTTTTTACAGTAACCAAATCATTATTGTACGTGGGATATACTGTAATTTCTGCCATGATAAGTACAGTCAAAGTAAAACTGCTGATAGTTTAAATGCACTGGAAGTTAGTTTTAAAGAAAATCTTGGTGCATTGGATCAGATTCAGCGTGCAAGTAACTCCCATGGAAAACTCCAAGAACAAATACAATTAAGTGGTGTCATAAGTAGGTCATAAAAACAAGTTTAAGTAGGTGTAAGTAAGGTAATATAAATGACACCATTTGGCATGCACTGGGTTGAGCAACTTGCATATCAGAAGGATACAGATGCTACTTAAAAACACAAAATTACCAACTGGACTGCAACAATAATTTAATATTCCTTTTCCTGATTTTATTTCTGTACTATTGTATTAAAACATCTTGATATGGCATTTGCTAAGATCCTGCACTCCCTTTACAAACAGGACAGGTTTCCCATCTCTTCATGGAGCTAATGCTTAATTATGAGGCACAGTATTGATATTCATGGTTACTGAAGTTGGCCTTACAAAAACTTCATAAAAGGCAACATTTTGTATCTTGCACTTCAAAAAGGTGTAGCACTGCTATTTATGCCTATGGCTCAGATAAACATGAAGAATGCTAAATTCTCATTCAGAATAGTACAAATACTACTGGAGAACTACATAAGGCTCCTGACAAAACCTTTCATGAAGTTATACCTTCTGATTCAGTCTCATTTATAAAACCTCACCTAGGAAATCAGAAAGCAAATTCTTGGCAAAGGTTTATTTTCCAGGTCTTACCTAAAACTTCTGCAGTAGCCATGATTTCACACGTGTACATTGCTGCCATGAGCCTCTGTGGTTTTGCCTGCAGAGCGTAACGACAGGCTTCCTTCATGGTGGCAATCAGCTGTCCCGAGAAAGGGCCATAACAATCTGCAAGTAATAATTCTCCTTTGTGTTTACTCATTTTCTCAGGTGAGTCTGCACCACTTTGGTTCCTGTCCTGGTGTTCACTCGCACTGGGACCTTCATCAGTGCAACTGCTTGCTAGAGTATTATCTTCATTTTGCTCGTGTTTTGTGGCATCAAGTTCCCCTGAATCCTGCCTGCTATTTGACAGCACATCTCCAGCTTTATTTATTTCCCATTTTTCCACTGTAAAACAAACACCCATGAGAGGCTCTTCACACATGGGACCTGAAAGCGTAGCCAGTTGAAATCCGCTTACTATGCTGTTGTCAAAGTCTCTGTATTTACCTACTTCTTTCACAGAGTTCCCAAGGCACTGCCACACAGACCTCTTATAGCCCCCAAAATTATGTAACAAAATATTAGGCCCACACTTCCGTGGTCCAAATGACCAGATCTGATCGACAGCATTTCTCCACTTCCTTCCCTGAAGACTTTTCTCCAACTTCTGTTTGAATTCTTTGATTCTATCAAGAGTCTTCTGATTTATGCCATGTGTTTTTTTATCTTCATTCAGAGATGTGTTGAGTTGTTCCATAGTTCGAATTAAGTCACTGTTTTCTTCAAGAAGTCGAGTGACCTCCTCAGGAAGTGGCATTGCTCTCACACTCAGAGTAGCTTGTTTATTTGGAGTATTAATTGTAACAAGCCCATCTGAATCAACCTGAATTCCCTCAGGAATTTTATTTTGGTCCTCTTTTGTTTGGTGTATGACAGCAACTTTCTGCTGTTTTCCTATTTCTTCATTCACCATATCGACTTTGGGAGGTCTCGTTATCGTCTCTCGGAAGGGTATAATAGGAGCAGACACACTGATCTGTACCTTTGCAAACCTGCAAAATAACGTTTAAGAATTAGTTTAAAATCTTGAAACTCGTCTTAAAGTTGGGGGTGGGAGGCAGGGCAATGGCCTTAACATGGAACAGATGTTCATGAAGATCTGATTGCAACACAGATTACTAGGTAATGCATTTCAAACTCAAATTTTATGTACTTCAAAAAGAAGCACTGCCTTTTATGTCTTCAGAAATATTTGGAAAGGAACTCAAGAAAATAAAAGCAAAAGCATCGCTTTGCCTCTGCATAAATCACTGGTTCACCCACATCTTGGAAACTGTGTTGCTGTGCTCTGCCCTCAAACAGAACAGAACTAGAAAAAAACTGAGAATAAAGATGATCAAAGGACCGCGAGCACAAGAAGCCTTCAGATGTTCCAAGGGTGCAACAGAGATCTGCAACATCAAGTGGGGCACGGCAAAGGCTGACCAGGATTAAGTGACAACCAAACCACAAAAGGCCCTGGACTGAAAATGACAGAGGCCTGGGAAAGCAGCACAGTTACTCCAATTTTACTCCTCCTATTCCTGTTGCTGGCCACACTGCTCAGACACGGTACAGAGATGGACACTTGGTGTGAGCCAGCACATCTCCTCACAGAGGGAGATGCCCTGAGAAGATGAAGCACTGGGAAAGCTGAACAGAGCTTTGTCCTTTTGGGCTGATAACCACTACTGTAAAAGCTTCGTGCTACAAAGTGATGCTTTAAAGTCAGGTGAAACATTTTAGGTATGTCAAATGTTGTGAATGAGGGCAAGAAAAAAGGAGGAATTATTTATTATCTGACAGATTCAAGGATCAGAGTTGTGTATCCTTCTTAACCACCCATGAGTTCTGAGCAGGTTCATTAAACAACAACAGAAGGACTAACCAAAATTTCCTATGTTCTGGTAAATTTCGGCAGTGATAAAAAAAGTTGCGGAAGAAAAGCAAATACAGTTGTAAGCTTTATTTCCAGGGGAATCAAACCCAGGAGAGATTTATCCTTTTTGCAGCTCTTTCAAGGATTTGCATTATACCAAAAAACCAAACACAAACCCCCTACATGCTATCATTACCTTAATTCTCTTTGTTTCTCATTCTGAAAAGGGTAACTTAATCCCTTCATGCTTAGTATTTGCAATGCTCCTGGGACACAAATTTCTAAAAATTTCTATTGTACAATACAGAAAATAAAACATTTAAAGCTACAAGGTCTAATTTCTTACTCCATTCAAAAAGAACTAATTGGGAAGAAAACATAAATTTGGTGAAATCAAGCAGAACATCCATATTTAATCATTTAGATGACAGATCTTTTAGTTGTTCCCATGTCCCTCCACATCTTTGACAATAAGTATCACTTGAACATAATTTTCTAAATACACAGTGGGAAAGCTAAAATTAAAAATGTGCCTTCGAAAAAGTCTGATTAAAATCCTGACAATGCAATGTAGTTTGAATGCAGCAGAACCTCCTCAGCTGCTGTAACTAGCCCAAAAACATCAAACTGCAAAACCCAGTCGATGCAATTGTGGTAGATGCCAGCATCAGGATCCTGCTCCCCTACTTCAAGTGTGACTCAATCATCTTGAATAACCTTTCCCAATATTTTTGGGGAAACACTTGTGGGTCACATTTTAAGGTTATTATATGCTGTCTTGATCCCTAGTTCACAGTTTGCTATTCCAAATTATGTGCATTTAGAAGTTTAACATTTATACAGAAACACAGGGAGCTAATTAAAACTAGCACTTCAGAGCACAACATTTCCTCTTCACACCTTAATAGGTAACTAGTGCCAGTTTACCACTGTCAGAATTTACACAGAATCCACAAGGAATGGAGCAAGACAGGGATCCCATTCTGGACTTTTTCTTCTACAAAATAGGGAGAGAAGGAAGGGACAACCCTTGTCCCACGAGCTCATGTGTGAGGGATGGCAACTAAAATATGCCAAATCCTGAGAGATTTAGGAGGAGCATGAGCTCCATAGTGAACACACCTGCTCCCAACTCCTTTTGGGAGCTGGCACCCCACTGAGAAATCATGAACCACAATCAAGCAGGACAATGGTGTTTGTCTGTGCCTCCAGGTGTTTCTGCTCACTATGCCACAAGCACAGAGAGGTTTTGTGCTTTGCTAGTTTGCAACACTGACAACATTTCCTCGAGGAATACAAGCAAGGGATACAAAATGGTCACTCGACAGGCTATCATTCTCTTAAAAGCCAAATTAGATGACAACTCATAAAAAACCCCAAAATTATGTACACAAAACGAAAGGTTAGGCATGTAAATGTACATAAATGTATGTAACTAAGTCCTACTAGCTGCTCACTATAATCCTGTTTCCCTGTCATGGAGTATTATTTTATCTTTTTTTTTTTTTCTCCAGATTTGGACCATTGCCAATAACAGAGACATTTATACAATCCTGCTAAGCAAACTGCAGCTAAAGACAGGCACAACCGGTTTTGCTTAAACACATTACATCTGAGCAAAATGTATCAATAAATAACACTACGTTTTTAGAAGCAGTAAAAACACGTTGCACTAAGTTGTGATGAGGATAACCATTAATACATACATCCAGTTTTACAAGTGATCCAGTCTAATCTTCCTAAGAAATTACTGTTCTCTGATATTAACTGAAATGAGTACGGGTACAGTAAGACCAACATTCAACCATTCATCAGGTTTGCTCTTTGGTTTAGGAAGAAAATGACAGTAAATGTAGGTGGCAAAAGTACCAGAAACGTTTTAGCAAATGAAGTTATAGGAAGGGATTGTTTCAGACATCTGTTCTTCTACCATTTGAAGAAACATTAGAAGATATTAAATATATGCACATGTGCTTGCAAAAAATACTGCTCATGAATGAGAGCAGATTAACATTTGAAAAAAATAATCAATGAGAAAAGGCACAGGATAGAGTGTGCACACAGTTTTGGCCTTGGTGCTTTACAGTTTTTCAGAGTTCATTTATCAGACATGATTCCCCTCAGTTTTTGTTTTGTACAAATACCACATTACATTCTTAACTGCACTCCTGAACCCACTGCAATTTCTAATTTCTAGGAAGTGCCCCAAGTGTGTGTTAGATGTATAGAAGAGGTAAGCTGGTGGCTTCTGCCCCACTGCAGATAATTTTATAGCTACAAAAAGGTACAATTAGGACCCAATGGTAAAAACTGTTTGTGGATAAAGCTCTATTTCACCAGAACATAAATCAAAGATATCCATCTGACAGAGAAATACAACAGACACCTACTGAACTAAAAATATTTCTTCCTCCTTGCCCCTCTAACCTTTCTTTCAGGTCATCCAAGCAACGCTGAAGATGAACTTCTCCTGCTGTCACCAGCACATGTTCTCCTGTCTCCTGGATTAAAACTTGCACACATGGATCAGCTTGGTTTAAAAGCTTCATCCCTCTGACCAGCTGAGGCATATCACCTGGCAAAACAGGGTGTTATCAACAAAGGAATACTGGGAAAGAAACTCTCAAAATAGGATAGAGTTGAACTGAGAAATAGTAACACTCATTTTTATGGAAGCCTAAACATAAATAGGTATTTTAGGAATACGCAAAAACTTTCAGTGGGCAATTTTCTGCTCATGAGTCACACAGAGCAGCGTGGGGTTCAAGAGCAGCAACTGAAAACATAAGCTGCACTCAGAATTTGTCACCAACAATTTATGTACTGATGACAAAATTCACATCATACAATTATAACCATGGCACACACCACATTTCAATGGATTGCACATTTTTTGTTTACACAGCTTTACAACAGGTTTAGTAGAACAAGTCAGCTATTGACTGTGACGATGCTGTGTTGCTTCCTATACACAATTAACTTCAGATACAGCTCATGAACAGCTCACAAGCAATAAAAACCCTGAATTTTATCGAAATGAAGTGATTAAAAAATTCAGGAAATCACTCCTCATTTTCACAAATTATCAAATTATAACCTTTCTTATCTATTACTACTTTTTAAAGTCATCTTTCAGTAAATAATTGCATTTCATTGCAATCTTTCATAACTAAGTGTAGCAACTTCTAAATTGCTAATGCTTAAAATGTTCCAAATACATAAACAATAACATTAACTTTACTAAAATAAAAGTAAAAAGTATTCCATATGGATTACTTAGAAGGTATAGCAGCAAGTAAAGCACAGGAAGGATTTTAAAGTAGCTGGAAGTCACTAGAAAGCTTTAAAGCAATTAAAATCTGAAAAGGGGAAAAATCAGGAATGTGAGAGCTTTTCAGAGAAACAAATCACAGCTGTCCCTAAAATGAAGGTGTTTAAAAAGAGCTGTCTTAAAGTTAATGGAGAATGAACAAACACAGCTGAGTCAAATTTGGCTAGATTACATCAAAGCTATGCATAAACATCTCGTGTCAGCAGCCTTTCATAATGAATACAATTTAAAGAAATTAATTATGAATTCTTTTTTTATTTTACATACGCACTAGAGAATACCCCAGGGCTTTCCAGGAATGTATATTCATATTCAGAAGGAAGAGTGACATTAAACTTGTCATTCACTTGGAGACTATTAAAAGAAATATGATATTGTTTATTTACTGCTGAGCTTGTAAGGGTGTAATAGAAAAGTACCTTTGAAAAACAAACATAAAAATAAACGAAAAGTGGAAAAAATGCAGTGTTGGTTCACATGGCCAACACAGTTGAACAGAGAATTTCAACTTTGTCTCTGCATTTAAGGTCACAGAGTGATGAGTACTTTTTTTTTTTCCTGTTAGAGCTTATGGTAACCATACAGGAAGATTTTGACAGGAGTGTGAAGACATGCATTAATTTTGTAAAATGTACATAGGGAAATAATTTATATTTCTATGAGTCATTTTTCCACACAAGCAGATGCAGTTTTGAGGCAGGTCTGATGTGGCAGTCCAATGCACAGATGTGACAGTGTGTGAGGGCCACCTCAAGACTACACACAGCTCTCTGGGCAACTGCAGGGGCCACATTTCACCTGTCTTCCACTTACTGCAAGCAACAGTGGATTTTCAGGAAACTTCTGCAAGTATAACCACCTTTCAGGCTTCTGTCTCCCTAACAGATTTACTTCAGATCATAAACTCAGAAGTTACCATAAAGGACAAACTAAGTAATGGTACAAGAATGATCCAGCTTCATTACTTAAGGAACAAAAATTACCCCCAAATTGGTCAGTAGTTCTAGAATTACATTCCTTAACATTTTGAACTTGATACTACACTCAGCAGAACCAGTAATTTCCAATACTTTCAAAACTGCTTTAACAAATGTAGGATGTACAATGTATGATTATCTGTTACTCAAACACATGAAACAAAGAGCTGCCAAGCTGCCCAATAGCTCTCTAAAAAAACATGCAATCTTAGTGTTAAGAGTATTTTGCAACTGAACATAAAAGCCAGTTATTTTGGTTCTACCAACACTACAACAACAAATGGAAACTGGGCTGAAATTCAAAGAAAGCCAGAGATATCCCACTCTCAGGTTTGGAAGAAGTGTGGTGGGGGCATCAAGGAGAAGCAGTACAGCAAATCTGCACCACAAGCGTAATGACACACATAAAAGAATGGCAGCAGACGTGGAGAACGCACAGTTCTGCTCACCTTCAGAGTAAAAGAACACTGAACTGTTAGCACCAGGTAGTGTCTGACCTGTGGAACAGCTGCCACAAAAGGGCACAAGTTCTCCTGTGCCTCCTCAGCTACTGAGACAGGAGCGAGGCAGCTGGAACAACTCACATACAGCCCTCCAGGCAACCTATACATTTATTTTATATTGGGCAAGTCTCTGATTCAGTGGCTGGATCATAAACTAGCCAAATCACTG
This sequence comes from Edolisoma coerulescens, assembly GCA_013397115.1. Classification (NCBI taxonomy): domain Eukaryota; kingdom Metazoa; phylum Chordata; class Aves; order Passeriformes; family Campephagidae; genus Edolisoma; species Edolisoma coerulescens. Next base: position 1,087,146 of record VWZW01002154.1, read on the forward strand.
AGGGCTGGAAGCTACCCTGCTGCCACCCTGAGTTGGTGTTACCATCCCCATTCTCCCTGAAGCTTACTTGGATGTTTTGGTTCAACAGCTACTCGCACAATCGGGGTGGCTTCGAAGTTGAGAGGGGTAAATGGTGGGCAGGCAGGTGATGTTGACAGTGTTGCAGACTTCAGCACAAAATCTTGTAGGCCTCCTATTCCTAATAAATAGGAGAAATTGGAGAAAATTGGAGAAAAAAAAGGTAAAACAACAACAAAAAAAATCACTAACTGTCATACTAAATGAAAATAAAAACAAGATCATCGAGTTAAAAAAAGGTGAAATCATTCTCATTACAAAAGTAAGATTCAAAAATTCCTCACTGCTCATATAAAGTATCTGTTAAGATACTTGTGCATAAACTGGGTTCTTAAGTCTCTGGTGTGACATTTGATATTTAGTCTCACAGTTCCCACTGCATTCCCTCAGTATTTTAAAAGGCATGTTTATAGCTCTGAAGAACTGAAAGGACATGAGGACTTTTTTCCCTTCTAGCATGTCCAAGCCTTTGTACAGCTCAGACTTAATTCTGGTGGTTTAAATTTAGAAAAATTTAGACTGCAAGAGGCCTGCAATGGTCATCTAGTCCAACCTCCAGGATAAAGCAGGGTGAACTTCAGATCAAGTTGCTCAGGACCTTCTCCACTCAAGGTTTAAAAACTTTTCACAGTGGAGACTGCACAGCCTCTGTTGGCAACCTACTCCAGTGCTTCATTATTGTTATTGTGAAGAATGCTCTTTCTTTCCTTCCCACCCCCTCATGCCCATTTGGGATTCACTTTTTTCCCAACTTGATTCTTGTAAAAATGAATTCATCCTGTTGTAAGCTATTAATTCTCATTCTACATACTTTATAATGCTGACAAGTTGAAGAAAAGTGAGCTTAAATTGTAGTGATAAGAAAAAAATACAGAAAAAAAATGGTAGCTATAAATCTGCAAAATAGCTGCTGTAAATGCATACTGAGCTTTGGCTGGCTGGCACATTTAAGAGATTTTGAAATTATTGCCTTCAAATTCCTAACCAACTGCACATCATTCATAATTTAGCCAAAGCTATTAAAACACAACTAGAAGTGTTTGAATAATAAAGACAACAAATAAAGCTGATATCAATTTATACAGTCACTTTTCCTGATGCTCCTTCAATCATAAGCAATGAGCGTCGCAGTTCTAATGGAGTATAAATTAAATGAGCATGTAACTTGTAATACTATGAGAAAACTGAAACCTTCAGCTCATAATCTATACCTGCTTAAAAATTAAATTCACATTGTAGACTGCAGTATATTCGTGCTCCTTCCTCCACATTCTCTCCTACATGCCCAAGGAGCTCTTCATCCCAACTCCCCATTGTCACCCCAATACTTTTCCAGGTTTTTTTCTGGCTTAGCTTTCTTCATTTGAGGCCAGAAACAAAGAGGGTCAGCTTCCACCCTATGAGATCATGCAGGAGTGTGAGTTCTGGAGAGCCAGTCTGCTGCAGAGTTTCATCTGCAGAATCAGGCTGCTTCCCCAGCTCTGGAGGCTGCATGCCTGGCCAGCAGGGTAATCCAAAACCCAAGATGTCATTATATAAGAAAACCTGCCTCAAAACAACTGGAAGCACAACAGCATTCAACGGCTTTAAATGCAGGACTGCAGATGCTACAAAGAAAATAAATCTGTATAAACTCTGTGTTGCACCTGACCTATGACCAGCATGTATTTCCTCTTTTTCACTTATTCAACATGTGGTTTGAATGAAAAACAAATGCTAGATCATCATCACCACCAGGGACTGAGAAAAGGGATGGGTCTATTTTATTCTGATCTTCTCCAGCTGGTAAAATGAAAATGATTTAGAATGGGAGGTGAACAGCTTCTTTGCACAGTGTAATGTGAACCAGAGAAATAAAGTTACCAAATCTTACTTCAGATAGACTCATTCTTTTCTTAACACGTTCCTGTACTCTGACTGTCATAAAGAAAAACTGAAGCTTTTGCTCTTTTGTTTCACATTTGAAGGTAAAACTACATGAAATGTAAATGTCTGGCACCAATATTACACTAAAAATAAAAAACTCTGTCAGTTTTCATGAACATCTGTTAGGCTTACAACCTGAGTGTTTTAATGGCTGAAGTGTGTGAGCTAGCACAGAGCTGTGTCCAGCCTTGTTGAATCTACTTAATTTACAAATTCTTAGTAACAAATGTTGGAAAAAAATCCATAAAGGTTCTTGGACACTCTTTTTGCATAATACGATTACTAAGAAAATGCTAATGTGTTTTCTGAATAATATTAAAGGAAGATGTTACACAACTAATTCCAAAGTACCACATGACAATGGAAGAATTCCACTAATTATGATGATACATAAATCTTAGTTATTGTTCAGCCCACTGAAATTTGCACATACTACTTGAGATCACAGATCTCAAACGTGTATCAATACGTTACTTGAAAGGTCTTAGAAAAGTCAGTCCAAAATTAAGCTTTAATAAAAGCCTGTGAGATAATGATAAGTAAGACCTTCAGAGGCTGGTGGTTTGTGCTTTTAAAAGTAGACCAAATAATGGGTCAGGGAGAATTATTACACAGGTGGTGAAATATGAGATTTACAAAGGTTCTTCTTTTGTTGAGTCCCTTCTCTGACTTGCCCCAGAAGATAAGAATACTAAATCAAGTGTATATACCAACCTGTATCACCAGATATTAACATATGATAGAAGCTAAATGGTAAAAAGAGATAAGAACAACATGACTGAAATTTTCAGAAGGAGTAGGAGTTTTAAGACAAGTCTCAATTTACTTTTCACTTCTATGTCTTGCTGGTAACCATTACACCTCACACAATAATTTTGCTGCCTTTAAAGATAAAGTATGCTTTTCCAGCTGTATTCAGCTGTAAAGATCTGAACACATAACAGATCAACTTCAAGGTATATGTAATTAGTTTCCCTTGGTGTAGAAAGATTTAGGCATTTAACGTTCTTTCAAGTTGCAAAAAAAATGAAGCAGACACCACCACCACGCTGAAGTTTTTCAATCAGATAAGGGAATAATTTAGTTTGCAGTGTGAAAAATCAAACAAAGAAGAATGAAAGCTGTTTAAATTTTAACTTCTGCCACATTGTTACTAGCCTCAGCACATTAGTTCAGTCGATCTTTATCTTCTCTCACTGATGATATCACCTCTTAAGAATCCCGGGCTGCTTTGGAATGGAGGCATGTCAAGCTTTGGACTAACGCAGTAAGGAACTAAGTAAAGCAGAAAGCTAATGTTAATCTTCCCAGTAAGGCTCTGTCTCCACTGAAATCTATCATTTCTTATCAATGATACCTCTTTAGAAAGATTAAGACCTTACAACATGTAAAGCCTCCCGGTTTAAATGCTCCACTTCACTATGTATCAGTGAAGACAGAGCATTCATGTGAATTATGGAGGTGTGATGCAAACTTGTAAATCTACAATCTGAAATCTCCAAGTGAGCATGTGCCTTTTGTTTCAACGGGACTGGACAAACACAATGACACCCCTGTAATTTTCTTTGACCTGTAATACCAAATGCTTCTATTACTCCCTGTCAAGAGACATTTTAAAAGAAATATCTTTAAAAGGTGATTTTAAAAATATGAATGAGAAAAAAATCACAAATCCACCTTAAAAGTATGATTGGCTCTAGATGTTTCCAGCTCATTCTTAAAGTAAATAGGCTAAAGGCCAGCTAAAACAAACAGAAGAACAAACAGTATTTGCCAAATAATACCAAAGTAATAAAAAAATTGAGGAAAATGCCTTCATATCAATCATCATTCTTCCTCAAATCTGTACAAATAATTCTCCTCTTCCCAATATCTAGCATAAGACTACAAAAGATCATACCATTAGCACACTGTTACCTATTAGAGTGACTAATATTGGTTCATTGCAGCCAGATAAACTTTAAGCACAAGCCTCCAGCCTTTCATTACTGTCCCTAATTAAAAGAGAAAAAAAAGAAAGGAAAGGAGGCATTTTGAAAGGGAAAAGTGGCTTTTGGTAGGATTAAACTCAGTTACAACAATATGCCTTTTATATTTGAGGAATCTTAAAACGTTTCACTAATCACTGGGATTAAATGATGGTAACTGTAGGACAAGTAGCTACTATGGTTTAAGAATACCTTGTGTTATACGTTTATCACCTCAGATTTTAAGCATGTTTCTCTTGTGTCTCATGGGCACTGCAGAGAGACATCTGAGGGCAGAACTTGACCTTTCTATATTAGAAACTGTTTCTAGAGGGGAAGGGAATGTAAATCAAGACACAGACCACATTCTAGTTGAGATTTCATCAACTTTTTCCATAATACACACCACATGTTAGCACAGATTGCTGGTGAGCCTCCTCATCTCTAATTGTGCACTTCCCCCTCAATTCTTACTTGCTTCTGAGGCAAGTAAAATTGCTTGTATGGACAACAGAATATTGTAAGGTATGTGCATGGTTTCAGCTGCTCTCAGTACTTTCCAATCATTTCACAGAAAACTTAATGGAACATTTTCTTTTTCCTTTTTTTCCAATGTGTTTTTTCTTTTGAGATGGATCTCTAAAAATCACCAGCATCCAACAGACTGTAGAACTATTTGACCCAGTTTCTACCCGAGTTTCAAAAACACAAGTTCTACCTGAGTATGCACTAGAGATTAACATGAATTCAGTTTCTCAACACAAAGGTGTTCAGTTGTAATTTTATTGTAAAGTGTTACTTTTAGGTTCACAGCAGCTGGAGGGGAAATTGAGCCTAACTTTCTGATCAGGTGAGAGTAAACTCAGCCATATTATCAATAATGCTTCGACAAGACTCCCTCTCCCCCAGGGGCACAACGGTGGTGAGACGCTGAACGCAATAAGCAGCTTTTGACACAAGAAGCAGCTCAGTGCTTTACTACTGAATCCTCGAGTAGTGGAAGATGAAAAAGTGCTGGAGCACCCCACTGAGTTCTTTCAGGAAAAAACCGGCAGCTCAAAGAACAAAGCTGTCTGCTTTCAGAGCTGCAAGGAGAGCAAGAGTACGGCCGAATGGCGTGTTCCACTAAAATATCCTATTACTAGATTATAGTTTCTAGAAGGATTGCAAACACCTATAATGAGTAAACAAAGATCATTTATCTTCTGCTGAGTGTCTTTGGGAAAAAATACCATATATTTCATTAGGCCTTTAGACTGCATGGCAACACACATTTCCTAAGTGTTGATTGAGCTGACAATTGTAATTATGAACATTCCTGTACTTTCTCAGACCAGACTATGAACAATTTCAAGGAAACTGTAAAAAAAAAAACCCTTTGCATTAAACAGTAACATCTTTAGAATGTTACAGTGAATGGCTTGAGACCTACCTGCACTCAGTCTGTGTGAAAAAGCTGACATCAAAGCTGAGTCAGAAATCTGCTTGCTAAAATACAAATTTACGTTAAAGTAAACGGAATTAACCAAAATCAGTTAACATTCCAAATCTGGCTTCTGGATTTACAAACTGTTGGAGTCAAGATGAAATATTGATTTCCTTAAGCTGCTTAATGAGACCAATAACTACAGAAGATTAAAGTATTTCAAATAATCATGTTTTTCTTACGCTACACAATTATTTCATTTATCATGCCATGCTAATTTTTGGAGCTCAAGACTAAAGAAAATTATACCGATTTTTCAACATTTATGTTTAAGTGTCATTTTAGCACAGAAACTTAGGAATTTCATACTTAGATCTGTAACAGGCCCCCATCCATCTATATGTATTATCAAATCAATGCACTTGTAGCTCCCCAGGAAAAAAAAAAAGAAGGAAAAAAAATCTTTACTCCAATTAAAGCTACTTTAATCTTTTAACTGTAAAGCACTCTTGATAAAGGCACTGAACAGCACCTTTTGTGGTTTTATAAAACGGTTAGTAGCTGTCCTCAGCAGTATACACGTAATATATTTTGCCTGAGCCCACACATTAAAAGTCCTTTCCACACACCAGCTCAACTTGACATCACTTGAAAGCAGCAATACTGAGCAACAGCAAAAATATGGACAGATCTTTACACAATGTGACCACATAGGCACTGGCACTCACTTCAGTTATAGCCTGTATGTCAAATTAATGCTTCCATTACTGCATGTGGAAAGCATTTAGCGCCATACAAAACTCTCCAAGGGTTTCTGAAACACAAACCAAATTTCAGATTTATAAGTACTTTAAATAAATTATTTTAATTTGACCAGACAGCAACACATCTGAATTTACTTAATTTTTTAAAAAAATTACTACCAGAATTCAGCGCCAGTTCAGAAAGGTTGTTGTCCCAAACAAATGGAATTTACGAATAGTTGTTTCAACATGTTTACTTTGATAATCTATAAGTCTTTTGAAATGCTGGTTTGTTGTTGTTGAGAGTTTTTATTTAGTAAATGTTCTTTTATAAATAAACTAATGAAACTGCATATTGTACTGGAAGACAGATCAGCTGAATTCTTACGGAGCATCCTATGCAAAGAAAAAATTTGCCCAGAAATCCTCTAAGGAAAAAGAAAGTCTTCTAGACAAGAGAGCTTTAACTACGCTCTATGAAGACTCAAAGTGTCTTTTTGTGAAGATGAGAAATGTTTCAGGTGTAGAGGCCTCCTTGCACTGTTTACACGTGCTGGCCATCTACTGCTGGTTCCTACTGGTAAAATGGGAAAACTACTAAACCAAAAAAAAACCCAACAACAAAAAAAACCACCCCCTCATCCATCAACAAAACTCGAGAAAACATTGAAGTGTTTGGTAAAATACTTTAGATTTGGGCTTGATATGAATCAAGTTCCCAAGTTTGCAAAAGGAACACACACCAAAAGATCTAAATTTCTTCCCTCAAGGTAGCAGAAGAAAAAGACAAGTCTCCAGCAGTCATCTAGCAAAGACACATTTGATGTTGCTATTTTGGATTTTAAAAAGGAGAGAAAGTTGTTTAGAACCAACTTCTCTGGCTAGTTACATTAGAAAAAAAGTAGAGTAATTGTTATTCTACACTTTTGCAGGACCACCACCAAAACATCAGCTGTGCACACCAACTCCGTTCTGGAGATCTATTAAAATAGGATTGCACGTTATAGGATCATGAATAGATCAGGTATCAGAAGTATTAATCAAAACAGTCACTCTCACTTTATCTCAATATTTTTAAAAAATATTTCACCTTCATTGAAAGGTAGAGATGTTCAGAAGGCAGAGGAGGGGGAGGCAGCAGCCTGAGGCTGAGAAGGGAAGCATGGAATCAGTTGTGCTCTATCAGATTGAGCATGGAAACTGTTTAACATTAAAAGAAAGGAGATGGAGGCAAAGCCTTTCTACTTGAGCATGTAGCAAAGCTCAATATTTATTTCTAAGTAGACAATGGGAAGACATAAACCCCATACAATATTTTAGTATTTCTATGAGAGTACTGGAGACAAGATGCAAATGAGCAAAGATCTAAAGTTCATTAAGGTTTCCAGCACCATAGAACACTTAATTCTTCTAATTTCTTGACCAAATGCTTCCCACAACAGATCAAAACAACTAATCTCAGCTAATAGATCAATAATATCAAATGATTTCTTCATAAATCAGACTAGTCACAGCATAGGCTAAAAACCGGCCAAAGAGAAAATGCCATTTTAGGCTTTATTCAGTTTTAGTAATGTCTCCTGAAAATAGGCAGACTTCATGTATATACTGTTTTCTTAAACTGAAGACTGTAAAATATAACTAACATCTGTTACTTCCCAGAATCAATTATAAGTGGTGTTAAAATTAATGAGGCCTTCAGGCACTGATCTTGCAAAGAATTAATTTTAATCTGTAGAAGTCTTGGAGGTTTTGTCATGTTTGCCTAGAAAAAGCTACATGAACACATTCCTACAAATTCTGCATTACATATCCCAGGTACATGCAGAATTTAGAATCTGCTACTAGAAGTGTCAATTACAAAAGACAATGGCAGTTGCTTTAAAAGCTCATTAAATTTTGTCCATCCATGCGCTGATTTATGTTTAACTGCAGAATGCCAATATTCTTGATTTATAGCTCATTACTTAAAAAAAGAAAGTAAGGCCTTTATCATTCAATACATCAGGTAAATGCAAATAGAGACTAATCAGTTATGAGGATATTTCAGCTACCACAGGCAGAAGCAGCACACTGATTACCAAATGTGTACAATACCCTGTGGGAAATGCCCGAGCCATTGACCATTTATCCTGTTAACTTGTAAGACATGCAAGTAACTAATTAAAATTCAATTTTCCAAGACCTGACCCAATGCCTAATGCTCTCTTTTAAAGGCAACCTCCCCATCCCCCAACACATCTGTCTGTAAGTGATTTATGCTGGCTGATTTTGCTGCCTTGGGAAATATGGCTTAGAGTCTTCCAAAGCACCATGAATAATGGACCCCTTCAGTCTGCATTATGCAGAAATTGATGTTTACTTTAAATACAATAATTTTCAAGAGGGATGAAGAAGAATATAAAATTTCACTTCAAGCTAAAAGAAACCTTTAAGTAGCTCATTTGTAGTTACACAAGCAATAATATTTTGGGAAATAATTAATCAGAAGGATTCTAACCAAATAAAGCACCTTTCAAATGTCTCATATTAGGACTATTTGACATAATGGGTGTAAAACAGATGGCATGAGAGGGAACAGGGATGTCTTAAATACACTTGTTATATCAGCAGCCTAGGAAGTTACTGATAATGAGTTATTTATCATATGCTCCGGTTTAATAGCTAAATTAATTAAAAAATAAACAGCAAATGCACTCAAGTGGAAAAAAAAAAGAATGAAAGAAGTTGCTGCCACATGGAAACCTATTATGGGGCCATTAATACTGACCTCAGATTGAAAATAATTCTTATTTTTTCACAAAATTATATTTAAATAATGGATTTTAAAAGTCAGCTTCACTTTAGGTAATTCTGCCAGTCTGCCTCTGTGTAAACTAAGCATACCAAAATCAAGTATATTTAAAACGTAAAAAAACCCTAAAAGTTAGGAATGCTATTTATCCTCCTTTTCCCCCCAAACTATTTTCCCCAAAGGAAAGAAGACTGTAATTTTCACCCTAATTTCTGATTACTTCAGTTAATGTATCATCGAGAGTTATTACTGTAATTTGCAGTCTGCATAATTTTGACTTCCTAAAATATTGCAACATGTTAACTTCCATTAGCTCTAGGACAAGAAAAAAAATGGGGAAAAAATACACAGATCATTCCTAAGGTAGGAGAATTCTTAAGACTAGTGCAGAGGACCACATAATTAAACTGGGTTTTAAAACACGCTTCTATTTCAAAATGAAGAAATTAAATAGAACTGATCTTGATTTTTAATGCGTTGTTGCAAAAAAAACCCCAAAACCCGACAAAACAACAAATAAGATTTAATTTTATTGACATCACATGAGTCTGTATGCATTGAGAACATCCCCAACACCACTCTCCATTTGCTACAAACAGGCATGAGCCTCACACTGACAGAAGATACCAGGGAGGGAGTCTCGAGCTTTAACACCTCTACATCTGGAAAAGCCTGTGTTTTAATTCCCTTTTCTACAGGAATAACACCAGTCAATGACAGCTTCATTTGCATTAGACGATAAAAGGAGAAGAGACCCCAACCCAGCAGGCAGTCTGGGAACACTATCTCAGATAGAGCTGGCCTGACCTACAGCCAGCTGCCCCCAAAAAGAACAAGCTCGCCCCCACTTCTGGCTCCCCAGCACCAGCATTTGTCAGACTGTGGGTGAGACAATTCAGGATAATAAATAAACACAGCAAAACTAATCTAATAAAAAGCAATTTTCCTTCTCACTCAATTTTCACTCCCTCAACTATCAATGCATTAAGAGGCTGCTTCTGACATTTTGTCCAAGAACAGGCGATTCACCGTATTAATCCCAGTGAAACCCCAATGGCACGATGACACCAACCAGAAGACCAGGTTCAACAACCAGCATCTCCTAAAACTAGTTAAGAGACCTTTTCCCCCTTTCCCACCCATGCAGAGGGAGCAGCTAACACCTCTAGGTTGTGAAAAAAGTTAATCTGTCTCCATGCCCCACCTCTGTGCCCTCCCAAAGGAGGCCAGGCTCACTGACATTGTGCTGCCCACAGATGAGGTATCAAGTGTCACCCACGGGCAACAGCAGTGGCTCGGCTGCTGCTTCAAGACAAAGCAAAACCTTAAAACACCCAAAAAAAAAAGTCAGCTGCTTTTCTGAACAGAAGTAACGTGGCCATTTGCCACTGGTCTGTATCAGCTTTAAATGCTTTGGAAGAGTTCCAGATAGATAAACCTGTTTTACTAAAAATGAGAGGCATTTCTGCTAAAAATGCCCGAGCACTGAAATGACTCTTTTTGGTTTTCAACACAGTACGTCACACTTCCTGATGGGATTGCGGGCACAAAGGAATCTGTTAAAAATGGAGCGTGTTTTTAGTCCCATTTCCAAAGTAAACGCAACTCCTGTAATCACACAGGCTCCCCTCAACAACTTTTAAACATGCTGTCAACTTCCACTAAGTCCACCAGCGAGAGAGAGAGAGGGGAGGGTTCAGGTGTAATTAAGTTTCCACAAGTTATGTAAAATCAATGGCTGAGTGCTGAAGGGAGACCAAAATTGGTGAGCTCACTGAAGAAAGGGCAGGCAAAACACGATCATTATCCATCCCGCCTGGAAGCAGCTGCCTGGAGACCAGCACGCGCATCCCGGCCGGCCAACTGGGACACAACTGCGGGAGAGGGGAGCTGAGGATTTTAAGGACATCAGTCCACAGGAATCCAGGCTTTGTTAGTAACGCTGCTCAGAGGAGTTTCTTTTTGAACATCACAAAACAATTAGTCTTTCGTGCAAAAGCGCAGAAAAATACAACCATCAGGATTCCAGACATGTTATATCCCGTTTTGAGAGCTTCTCAACCATGTGTGCTTTCAACTTCCTTGTCCTCAGCAGCTCCAGCAGGCTGAAGAGTGGGAAATGGGTCTAAATATCTTTGTGTAAGTGCAGTAACTGATGGAACAAGAACTGCCAGCAGGTTGCATTTTCATTTACAGTAACGGGCTCACAGCCACACAACTCACACCGGTTGGTGACCCAATATTTCAATATTGCATAAAGCATGGTTTGTACAAATCTTAACATATGACACTTGGAAAACATCAAGTCTTTGGATGAGTATTTGTTGCTCAATATTATGTTTCAGAAATCCACTTAGTCACTGAAACAGACTTGTATCAAAGCTGGCAATCCACTGAAGCTCAAAATGTCAGTAACAGATAGACTGACATTATGCCCCATACATTAACTTAACTGTAAAACTTACACATTCAAGTGGAGTTTTTCTATCTTCCCACCAGTACATTGTCTTGGCAGAGCTCTGCCTACATTCAAGTAATAATGCACTTAAACCAACAACAAGTGTCCTAGAAAAACTTCCCGACTTCAGATTTATTGGGATGACAGAAATTACCTCTATTCTGTCCGGAAAAACTTTGACTCACATCACAGCTGGGGTCCTTACACTCACTGCAGTTTTCCTACTGCAATCTCACTGCTTTCACACAGACAGGACCAGAAGCAAAGACTGCAATATAAAATTCTCAGTACCAAATCAGGCAAATTATCTACCAAAACATGCATGCTCAAAGGAAGGCTACCAAGGGTAAAACCCCACAATAAACATTAGCTACAGTCCATAACAGTCACGACAGAGGAGCAGCCTTGGAAAATGGAGCTTTACATTTTTAAAAATCACTCTTGAATTTTGCCCCTATACATAACAGACCTCACTAAAGGGAATTATGTAGTAGGGAGCAAGAAAGTTTAAAAACTTCTTTTAGTCTTAATTAGATGCAAAAAGGTATCTAAATTTGGTTCCAGGCCTTAATGACAAAATTTCAAAATACAGTCAAGTAAGGTGAGCGGGTGTTCTGCATCTTAAGACATAAACTCAATGTTAACAGCCCCTCAAACATTATTTCTTGTCCATCTATGACTGGAATTAATTCTTTATAAATAACATTCTCACCCATTAAGTTTCTGAAACATGTAAGGTAAAACTAAAAGTGTATCTAGGCTTGCTATGTCAACTCCTATGGTTTTGACAATGAAATTACAATAGTTTTTACTAGCTAAGTACAAAAGGAGTTGAACTGCTTAGTTTGCAAACTGCAGAATACTTCTAGCAAATACCAGCTTTTCCAAACATTTATGAAATAAAAAAAGCACTACTTTGAGCCTAAACCATCCAGTGCTGCCCCTTTAACACTGTTGTTCAGCAGTGCTCCACAGTTTGACATCAGTTGATATTCCTAAATATAGCTCTGCCTTAAGTCCCCCCCACAGTTCACAACCCAGACAACGCCAGCTCCATGACTCACAGCCTGACACAGGCCAAACAACCCTCACAACACTTCTGCAATCTCATCTGAGACATGAAACAGCATCAAAATTTCGGGAAAATATTTAGAAAATAAGCCATTAAAACACAGCCTTTATTAACAGTCTCTTGGCTTTTTAACCTTCCCGTTTGTCGCACAGGATTGTGATTCTCGGGTGAATCACGTTCCTTCAGTGGGGTTTTGTGCAAAAACGATTCCAAACTGGTCTTCCCCACCCAATCTCCCGTGCCCTCAGTGCAACCCAACCCCTCACTGCTTTTTCCGAGCTCCTTGAAGCAGCTTTGGTAACAACAGACAATGGAAGCAAAGGAAAAACATCCAAAGAAATAAAGGAAGGCTTCTGTGGCTAGTTCAAATGTAGAAGCAGAGGCATTTCACAGCCACAGATGGTATTCATTGTAAGGCTGCTGTGTATTACAGGCACCAGGTCTACTACACAGTAAGAGGAGCACTTCTCCACAGGCAGGTGTGAAAGCAGGTATCCTGCTCCTCTCTCCCTTGCACAGAGGCCTGGCTAACACTAGGAAGTGCTCCAGCAGGAATTTAGAACACATTCAAGTAAATTGCCCTCACAGATTAGTGGGTTTGCATAAAAAGTGCCTGTTCAAAGAGCTTTTGCTTTGCTTAGGCTGTGGTTAACTAAAATATTCTCATATAGTCTTACTTGATTGACACGGGTTATCTAAGGTAATGCAAATTAAAAGTAGAGGTAGAATAACAGAAATACACAGAGAAAGGTGGAAAAGAAAGGGAAAACAAGAGGTTAACACTAAGATTTGGGCTGGGGAGCTTAGGGAGAAAAGGGTCGATTTCAGAGCCACGTTAACACTCCAAAGACATCTGAGGGAAGTCCAGCCTAATTTCTACAGTCCGGCTATTACCCTGAGCAGAAAGAAATTAGTGTAGCCATGAAAGTTAAAGGAACATCCAGAGAGAAGCTCTTTTTCATATAAAACAGTAGCTTTTCTCAGGACAAAGAAAGTGCCAAAAAAAAAAAAAAAAGAAGCTGAACAAGATGTTTTCATGGCAGTGTCTTTACTTAACACTACACTGCCTCTGAAACCTGCAAATTTCCAAGTCGAGCTAATAAGTAGGAACCATGCTGATTGCAGATTTTTGGCTCTCAGACTACTCTGTGAGATTAATTTAATTTAGAGGCAAAACATTTGTAGATTTTCTGCATGAAGAAATGCACATTAAAAACCATAATCCAAAGTTTTCACTACACTGACAGTGCTGGGAATCCAGATGAGACCTTCACCCGAAGTTGAAATAGCAGCACTTTTTGTATTGTATGAAAAACAGTGCCCTCTGGCTTCACATTAAATGAGAGTAAGAGAACAGTATGAGGACAAAACAAGTTAACTGGTTCCTTGCTCTTGGTTTCTTGTACAGAAACATGGACAATAACAAGACAATTCTCTAACTACCCTAATTTTTCAAGGAATCATCATCATAACTCAGATGCTCTGAATATTGGGATATTTGATATTCAACTTAAAATATAATCCTTATCAGACAGTTGTATATATTCATATGTTATAAGAAACCGAAACTCAGTGAAAAACAGAAAACCACTAAAATTTGTTCTTTAGAACTGTTTTGTTCACAGGATACTTGTTTAAAGATGGAAAAAGCCTTATTTAATCAAAGCCACATAAAGGTGTTTCAATTTTACAGAACCTTAAAGAAGAGTTTATACAGAAACAGAGGAGATTAGACATTCAAGACAATTGTAAATTTTTTATTGCTAAAAAACATACATACAGAGAACAACTTCCTGAGGTACTAAAGATGAAAAAGAAAAGATTTAAAAGAAAATACTTAGAAGTGAAGAACTGTGCAAAAGTAGTGACAAACTAGATTTAACCAACAAAGCCTACACTGCCTAGAAAAACCACGTTTATCCATCACTTATTCACTGGCTCCATCAGGGCAAAGAGCGGATGACATTTTGAGACAACTAAACTGATTTCTAGATCCAAGTTTCTCCTCCCCTGCCCCAAGTGTTACACACGGTATATTTCAGCACTGGTAAACATCAGGAATGAAAATATTTTCTATCATTAATATGATTATTTGTGTTATTTAGGTTGTGTTGGGAAAAGCAGAGTGTCCTAAAGGATAAAGAAGCAGGACTGTATTCGAGGCCTGGCAAGAGAGAAGCTGTGTTAGGAATGAAAGTGCACACACACGTGGAATACATCTCTATGATACCAAAAACAATCATTATCCACATGGATAACTTTATGATTTAATGTCATTTTTTACACTCTTCAGTGTCTTTGCAATTGCACACTTGAGTAAAAGTCTAGCCTAAATGACATCTATGAGGCAGCATTCCAGTTATAATTTTATATAGTTACCTGCCCCCAAGTATACTATAACTTGATACTCTGACAAATGCCTACATTTCACACCTTTTAGTACATGAATTGACTGCTTTTGCAATGAAGCTGCAACTTAATTCATCTGATAGAGATTGAACTTTATCCGAGAAAAACAGCTGAAGGAATAGCTAGATGATTACAAGTACACACACCTTTTCAAAGATGTCAGTATTTGATTGATGTACACCATCACAGTAGCAAGAGAGATGTATTTTCCATAAATAACACTACAAAACCCAATATCCTTTTAGAACAGAACTTCTTTCCCACACTGGTAATTGGACACATTCCTAAACAGATTTGATTTATGGTGTCTTTTTCATGTCTGAATTACTATACATGAATTTACATGCAGAAAGGCAAATATTTTCAAACTCATTTGTGCTTAAAGCGATTATTTTGCACCTATTTCTGAAATGACACTGAACATTCTCAGTCTGAACTTAAAAAAACCCACGGTCACATTAAATAAAGGAAACGTTCCTTTACAACAGGTTTCTGAAAGTTTGAGTTCTACAGCAACAGCTTCTGCAAAGGCAATTCTCTGGCATGTTTAATTCAGAAGGAAAAAAAGCCTAATGCCATTTTGTACAGGGGGATAAAAGGTTCAGTTATATAGTCTAAATACAGAGCCTTGTTAAATCAGATAATTTACACCTCTGTTGAAAACGGAACCTCAAACATTAACTCCTCAAATGAGGCCTGTTTGCTGAATCTCTTGGACATTTACTCTAATGCCCTGATGCCCCAAGTTCATCCCTGGACTGCTGTTTCCCACTCCCTCAATACAACACTCCATAGCTGCACTCACAGGCAGGATTTTCTTAGAAATGGAGTGCTAATAATTTAGAGTACAAAACTGATATCACTGTGGTTCCTCTGTTATAGAGCCTCATTTAATAATGGACACTAAATTCTCTTTAGAGATTTTCTACCCATCAAGGCAAGTTAGATGTTTTCCCTTAGAACCACACCAGAGAAAAGGAGAGAACAAACAGCTACACTACAGACACCTACTAAAAAATGCTGACATTCCAGTTTTAAAGAGGATACTGGCTTTAAAAAAATACAACACACCAAAGAAAAAAAAAAGCACGCTCCAAGTAATTTTTATAAGCAGACTGAGGGAGGGTACATCATTCAGGCTCTTCAAATGAAAACATGAGGTCATTTCCCCAAATGATCACTGAGGCATCTCAGTATGCTGTAAAAAAATCCCAAATGCAACATTACACATGTGAGCTCAGCAACTAATCTCAAAACTTCACCTTAAGATTTTATACTGATGATATTAACTACTTTAACTTTTTCTATTCATGCAGTATTGGAAAAGAGGTTCATTAGCCAAGTAATAAATATGGCTATTCCTGTAGATAACTGCTCTCCCTTTATTTATACGTGCACTTTCATATAGGAAGAGACTAAAAATAGTACATTGGTGCTGACTTAAAGACAGTAAGTGTGAAATACTGGGGGAAATCCCTGCCTTTGCATTTTAAACAGACTTGCAAAATTACACCCATCCAACCACTCACAGAAGATTTGGAGATTTTGGAGATAAGCCAGGTGGTATCTGAGACCTAAACCCACAGTTAGCTACTGAAAGGCTGAGTAACACCTGCCCAGGGGCAATGACTACAGAAGTCAATTGTCCACTCTGACACAAGAGGAGTCAGGCCCCTCTAACACTGGTCCTGAATTCTGAACGATGAACAGCAGCGTGGTGACAGGCACTGGACAAATCTGAAGTCTCAGGGCCAGGGATCACTTCTTTTTTGCAATAAACACTGGGGTGATGAACAGCCAACTGCCCGCACCTCAGACCCTCTGCCCACCCTATTTCCAGATGTTTATATTGAGTAGCAGCAGAGCACATCCCTGCTGCTGTGCTCTGAGCTCCTTCAGGCAGCACTGGTGTGAAATTGTCTTGATTCTTGTTAGTCCCACTGCTGCCCACAGGCACCCAAGCAGCACCAACCAACACCGACAAGTCTGGGCACTTCTCCTCCTGGTATTATTTGGGAAACCTCAAGCATCAGCAAGGAGCTGTCTGCAGACAAAGCCCACAGAATCAGGAGCGCCTGCCTCGCATTCGGGAGATTATATAGGAATCTAATTTCCATTCACACAATAGCTCCGTTTTTACAGATTATAAAAACTAAAAGTTGCTATAAAACTGACACAGAATGTTTCATTGCATTCTCTCCTTTCCTCAAAAACTTAATCATCTGCAATTTTTTGACATTATAATCCAGCAGGGGTCAAGAGCAAATTTACTGGCATTTTTGGGTAGATGAATGTATTATGACTTTAGCTTAAATAGTCTTATACAGTTCAAATTTTTAAATATGATTAAAAACCCCTTGTATTCCAGTGGCAAGACTAAACACATTTTTAAGATCTCATAATCAACTCCTGAAAATTAGAGCAGAGAACATTCCAGAAGCACTAGAGAATTTAGAAGTGTTTTTCTTCAGAAAGAATTACTACACTTATGATTTCCTTTTATAGTCTTAATAAGCTACAGTCAGAAAAACAGAAGAAATACAGCTACTCAAAAGCAATTTAAATTCTCAAAAAAAAAAAAACCCAACCAAAAAGACCCACCAAAAAACCACAAAACAAAAAAGGCTTTAAAAGGAAACTATTAACCATTCAAAGGATCCTTCAAAAAAAAAATTTAGCTGAGTTAATAAACACACATGTCAGTGCTATAACTCTGACCTAAGACATAGCATATTTTTTTCCTCTCTAGTGATATCTTGATATTGATTTGAAAACAAGGTAATGAATCACTTATTTCTTTTGCAATAAAGTTTGTCAAGCCAAAGCCCCCAAAATAAACCACATGAAATGGCAAGGCAAACAGGGCAAAGAAAACTCAGCAGACGATCAGCAAAATATACTTCTAATTTCATTTGGTGCTAGCTCATTAGCTGTGCACCATGTCATGTTATGTTGCCCTCTAAGCAATACTAATTTCTCAGCCTGCCTTGTTAAAAGCACACACAGCAAAGAGCAGGAATTGCAAAGGGATTAAATTTACTATGGCAAAAATAGAGTTAAAGAAAATGGTTTCAGTTTCCAGCTCTGAAAGAGGCCAAACAACAGATTAACTATTATGTCTTTAGTGCAAAGAAACGACTTGAACATATTCAATTTTTTCAACAACTTAACTATTAATAAAACACTAACTGGGTAGGAAAATAATATAAATACATGGTGTCAGGTAAATGCAACAGTCCAGGGAGATGAAATGTCATTCAACAACAAAATGCATTCAATTATATACCTTTTCCTCAACAGTGCTGGATTACTAAAAACTAGTTAAAAAGGCAAGGTTATTTTACAGGCGTTATAAGATGGCAGTTAAGAGAGAAAAACTGCAAGTATTCCAAAACTGAAGACAAAGGTTTGAGTTTTCTTTGTTTCATTCAGTATTTTGGGCTAATTTCAGTAACATTCTGGAGGAAGACTGCCCTCCTGCGTTCACCAGGCAGGCTGGGGTGAGGGAGCCCATGCAGCTGGAATCACTTCAAGCTGGCCTTTTTTTTTTTTTTTTTTTTTTTTTAATAATCACATTACTGATTCAGAGAGAGAAATTAGCCCACCAAATGTTTGCACAGAAATACAAGGCTGGTGAACAGCAGGCCTGTTCCTAGTGCTCTCACAGAAGGTGGTAATGCCTGCTAGTTGGCACCAAGCCTAGAAAGCCATTCTGGGCCTTTAAAATGGCACTGCTGCTCGCAGCTGCTCTTTGCTCTTAACAGAGGCTGCTTATTAAAAGCTCCTAAATTGTTCAATGAAGTCCTAAAGGAATAAAATGCTTGTTAGACACCTTGTAATGAGGTTAGCTGTACTCCTTCACACCAGCTCTTCATGCTACTGCAGCTCTGTGGCACCTATCTTCAGAAAGGTACCAAAAAACCCAGAGGGATGAATCCATCACCAGCCACATTTCCTACACCACACTGTTCCCATGTCAGGAGTCCTGTAAGTGCTTTATAAATAATTAAAACATGAAAGAACACTGTATGGGAAAACAAGCATTTTAGAAACGGAAACACCAAGGTACACAACAGTGTGTCCTATAGGAAGTCTGACAGTGAGCTGGCAATAGGAGGGATTTCTAGATTCTTGCTTTTAACAACGTTAATTTGGTAAGTTAAAAAACCCAATGCTCTTAATTTGGTAGAACACTTGAAAGTCACACAGCAAACTGCATTTGAAAACATTCAGGAAACCATCTAGCCTCCTATGAGCCCTACACTAAAGCACTAAAAATGTAGTGGCAAGGGAAAAGCTTTACTTTTGACAGTATTCAACGAGACACAAAAAGCACTTCAATAGTCATACAGGCAGCTCTAAGAAAAATCTAGGGTTTGTACACCAGCAAACACAAGTCCATTGTTATGGCACTTGTGGATAAAAAGCAGCACACAGATCAATAACTTAAGATGCATGTCATTCTGAACTCGTGTATGTGCATGCACAACATGCCTTGAGATAAATTTTATTCCAATTAACAAAAAAGTATCACTGAGTGATCTTTCAATTATTCATTCAGGAAAAACATGAGACCGAGCCAATTTTTAAAAAATCCCACATGATTATTCACTTACACAAGTACCTAAACCAGTGTTTTCAAAAGTGTGCGTTGGTTTTTACATCAGCACTTGCTTACATTAGCTAGGAATGGTAATCAACATCCAGTATAGGAATTCTAAGCCCTTCATCTGTGCATATGATCACAAAAACCCACTACCTCTTTCCCCTTATTTTTTAAACACCTTTGTACACTTCCTCCAACAACCCTTTTTTGCAGAGAACAAAAAAGGCACTTTGTCTTCAATTACAGAACAGCAACAAGAAAAATTTTTAAAAAGTGAGGGAGAAAAAAGGAAGCTATTATTCTGTGCATCTGCAGAGCATGCACTTGTTAAATCTTTACTTATGAGCCCAGATTACTTTTTCCTCACATATTGCCTTGTGATTTTTTATTTTGCCACTTTGGGGATCACTCAGTTCTTTTTATAGTCTTCAACCACAAGAATTTCAGAACAATTGCTACAAAGTGATGCTTTTCCTGTAATTGTACTTTTTCTTTGACTGGTTCAAGTAAACAAATAAAGTAAATAAATAAATAAATGTATTTATATACATAAGGGGAGAGAGATTCTTGCGTGGGAACAAGCAAATCAACCATCCCCTCTTCCTCTTGCATTCCCTGTAATACCGACTTTATTAATAGTTCAAAACACTTACTGGTGTGAGACAGTTTTAATTTAGACTAAATACTCTTAACATAGAAACATAATTGAAATAATTTAAAACTTGCATATAATAATCTCCTTTGTGGGGCTTTCAACACTGTTTCAATTTAAGTTATTGTTTTGCCTCCTAGCAAACAAGCAACACTTTTTTCTTTCATGGAAGAACCTAAAAAATGCTGCTTCCCCACAACTTCCATTAACAAAAAAAAAAAAAGAATTGTTTGTGGGAGTGTTAATTTTTCTGTTTGTGTACCTGCATTATCAGTCTCTACAGCTTGTTAAACAATACCTAACACTATTCGCAAATAGACAAACACCCAAATTAAATCAATTAATGTATTCCAACTGGACCATTTCTAATTTTCCTTTACCAAGCACTAGTAAGAAGAGCTATGATAATCAAATTAGAGACCAGTGGATTTCACACTACAGCCAGGGTTCACCTTCTGTCAAATCCAACACCTCTGGAGATGTTTGCACGGCAGTAGGAACCTCCAGTGCCACTGATATTCCCAAGGGAAATGTCCCAGCAAGAACCTAAGCCTCCCTAACTCCCACTAAACAAAAGAAGCTAAAACCTCTGGATAGCCAGATGATTGTCTACATCAAGGTCCTTTTTCTGTTATATTTTTGCTGTAGGAAAGAAGAACAAGCCTTTAAGGAGCATGGGACAGTTAAGAGTAGCTTGCTATTTGCATAGATGATATTACAGAAACAAAGGCCAGTGTTAATTCTACTGTCACTGAGAACACACATCAGTCAAGCAGTCTTTGGAATATAATAGTTAAGTACCATTTCTCTCCTAATAGTTCCAGAAGGACAGTATTGTCCAAACAGCACATATTGTGTCCAAAGTCTATGACAGAGGACTTTTCTTTCCAATGGGTATTCAGGCAGCTTTCAAAAGGGAAGCACAAAGTGTGCCTGAGATGTCTTGGAATCAAAATCAATTACTTTGAGACGGGGATTTGGGTGGCACATGTAATTGTCACATTTAATGTCAGCAAGTACAGAGTACATCTGTATTTGGAATTTAAGCATGGCTCTGGTATACCCAGTCAGAATTTACAAAGCAGAACACTGTTTCTGTTAAGATAACAAGGCCTCAGCCCAAGTGAAGCTGGTACAGAAGCTGATAAGGTGCTGAAGTCAGGACAGAGTGACCCAGTGCCAGCACTGCAGGCAGGACATGCAGGTGGACCATTGGCAAGACCAGGATCTCACTCCCAGAACTGCCAGAGCTGATGCCCACAGGGAGGTTCACATTCAGCAGCTGCACCCCTTGGAAAGGCACGTGATGTGACACAGGACAAACAAGCCTTTCCTGAAACAGTGCACCAAGAATTTATTTTTGGACCAGTACTTCAACATTTTTCCAAATTAAACCTGCAGATACCTTCACGGCCCATTCCAGTGACTATCATGTTCTTCATTCAGCAGTTTCAACTCAATACAAGTGCCATTTGGAACCCGAGGGCACATGCCTGAACTGGTACAACCTTATCTGCTGCTCCAGTAACTAGATTCTCCTCCTGCAAGGTCTCTGTTCATTCAAAGGAGCACAAAGCACAGCCTTGCAGTGCCAGCTAACAAGTAAAATATCCTGTCCGCTGGCACAGGGCATCTCACAGAGGTGCTGGTGGGGAAAAAGGTGACAAAAAGGTGAAAAATAAGAGAGTACTCTCTTCTCAGAGGGCACTTTGTTCATATACTCCTTTTTAGTTCTCAGAGAAATCAACAGTCCCTCTAAATTACAGATTCTACAAACTGGGTGTTTTTGTCTAAGACAAGGATTTTATTCTTTTCATAGACTATTCTGACAAACGATTTTTAGAAGAAGATTTATTACAAAGACTTTATTACCCCTGGTCCCCAAGAACTTTTTGTTTTCAACCATATTTCAAACCTCCTACTCAAGGCCTACAAAAATGCACAGTAGTCACAAGTTTGCAAAGAAAAATTCTGAATTACAAACAGCTATATGGAAGGGGTTCTATTTTGTATTTGCTATATTACTTGAAAATGACATACTGCTTAAAGCTTTTTGACAAATATTTTTGGCAAAACAGTCAAGCTGCAAACTTGCAACACAAATTAACCAATCCAAAATATTTTGTCTCTCCTAACTTCCAGGAACTCAAAATAATAGCAGAAAATAACTTCCCAAAGCTTTCCAGAATGGCTACACACATCAGACAAGGACACAGTATCTCTTTCCAGCTTGATGTTCTGGAATTCTGTTTGTCACAGCTTTGCAGTTCAAACACACTACACTTCATTGCCCTTTCTGCTTAGGATATTTTGCAATCTCAGATTTTCATCAATTAAAAGGAGAGTAGTATTTTAAGGAAATATTAATTGAACAGAAGGAACAAGGGATTAAATCTTTCCATCTTCAGTAAAACAACCCCTGTATCAAGCCTTGTCTTTGATCATTAAACCTTTGCATAAGCCAGTATAAAGAATAAAAAGGCTGCTTACTAGGACGAAGCAGATCCTTCCTTGTAAGAAACAACATATAAATAATAGCAAAAAAACCCTGATGAAAAAATCTGAAAAAAATCTATACCATGAGTCTTAAAGTGGAAATAGGCAGTCATGATTAACTGTGTATTCCTTATGGCAATAACTTAATTATACAGAGTGAAACCACAGAGCTTTCAGAGAAGCTTCCTTAATTTACTAGATAATCCACAAGCAATTTCCTTATATGGCTGGAGAGAAATCACTGCTGTGTGCTCTCAAGCTGGAAGACAAATGGCCTCACAAACAGAAATCACTGTTACTAAGTGGAATAATAAAAGTCTTGCATCACCATTGTTACACATTCCTTTCATAGAAATGCACTGCATTTTCTTCTGAGTGTGGTAAATAATCGTCAAATCATTAAATTGTTTATTGAATTTATGTAAATTAACAGCGCAGCCTTACAGGGAAATGGGAGAAACAAAGGAAAGGCATTTAGGATTTTTAGTCTAAAAAAAAAAAAAAAATCATTAAAATTACATGAGACATAAAAAACCCAATATACAGACTTGAGCTTGGATGCTTCAGGTAGAAATGAAAATTTGCTTTGTGCGACCACTTTACAATGATGTGATGATAAAAGATGAAATACCAAACATAGTCTGGCTAAGACTCACTGTGAATTCTGATCTTAAAATTCTAATGAATTCTTCTAAATGTGACCATTTAGAACTCGTATTACTCAAGTAAACTGGTTTTCTTTATGGAAAAGTCAGACCCTGCTGAAGAGCAGCCTTCAGCACTAGACTACTCACAACTCGTGGTAGAATTTGATGGTTACAAAAACATTTCTCAAAATTCGATCCAACTCTTAACACTAAAGACATAACAAAATCCTCACAATACATTTTTTCTCTGCAGGAGGCAGCTCCAAGAGTATTCACTGTTTGCTAAACACAAAGACCATATCCTTTCATTTTTACTGCAAAGTGTTTTGGGATGGGTTTCTTTTTTTTTTTTCCAAACTCTTAATCACTTTTTGAAGTAAACAAACCATACACTTAATATATTTTCACACATTCACTCACACAGTTACACACACACACTCAGGCACACTCACTCACCCCTTTCATACTGCAAATGGTCAACTACAATCAGACTACAGTAAGGTATAATTCAGAATTTTGAAATATTAAGCTTCCAAATAAAACTAATTCACCAGCTGCTTATGTTCTGAATGCCCGGCCCATGATAAAGGAGACAAAGCACGGTTAGCTGCCTAAATTAAAAAATTTCAACCCTTACAGAGTACACCTGTTTTTCATTTACTATATATATACACACCATAAATTTCTAAAGATCAGGCAGTACACATGAAAATATTACTGTATTTTGCTGTAGTTCAAACATTTTCTTTAACACAATGAAAACAAAAGAACCAAGTCATTTTTAGAGTTTGCACTTCCTAAATTCTAAACACTTCTTTTGTTATTAAAAGAAAGACAAGTGAAGGACAAAACCAGTGAAGAATGCTACTCATTCCAGAGCAGAGCAGCTCAGAATCTGGCACAAAAGAGCATAACTCAATGATCAGGTTGACTTTTACAACTTTGTCCATGGAGAAAGGGAAAAAATCGCCACAGCCATAAAAGAAGTAATTTTTAGCACCAGAGTTCAAACAGACCCATAAATAAAACTACACTCATCCACATCACTAGAAAAGTCACATTAAAGAATTTCCACTGTTGGGAAAATATTATTAATAATCCTTGCACTCTATGAAATATGCGAATTTACTACTGCCTTTGGCAATTCCTGGCAGCAGTGATTACCTGGCAATAATCCAACCTGAAGATAACAGGCTAATGTAATCCCTAGTTTTCTCCTATTCAAAGTGCACAGAAATCCCAATTTAATTAGACTGCCTTCCTTTTTTGCACATACAACGTACGTAAAAACATTCATGGATTTAAGTTTTCTTATTTATTAACCACACCCAACCAATTTCAGTGTATTTTGGACAACATATGGATTCAAGCTGTAGGAAATTAAATCCTAGTTCTTACCCAGAACATTTCCTGCAGGTACTTCCTCAAGATCTTCAAGCTCTCTTCCCATAAGTAAGTAGAGGTTCTCCAAGGTACAGCACGTCATATGAGGGACTGCTGGCAGATCATCTGTGGCAGAGCCCTGGGATGACAGCTACACAGAGCACAAAACCAGCATTTGGGTATTTATCACTTAGCTCAGATAAAAACTTCTGCCACAAAACCTCCTTGCATTCCAAAGCTAAAAAATACAACCTGGAGCATTTTCATCTCAAACCTTAGATGTTAAAAACCAACATGCACTCCCAAAAATCCAGACTTAAGGCAAACACGTGAATGTTACCAAGAAGATAAAAAATAATGCTTTCTTTGGCAAGTTTTAGGTGTGTACTACTTCTACCTCGCTTTTCATTATCACTGAAAAACAAATGTTTTGAAGTAAATGCAAAAGTAATGAACTTCTTTGATCACAATCTCAAAACACTTAACACCAGTTTTTCCAATACTATTGTGCTCCTTCTCTTCCCTGGAAGAATTGCTTTTTCCTTCACATTTTTTTTAAAAACAAAATATACACATACCAGATTTATGGTTAGCTAATACAACACTGTACTTGAAACTATTTTGGAAATGTTAAAGTTTGTAATGAGTTTACAGACATAATCAGCTATTAGCACAATTACCTAAATACTTTGATACTTTTTGGAATTTTTCACTCGAACTTTATTTATCTCTTTTGAGTGAGACACGTGTAAGAAGTTAAGTCATCAGTGTTTCAAAAGAATCCCAAGTTATTGCAACAGTTCAGAGTCACCTCTTACCTTATGCAGAGACTCAGCAGGATCATATTTTGGTCCTAAAACAAAGATTTTTTGCCCTCTTTTCACCACGCCACTGAACACTCTGGCAAAAGCAATGAAATACTCCTTGTTGTCTGCTTCCTGTTTCCCTGCCTTTGAGGTCGTGCTGTCTCCTTGACCAGTGAGCTGCTGCTCTTCACCTAACCAGTCAGAAAAAATACATTAAGCATAAAAACACTTTCTGCCTCATCATCTGAAGGAAAAAAAAATCAATTATATATTATAGTGTCACATGGGGCGAATCACAGACTCGTTCCAGTTAAAACTGACCTTTAAGATCCTTAAGTCCAACCCAGCACTGCCAAGTCCACCACAAACCCATGTTCCTCAGTGTCACATGTTCTAAATATCCCCAGGGATGGTAACTCAATGACTTCCCTGGGCAGCCTGTTCTAATGCTTTACAACACTCTTGGTCAAGAAATTTTTCCTCTAAACCTTCCCTGGCACAACCCGAGGACATTTCCTCTCGTTCTACCACTTGCTACTTGGGAGGAAAGACCAACCCCCACAACTGTTACCCGTGATCCAGTCCTGTTGCTCATACACTGCTTTTGTACCAATTTATGGGCTGTTTGGCATTGAAAGTTATACAGCTTTCAGCAGAGCATCTCCTTCAAGCACCATCTTCCTTCAAATAAAGTACCGAGATCAAGCACGTTCTCAGGCTACGGAACGTGAATCCATGGCACTATTTCACCATTTATGAGCTCTCAGCTTTCTTACAAACCCCTCCTCACTCTTTGCTCAGTTCCACGTATTGACCTTTGGGCTGGCCTGTGGATGTTTCACAGTGTGGGTTTGTACACGGCCTCCTGGCAACACCAAGACACTACCATTAAACACCCTTCCAGAAAAACAGGTATCAAGGTACCACACACCTTTGGTATCACCAGTGCTCCCAGTCACTTCAGATGAATTTTCACTTGGGGGCTTTTCTGACAGCTCCTTCCCCTGACTTGCTGCCAGTTTTTCTGCATGCCTTCGTTTGGCGAGCTCGCGCCGATGAGCGATTTCTTCTTGAGTTAATGGCCTACATGGTATTTTAAAACATCAGTATTTGGTAATGCCATTTATTTTAAAACAAATTAAATGACAGTAATTAGAATACTATATTTGACATAAGTAAAAACTCATGCAAAATGCCTTTTGTCCCCCAATACTGTAATTTCAAGTCAGCTAAAATTAGCAAACTCTTCCTCTGCCATATTCCGGCTTTCATTTTTCTTTGAAATACCTAGAGATCAAAAACTGTCATTTTTAATTACTCGTGGTATCTTTATTATTTCAAGGTAATCTTTACAGCAGGTGCTCAAATGCAGGGAAAAGTCTCTGCCTGTTAAAGCTACCTTTCATAAGGTGAATAAGCCTATTGAGGCACAAGACTTAAAACAGACAACGACAAAAAATAATTTTAATAGTCTGAGGCATCCATCCACTCATATGGTTGAGTATAGTTGCCATATAAACTATTGCATACTTCAAAATAGGGAAAAACCCTGTTAATCACAGGTCAAAGGTTTTATGTGCAGTCAGTAGTTACTAGTCTGCTCCTAACTGGATTAATTAGGGGCAGGAAGCCTTGAACAGATTACATGGCTTAGATCATCTCACTGCCAGTAAGATTTTATTTATATCGTAATCAGGATGGTTTTCTGCATATAACACCTTCTGCAAGAGACTTAATTTAAAAAATGAGACACCTCATTAATCAAAATTCTTCATAGAACTTGAAGAAATCACTTGGAACAGTTATCATGCTTATCCTGAACCCAAATGTTCAATTTGAAAGAGTATGAAAACTATACAGAAGTTAAAAATCTCTCTAAAAATTACCTAAGAGAGGCCTCCAGGATAAATTGTCAGAATCTGAAGCACAGACTTTTAGAACTCAGAATCTGGGACAGACACATTGCATGTTATAGAAAAGGAGAATGCAAGACAAAATTGCCCCTTCAAACTTCTCAGCAAGTTAGGTTTTTTTTTTAAAAAAAGGAAAAAACTGTCTCTTAAAACAATCATGACAGAATTACGAATATGTATCTCTGAAATTTCAAATACTGTGGTATTTCTGTTTGGTTGGTTTATTTTACTGCTAAAGAGAGCGAGGTTTAACAATACAAAATGCAAAGCAGATGGTGGAGAAGGAAACTTTTTTATGATTTTTTTTTTCCTGAAGGCAGCTGTTCCAAGTTATTTAAAGGTTTGGAATGTCAGAAAAATTTCTAGAGGAGATAGATTGATAGGGAAAGTACAGATCAGACAGCCAAGGGTGTCACAAACACAGTCTATATATGATGACATAGTATACATACAGGGACTATGTATGCATTCCAACACATCTGATTGTCCAAAAATACTTTTCATTTTTGTAAATAATCCTGAGAGTAAAAGAAAAAAGTTTCCTTGCTTTTTTCCACTTTACATGGTATTTTTCAAAGTATCCGTATATTTAGGTGTCAAATAGCCCTAACCACAAATATTAAAGGTACCTTAAGATTCTGACTGCACTGGTCTAAGTTGCAATATATATAAACACACTTAATAATATTCTCATTTTGATAAAAAAGCAGATTGAGTGTAGGTGGGACTTTAACTAGCAGGTACAACCTAGACTTCCATCCTGGTTTCTGTCATCATCAATTTCTATAAAATTAGTCACTCCCAGCAGTATCATTAGAAACTACAAAAAGATAATGTTGTCAAATAAATCCTTATATAGAGTTGTAACACAATCAAGCAGAACACAGAACAAGATTAATGCACATAAGGCACTGGATCTGAAACAAAACCAGTTTCAAATTATACCCTGACTTATTCAATTTCTGCAGTTGGCAAAACCAATCAGAAACAAAATCAATTTTGAACAAAAGCTGCCCACACCAAAAGAAAGGCTGTTTCTTCTTCTTCCCCCCTTCCCCTTTTTCTCTCCATTACAAAGGATGAACTGCCTCATAATATGGGCAGAAAAAAAAATGGCAACATGCAGTCACACAAAAACCAGCAAATAAAAATTCTGTAGCAGAAAGAGAGATTCTCTGCCTCCAGAGAAATGCTACAGCACCCCGACGCAGGAACCTGGCACAAGTAGTGGAACTGGCACAGAACAGTGACCACATCATTACCAACTCATCCTAAACTCAAACGTGTGGTAAACAAATGCTATGGAAATAATAACGTGGAAAAGAGTGTAATATACATACTATTGCCATTTAATGGATTGCTGATTAAAGGCATTAGATTTCAGGTAATGTAAGCAAGCTCATGCTGACTACTACTGTGATTCCCACATTCCCCCAGGATAACATGTTTAGACTTCCTCATGCAATCAATCCCCTGAACATGATAGCTTTTCTACCCTTTCACATTATCAAAAACAGACTTCAATCCAAAGCAGTCCAAAAATTCAGAGTGAATAATCAGGACAAAACCCTCAAAGATAAATTTGCCTTTGATTATTGAAGTGTTGTGTTTATGTTTTTAACCTCCAGACCATTTTAAAAAGGAAACACCACAGTCAAAACACCAACTGATTTCCAAAAGACTAACAGTACTGCCAACAAGTGTCTGTGGTGCATCTCTCATGCCATGAACAATGGTTTTCAAGTTCTGAGAACGCCTCCTCTCCATACAGCTTTTTCCAGTTTAAACTGCATGAGCTCATGGACACATGTTCGACTTCACAAGGTGTGGAGGGGGTAATTTCTGATAAGATCTTTAAATCCATTTAATTTATAGACAATCCTATTCGTGACTCTGCTCTTCAGAATTAAGTTCCAGTGAAATCATTGGCTGCTGCTCTGCTCACCTGGTACTCAAAGAGTTCTGTCAACACCATCCCTAAGGACAGCTCGGTCAAGTGCACTTTATTTGCTACATTTCAGCACAGTGTATGTCCAGTGGTCTTCCTAATCCTTTAGAAGATCATTAATTTCTGGATTAAACTACTTGATGTCTATGGAACAACTTCCATTCACAAACTAATGTACATCTACTAAGACCATTTACTATCAGTTCTACTGCAATGAGACTGCTATGCAATTCACAGTAGAAATAAATCTGCAAACACAAAAGGAACAACTGAAAATTATCCAAATCAGAACTTACATAAAATTCCATACAACAGTCTTACAGGACTCTTTCAACACGGAATACTCAACAACTGTTTGTATTACATTATACAGCAGTTACCATTCATTTTGAGACACGTAATGAAATAAGGTATCAATCCCAAGCTGTCACACTCTGGCTGGAAAAACACTCCAGACTGATAGAGCGACCTCTGATTTATCTCACATGCTAAATGTGCAAAAAAGAAAAAAGAAACTCGAAGCAAAACTCTTCCACAATGTTACAAGCTTTACCCACTTAAGCTCACCATTACACAAACCATAGTATGTCCAGGGATTCAAATTTCAACCATTACTATGTATTTCTTTCTTGGATCAGTTGACTAGGTCTTAGCCAGATTCAAATGTATATTATTACTGAAACTACTTCATGATCACCATAACAGGGGTATTAATTTTTGAAAAGCATTTATTAGCCTATTAATTATGCAACTGGATGCCAAATTCAGCTGCTAACCTGTAAATCTGACAGCCTATTCAGATGATACATGCCCTATTCATTTGTACTGCACCAACTGCAATTTAGAACAAACTACTAAAGAAAACAAAGGATGATGGGTTCAGATCACACTGAGATCACTGCAAGTCCTATTGCCTTAAACATATAAATTAACTTACTTGCAAGAAGACAGTAATTTCTTACAGAGCTTGGAGCTTTATACAGGTTCTCATTTTGATCAATGTCATTTCAGCTGAAGATATGGCAAAAATTACAGGCTTTTTTTTCCAATACACTCTTTATAAAGCATTAGAAAGAAAACAAACGAAGCACACTACAATCTGTTTGTTTAAGACATGCTAACGAGCTGTAGCACAAAACAAAGAAACAACTATCATCGTAATTTCATGCAGAATTGTATGGGGAAGTGTCTGTTTCAGGGTGACACCTAAGAAAAAAAGCAGTCCTGATTTCAAGCTGACTGAGGAGAAAGAAGAACCTTTCACATTATCTGGAGGAAAATAGTAGAGGTATTATAGGTTTTATATTCCCCAGGGCAGTAATGAAATATAATTTTAGTGCACTAGCTTATCTGTTCAATAGACTTTTCTTTATTACCACTGGAAAGCAGAAATGGAATTTCTTCAGTGCACTTTATTTATACATTATTCAGGATTATAAGATGGACTTGAGGTAACATAAAAGGTTTGCTTGCTATGCTCACGTGGCATTACATCACTGTGAGATTTACACAAAAAGCTTTACTAAGTTAGTAGATGATTTCATCATAACAAACATATGATATTCAGTTTATATTTTCTTAACATTTTACTTCAAATAGCCCTAGCAATTAGTTGGAAGCAGCTGCAATTAACTACTAAATATTTCTCTTTTACACTGGGTTATATAAAAACAGAATTCTGAACCTCAAGAAAAGCAAACTGGTACATTTATACACCCTGTACCTAAATGCTAAGCTTGGCTTTAACTTATACACCTATACTCAAGCACTCTGTCTTAGACTGGGGTTCAGTGTCACACACCAGCAGAAATGAGAGAAAGAAACAGCAAATGCTGAATGAACACCGAATGTTGCACATAGCAACACTTCAGAATAAATAACCACAGGCATCATCAAATAACCACAACATAAAGCAAGTGGAGCAAGGGCCCTAATCTGTTTGTCTTCTCTGCCTAACCAACAATTCACATTTTTGCCTGACTTGGTGTGAATTAGCAAATAATTTCAGAAGCTCAGACAGAAGAAACTGGAAGACAAAACATTTGCACAGTTCTCACTTCTTTACAAAACCTGGTAAAAACTAATGACATACTGGTACCACGCAAAAAGTCAATTTTCAAATCTTTCCAAGGAAAGATAAATATAAGATGACAACCTGCTTTAACTTGACAATGAACCATTTTCCCATGTATTCCACTATTTAAACAGTAAAAGCAAAATCATACCAGTTTCAGTATAGAATCTATTAATTTTCAAGTGACCTTCAAGGAGATATTAGTTGCCAACACCAGTCTCAAAGGAGGCTGTTTTAATTAAAAAGCCATCCTTTGTTATCATTTACTGTACACCCTGGACTTAGAAGAGCTTTTTGCTTTTCCCGAGTTATGCTTAATAAGTATTACAAGCAGATGGCAGAAATAAGGCAAACTATAAAAAATTACAAAGTCAATTTGAATCTTCTAACAAAGTTACAAAAAGGTAACCTTACCCAGTACTACCTCACAAAAGGAAAAAAGAGACACTAGCATGGATCTGCATTTTTTTCCCCTCTGGAAGCAGAAGACAAGTCTTGCAGAAAAATATCTGGAGAAAACTCTTAGGTTTTTTTACATGCTTTAACATGCTTAAAGCCAGTCCTTTCCCACTCCCAAGGGATGCAAATAATCTTAGGTCAGTCCAGCAGTCAAACATCAAGATACACAAGAGCACAGTTATGGCTCCTCAAAATTAACATGTAATTGAAACATACAACACGGACTAATGTTCTTTAACAGGAAAACATGAAACAATTGGTAATTTTTTTTTTAAGTTGACACACTGTAGATATTCTTTGTTTCTCCCCATGTTCAGACATTCTTACGGAGCACCCTCATGGAATGCCAGTTTAAATACTGATCTCCCATGCTCCACTCAACCATCATTAAATTCTGTTAAGCACAATGTTCACTGTGTAACTGTAAATAGCACACAACGACCAGTACAATTAAAAATATGCTCAAGAACCTCCAATACACACTGCTGTGTTTTTAAAACACTTGGATTTTGTCTCCTGGAGACTGCTTTCCTTCATTAGAACTAACCTCCTTTTCCAATTTCTTCAATAACTGCTTACCTGTAAAATCTTAACAAAGCAAGTATTGAGAAATACACATTTAGCTCTATTGCTGTTTTTCAAATAATGGAAGCCAACTGTCACCTCAAAACAAAATCTTTAATATTACCTAATCAGCAAACTCACACAGTACTAATAATGACTGATTACCTCAAAGAAAAACACACATGTGATTTCATTTTAATATTAGCTAATTAGTAACTAATTGAATAATTTAATACAAAGGCCAGCAAGAAATACTTTTCACCCAAACTACAGAGCAAGACACCACAATTTTCAACGTACTGAATAAACAGGGAGAAAGGAAAGAAACTAAAATCTTGAAAATTTCTGTGTCTGGCATATATAAAAGCCACCTTTGCCCCACGTCACATCCTCATCACCTCAAAGACTCTTGATTCTCCCAAGAGAAATAAGAAACAGGTCCTTCTCAGTGACAGAACAGCCAAAAAGTGATGGCCTCACAGTGTAGGTGTCTCTGAGAAGTGGAGCCCATGCCCAGGAAAGGAGACAAAGCAGGAATGGCGCTGCTGTGCCACACCTGAGCCAGAGCTCGTGATGCACAGGCACTTCAGGACAGCACTCAAAGCCAAACTGCACCATCTAGTGCCTGCTCAGCCCCTGCACACACTGCATCTGCTCCCTCAATTCTAAGTGCCAGGAGGATTTCTGGGGGAAGATTCATAGATAACCTCAGAAAGAAAAGAACTGAAACAAATCTAGCAAGTGGGAGAAAAACCTAAGGTGGTAGTAGTAAAGCTTTCATATATTATTACAGTAGCAGAACCATTTTTTGCACAAGGATTAAACACAGCCTAATTTAGCAGGAAAATTATTATTTTCTCTATTGCTTCACTATACGGTGACAATCCCCCCAAAAAAACTACTGTGATTAAAAAATTACTTCCTGAACTCATTCAGAAAATCTTTACTTGCAGAAAAGACTACTGAATTTCAAAAATTCATTAATTATTTTCTCGGGTCTAAACCATCTTAGCCATGCCTTCAACCTAATTTTTTTCACCAGAAGTAACTAACATAGATCAGAAACTAAAATGTTACATTTTCTTACCTTGGTTTATTCTGTGGCAGTGCCTTTGCATCAACAGGAAACATTTTGGAAACAAAGACAATAACTGGGGCTGTTCCTTCACTACTGCATTTCATAAAAGCTGAAAAAAACATAAAAGACAGTTATTCTCACCTTTTTTTTTTCCCCCAAAAGTATGGACAAAGCTATGACTTTACATTAATTTTGTAGGCGCTGCTGTTTATTTCCTGTTCCAATGGATAATATGCTAGGGACAAATCAACAGGAAAAAGTAGAAAATTACTCTAGCCTAATCGTTTGGTACCACTGCCTCTATCTTCCAGTGTGCTTTGCAATAAAATGAGCAAAACTGCATAAATAGAACTCTTGATAAAAAACTACATATACTGCAATTAAACACGCTGAGTTTACAGGCTGATTTAGATCACAATGGAAACCAGAGAGCAGCACAGGATTAAGACTGAACACTATTTATTCAGTACCTCAAAGTCTTCTCCTTCCTTTCAAACTACAGGAGGAAATCCTCCAAATGTCCAGATGCTCACAAAATCCTAACAACTTCACTTCAAGAACAGATATTCCTCAAAAGATGAAAGATGCACACAAAACTTATTCAGTACTTGGGAAATTCCCATAAACTCTTTTTTTTATCCAACTTGAAACACATGAAATTCAGACCAGACAACACCATTCATAACTTCTAACACAGAAACGGAATCATCTTCTACACTTCTCCCTTTTATCTGAGATATGAAAAGACCACAGAGCAAAGGCAAACAGAAGCACAAGGCTACTACCAAAAATTAGCAAGATACTAAATATGGAAGTCCACTACTTGTTCATAACCAAGAGCAGTAAGATCTGAGTTTACAGAGGCAAATTTCTTCCAATTAACTAACACTAATACAGTGTTGAAAGCTGTCTGGAGAATCCCATGTTTTTAAATGTTCAATAAAGGATGAAAAGCCAGTTTTGTTACCCCTGGGAAACCACTCCTAGCCTGTCAATTTGATGTTCACATCTCATTTTTAATTGACATTTGATATCTCATCCTCTCTGATTTCTTGAAGTTCTCCTCAAAACATTGCGCTACAATTAATAATTAATTACTAAAAGCTAATCAATACACTTGCAAAAATTAAATCCAAATTCAAACCACTACTGGCTAAAAATTAATCATTTTAACACACAAGTTAGCAAAATATTCAATTCTCAATTACGTAACACCTTCTACTGTTTAGAACTAAAAATAAGTATTAACCTTGCATCCTTGTAAAACCCCCAGTTTCAGAGTCCTGGACTTTACATCACCTGCAGCTTAAGCTGTCAAAAACCCAGGAATATTCAGGACCAAAGAAAAATGCATGGCCATAAAACTATGACATGTCAACGACAAACATCAACAAAGGTACTGGAAGTGAAATATTTATAAATTTACATACAGATTACTACACATCTAACACTCCACAGACAAACAGAACCACCAGGACAGAAACAACCTTCATGTTACTGGGAGAACACCTACTCACCACTCTTCAGTTCCCGAGTTTCTGGTGGCAAGGAATCAAATGTTCTCGCTCCAACACACATCAGCTTTTCCACTCTCTCTGCCGTGATGTCCAGAGGACTGGGAATTTTATTACACACCATGGCTACAACACACGGCTAAGGATGCACATTTACATTCCTTACTGAATGCAAAACAACAGGAATACAAATGCTTTCAATGCTTCTTTAATTCAGCCCCGTGCAGTGCCAGCAGCAGCAGATCCAAAACCCAGCTCTGTTGCCACAGAACATTCGGGTCCCTCTCAGGTCAGCAACAATTTTTTGCCATTTATCAGGGGCAGAGTTAAGGTGGCCCACCCTAAGTGCAGCTGGGAAACTAAGAACAGCACAACTGGGGCAAGATCTACAGAAGTAATTAGTATTTATGCATCAATAATTTGTGCACATCTACCATTATACAGTATCTATCATTATAAACAACAGGCACAGCAGAGAAACAGCAAAGGCTGATTTTAGATTAAGAAATTTTATGCCTAAAACGTAACACCAGACATCTATAGAACTTCATAGACAGAAGACCCATGATACTATTATAAACAGGAGATTGGTTTCCACTTCAGGAAAATCACTAAAATTTCAATATAAACTACATAATGAAGGTGTACTATCAAATTACCTCCAGTTTCATAACTTAAGTTTCCTAAGAATAAGATGTGCAAAAGCACAAAGTTGGCAGAAATGTAAAAATAATGATAGATATATAACTTGTAATGTTACAAGCAAGAAAATAGGTCCCGCTACCTCAGGCACAGACATGGAAAAAAGAAAACAAATTATACCAATCACACAGTGAAATATACATGAGCACACGCTGAAGTCTGAGAACTGCCAATAAAACAAAAAATAGTATCTTTTGTAAGGATACAGAGGACTGCATCAGATATTGGTAGCCACTGGCTACAAATGGCATTTAGATGAACTTTTGGGTCTGCATGCCGTGACTCCCGGGCACCAATTCTCAGTCCCAAGGAGGTGACTATCTTTTCTATTTTCTCTTTGTCTCTGTAAGGAAAATAATAAACAGATAAAAAACCACAGTAGCAATATATAACCAGTATCTATAATTCTTGAGTATTTAAAAAAATCACCAAAGCACATGGAAAGAGATGCCATGAAAACTTTAGAGATGTTCTCACCTTTTCATAACAGCCTCATACAGACTCCAAATGTTGTCCAGCACCAGCTGCACAAACAAAGGTTTCTTTCCTTTTGACTGGCAGAAGATAAAAACAGCTCATTACCAGCAACTCCTCACTTTTTCAATAGGCCTAAGACTGCACTTTCCATAAGGAGCATGTAAAACCTTTATTCAAAATCAAGAACTCTGTCTTGTAAGAACGGTGCAAGGCACAAAATAAACATGAAATTTAGAAGTGGAGGACAAGGGTTTCCATTTCAGAAAAAGAACCTGATAAATATGGCACATGACTACCTTGAGCCTCCTTATCACCCTTTTTTATAATCATTAATCATCACCGATGTAAACAGCAAAAAAATCATTATTTCTGCTTTCTCCTTCCTTAACTTTTACTGGTGGAAATGCTTAATGCTAGAGAAGTGTAGTTTTCAGGCCAGGGTTTCAGTACAGAATTCAAAGGAAATTCCCTACGGCAAAAAAGTTTTTTTAAATCCTAAATCCCAAGATAAGTGTGAATATCCTAAACCATTTGCTGTGGAAGAGCTCTTCATAGAGGACAGAGACCCAGTCCCTACTCTTGTTCCTACACTGTTAATCTTCCTTTCATCTTGTGTGTTTCACTCGAAGCTGAAACCTTGAAGCTGCAATGTCCCTTATTTAGTGAGCACTGTTAGATGAGATTTCCTCCACGCAGCATTTAAGTGGTCAATTTTGGAGTATTCTGTGCTCCAAGGGTGCTATCCTGGTGACTTCATACCCCCAGTAACACTGAGTCAACAGGATCTGAGGTCAAGTTTCAGAATACAGTATGAGGAACAGAATTAGAAAAAAAACAAGAACTCCAAAATAAAAATCAGGTTTTGTTTTTGAAAAATACCTCCATACCTGATCACCTTTCATTATCTTCTTTGCTTTTGTATTTAGATAATAATCTCCCCATAAAGTCTTCAGAAGTACTGCAGGCTTGATTCCAATTTTCTGGCTGTACAGTTTGGCAAAATGTTCAATTCTGAAAGCACAGAAAACATATCTTGATAAAAGCGTAATGTTTTTTACAGCAACAGCTTACGTGAAAATCACACAAAAATCTCAAATCCTTGTTTCACTCCCACTTTTCCAACTGTCTTCCCTCTAGCTCACATTGTTTAACATTTACACCTGCAAAAATATTTAGTCATAACAGATCAAAAACATCAACAGTACTTGAATGGCTTTGTTTTGTTTCAAGTCAGCTTCAAGGCTTTACTTGAAATAAACATATGTGTACTATCCCCTCATCAAAAACTCAAAAGCATAATACAAACCTTATAAATACTTAAGTGATGACTCTGAAATTTATTCTTTGAAAGACTTCCCATGCCACATTTAACTATGGTCTGGGACCAGAACAGTAGATGCTAAAAACCATTAAAAGCATTCTTTTGAGCCACACTTGAGCCATCAGATGGTGGTAATTATTTTTAATTAACCACTTATGAAACTTCTTGTTGTTTGAATCATTACTTTAATAATGAGTAAACCCAAGAAAATGATATAAAACTGTGTTGCAAAGCCAATTATGTTGTTCAGTAATCTCCATGAGTTAACAAAAGCAGGCTGCTTAGGCCAAGAGAGGGAGTCCTGAACATTTTATGGTTTCCTTGCTGAAAATGTTCAATGAGCAGTAATAGAAAATATTTCCCATATTTTCTCCCTGTGCATGCAAAAAAAACAAAAAATACACAGTTACAACCTCAAGAATCCTATTTACAGAACAGTGCTATGACAGTATTTTCTTTGAAATTCAGAATTCTAAAGTTTGTACACAGCTAAGGAAAGGACCTGTCCATGTCAGCAACACATAAGATGTGAGTTCTGAACTAAGCCCAAAGAGATTTCTTTTCCAGAAACTACCTAAACTCTCAGTTCAGGGAGAACTTTCAAGATTCTTGTGCCAGCAGTTCCTGCATATATATTAATGGCATTTTTCAACACTTGAGGATTTTGAGAAAACTGTATGTACTTACCACATTGGATGAGGCTTGCACTGCCTAATAACTTAATTTTTTCTGCTAATACCTTCAGGAAAATACCCCACAATCATGAAAACAGCAGTCAAGACTTTCCATGATTAAGAAAATGCTCCACTGATCCACACAGTACTGTAGCTGGCAGTCCAAAAGAACCTCTTGAAAGTAATTAAGAAAAACATTCCTTTTCCCCCCTTCATTATTTGACTTATCAGAGCCAGCACCTGACAGTTCATGAGAAGAAACAAAACAGTCTTGAAAGATAATTAAATAGCCCATTTTGCTTTCCCCTTCCTCTGAAGTGACAAGAGCTGTTTGTGTTAGACGACCAACTACACGTGGCACCTTATTTAAGAGGCTGGCTTTGATTTTAAAAAGATGGAGATGGTTTTCTTTAAGGGCTCTGCAGTACTCAAGACATTCCCTGTGTCACCACCCAGCACATCCCTCTAATTACAGCTCCAGGATGAAGACAACGCCTCCACCTCGTGGCCAGCGACCAGAACACGGGCACTCCTCACACGCTTGCTGCTCTCCAAAATAAAGTGTGCCCTGAACCAGCGAATCCTGCCCTGCTGCAGCTTCTGGCCTTGTCTGCTACAGTCTATCCAAGGGCAGCAAATAATAAACCACTGTTCACCACGCTGGACCCTACTGTGGGCTCAGCAGCTCCTGTGTGAGTAAACAGGGATCCCTGTCACTCAAATAATTTATACACAGCTGCACATCACAGAAAAATCTAAGGAACACCTTTAGAAACACTGAAGCAACTGAAATAGTTTGAGATTAACTGCAGTAATCAGTTAAAAAAAAAGTCAGTAATTAAATCCCAAACTTACCCAAAACCCCAGCCATCAATTGCACTGGCAAACACCACATTTCCATGTTCTGGCGAAAAATAGAGGTGTGAATCATCAGTATCTTCCAACCCAGTACTCCAGTCATAAATTTGATCTCCTGCTGCTGTGTCTGAAACACTTTCACTTTCTGTTTCTTTTTCAGCTCTTTCTTCCAACACTTTGGAGGTAAAAAGTGTTCCAGTGACTGCATTGATCTAGAGAAGGATAGGTAAAAACACCCTCAGATTCATTCACTTTCACAACCCTTGCAATTAAAATGCAATTTCCCCACCCTCGAAAACATAAAAAGAGAAGTTTTGTTAACAAGATAGCATGCCTGTGGTTCATTTGGCAATTTAAAACACACCTAACTCCACACATTTGAAGACCACAGGAGTTTATGAGACTGGTATTTGGTATGAACACCATGCAGTTTCCAAGTCAAAGTCAGCCACACCAGGACTGAGTCAGATAAAGTATCACATGTAACACACTTTGTCTCTCAGAACAAGGAATGGTGAAAAAGGAACTTGTTCCTGCCAACAAAACAAACAACAGAGGGCAAAGGGAAACCAGGTAGATGAGTGCTCCCAAGCAAGCTCAGGGCAGGGAAAAAAAAGTTTGAGGCCCACTTAAACTACAATTTAGAAGATGAATCAACTTTATTCCTACACAAAGCCATCGATATCAGGACCGGTGTAACATTTGTCTGCCTCCAATATGTTTAAGCAATTTAACAGAAGAACAAAACATCCAGCATATTATTTCTAAAAATGAAGTCCTTTCCTGATGACCTGTCAAGAGGCATTTACTATTTTCTCCATCACGGGCATTCTGAATGAACCTCAAAACCAAACAGGAATAAGATGCATCTCAACATCAAAAATCAGCCTGAATGTTACACAGTGCCACAAAATCTGCTGTGTGAAAAGACACTGCAGCATGAATACCTGCTCTAGGATATTCTTAAGGTGCAGGTATGCTTCCTGAGGGGTGAGCTTCAGCTCCACAATCAGGCGGTCGATTTTGTTGATCACCAGGACCGGACGGATATTTTCCAGCCACGCCTGCCGCAGGACTGCTTGAGTCTGGGAAGGAAGGAGTTTAAAAAAAAAAGCCATTACAGAAAGCCTGATGGCACCAAAAAGATAGAATATTAAAAAAAAAAATTAAAATATAATTCTAAAATTTAATAAACATACAGTAAAGGACGGGTTGACACTCAAACCAGAAATTTGACTCCCATGGTATACAGTGTTAGGGATTGAAGAATTCTACAGAATGGTGGGATTTCATGGCAAAACCACCCATAACAACAAAAACCAAACTACTTAGAAAAGTAAGCCATGAAAAAAAGCAACCTCAGTGTTATTTTGTATATTCTTTTCCAAACCCTGAAAGCCCATGTAAATATATGAAGTTATTTCCCTTAAGACTTTTCTCTATCAAAATATTCCATTACCTGAAAAATGGCATACTCACTGTTTCAACCCTGCATCTCTACACCCACTCACCAGGACTGCTCAGTTTTTCAGCACAACTATGATTTTCCCTACTCACTCTCATACCTGAACTGCATTATCATTTATTAAAAGTTTTGTAAAACTTTACTTAAACAGCTCGCCTTTTATTTCTATATAACCCACTTCAGACTTTGCTTGCTCCCCTCTTTCTCTACTTAATACACTTTATTTCACCTGTGGACAGACTCCTTCAACAGCATCCACCACTATGATGCAACCATCACAGAGTCGGACAGCAGTAGATACTTCTGAAGAAAAATCCACGTGCCCTGGGGAGTCTATTAAATTAATCAGATACTCCTGATCACCTAGGATCAAACAATAAATTAATCAGAACAGTTTTCAAAAATATTTCTTCCAGCCACCCAGTTATACTGCTTCAGTTATTATTTTTTAATGTCCTGACACTAACTACACTATAAAAACCCTTACAGCACAGTGTAACAGGCATCTCAACAAAGCAGTAAGACTGTACTAAAATGTGGGGTTTTTTGAAAGAAGGTCTTGCCTTTAAGTGACATTAATTCAAGACTTAAGATGAAAATTTACATATTTATAGCCAAAATAAAAGGATAAGGCAACTGCTCTCATGGCCTCCACTCAGAGATATGATTGAAGATGTTTTTCCTGACCCTGAGATGGAACTCAGTTATCTTGGCTGACTGTTATTTGCCTAGGTCTCTGCAGAATCATGGCCTAACACTGAGAAACACAAAAGTAAAAGTTGCACACAATGATCACAACAGCAACAACAAAGAGACACGAAAAATTACAAGAAATATAGATTAAAATGCAGACATGCCAGCATCAACAACTCACCTTTCACAAAGTGCAGTGAAATTGCACTCGATTTCATTGTTATTCCCCGGATCTGTTCATCTTCCCTACTGTCGAGATACCTCAGCTGAGTACAGAAACAAGAGATGGTAAGCCTGTAGAAATATCTTCACCATTCACTTATCAGCTGTCAGAGTATGACGGTGAGAAAACGAGGTTTAGCAAGACTATAAATGGAATTTCCTTAATGACGGAGAATTTACAATCCCAGCATGTACACACCAGAATTCTGTTAAAAGTGACACTGTAACTCTACCTTTCCTGCCAAGCGGCTGGAGATTATTCCATTGCTAGATATAAGGCAATCAGCTAGAGTAGTTTTGCCTGAAAAGAAAAATAAAGTACTTAGAGGAAATAAATACAAAAGATGGCAAAAGATGCAACATGCAGTATTCTGAGATATCAACATTAATAAAGGCTATAAAACACCACAAAAGTACAAATTAACTTTAAAAAAAATCAAATCAAATTATTCAGCTTCACCTGATAGGTGCACACAAATTTATTTTTGAAGAGTGAATGCAAACTTACCTGTCATGACCACAAAAGCAGTTGAAATAACAAACAGCACATCAGAACCTCAATATAACATGCAATTAGACAAAATACTTGTGTTCCAAAAAAAGTGCTTATTATTTCCATCTACATAACAAACTTGTTCTATTAAGCAAACACAGAAAAATATCATTCTGCCTCTCAAACGTGTATTAAATTCATGCTAACATTCACCATTATAGAAGTAGAAAACATTCAATTTCAACTATTTCAAATTATTATAGTGTGATGCTCTTTTAAGTTCGAAACGACAAGGTGCATCAGGGCAAGAAAAAGGTGCACAAAGCAAATTTACTTCTCTGAATCGAGTTCAATACGCTTTAAACCTAAATCCACAAAAAACCTACTGCTTTAGAACGGAGACCAAAGTATCTCACCATCACTCAAACACACAGGGAGGAGACGCCAGCACCTGCCTTACCGTGATCCACGTGGGCCAAAATACAGATATTCCTGATGCCGGACGCCTTCTTCTGCAGGCCAACCATCTTTTCCACGCTCGTGAGCACCATGGCTGGCTAATTCTGCGAACGGAGCAAACTATTCTTAATGAGGAGTCAGCTTTGGTTTCTGAAGACGCGAACCGCGATGAGAGCGGCTCCTCGGGGAAACCCCCCCCGACACGAGGAGCGCCCGCTCCGCCGCCACCGGGACAGCCGAGCGCAGACACCACGGGCCGTGCCCGCACTTCGGAACGCGCCTCAGGAGCCCGGCCGGGCGCACTTCGGGCTGCGAGCGAACGCGGAGCCGCCCGGAGCGGCACAAACCTCACGGCTCACCCGCGGCCCCGGT
Organism: Edolisoma coerulescens; assembly: GCA_013397115.1. Taxonomy (NCBI): domain Eukaryota; kingdom Metazoa; phylum Chordata; class Aves; order Passeriformes; family Campephagidae; genus Edolisoma; species Edolisoma coerulescens. The sequence continues at coordinate 1,129,895 of VWZW01002154.1, forward strand.
TCGCCTTCNCCGGGCCGGGGCCGCGCGCAGCAGCGTCCCTGGTTACCGGCCGGGCCGGCCGAGCGGGCCGGGCATGGGGCGGCCGCGCTGCATCTGCCAGAGCTGCTCCTGCGGGTGAGTGAGGGAGGCACCGGGAGAGCGAGCGCCGCCCTCCCTCGGCACCTCGCCCGCGACACCGAGCTGGTGCCAGCACCGGGCTGCGGCAGGGCAGGAAGGCTCTGCAGAGGGATCGGGACAGGCTGGATCCATGGGACGAGGCCAGGGGTAGGAGGTTCAGCAAGGCCAAGGGCCGGGTGCTGCCCCTGGGTCACAACAACCCCACAGAGCGTAACAGGCTGGGGCAGAGGGGCGGGAAAGGACCCGGGGTGCTGGTCAGCAGCAGCTGGACATGAGCCAGCGTGTGCCGAGAGGGCCAGGGGCACCAGGCCCGTGTCAGGAACAGCGTGGCCAGCAGGGCCAGGGCAGTGATTCTTCCCCAGCGCTGGGCACGGGTGCGGCCGCACCTGGAGTGCTGTGTCCAGTTCTGGGCTTCTCAGTTCAGGAAGGACATTGAGGTGCTGGAGCACATCCAGAGAAAGGCAACAGAGCTGGGGAAGGGTCGAGAGCACGAGTGTCACAAGGAGCAGCTGAGTGAGGGAACTGCAGGTGTTCAGCCCGGAGAAAAGGAGGCTCGGGTGACCCTATCACTCACTGCAGATCACAGCCAGGTGCGGCTCAGCCTCCTCTCCCAGACAGCCAGTGACAGGGCGAGAGGACACAGCCTCAAGCAGCACCAGAAGAGCTTTAGGCTGGACATTAGGAAGCGTTTCTTCACAGCAAGGGTGATTGGGCATGGGAATGGGCTGCCCAGGAGGTGGTGCAGGCACTGTCCCTTGGGGTATTTAAGGAGAGACTGGATGTGGCACTCAGTGCCATGGTCTGGTTGTCACGGTGGTGTTTGGTCACAGGTTGGACTCGATAATCTCAGAGGCCTTTTCCAAGTTCATTGAGAGTGTAAGCAGCACCCAGGGCCACTGGGGAGTAGGACCCAAGTATGAGCACACTCTCAGTAAATGTGAAGTAGTGTATTTACATTTAAATCAGGTAAGGGTAAAAGAAGGTCATAAATGGACGAAAATAGAACAGAATGGAGACAGTCTTTGAAAGCCACCCAGACTAAATCAGAATCAAGCTTTTCCAGAAAGCAGAGCCAGCTTGAAGGACTGCACCAAAGGAACCTTTGGAAGAGTTCTGGCAACCTTGTAAGAAACCTGTGCAAGCACTGCAGCCTTTAAAGGGATTTAATATATCTGCCCTTCTGCCATCACATCCAGTAGCACTCACCACTTTGCTTTACCTTCCATGATCCCATAGAGAGACAAACAGTTCATCATTGTCCTATAGCCTCTTTGACCCAGGGAGGCTGGCACAAGAGGGTACAGCAGGCAGTTTTTAATAGAAAATTACTATTACAGGTCTATAAGCAATATTATCAATGCCATTGGTAAAAAAAAAAACCAACAAATCATGTTTCCCAAAATAATAAGGGACTTGACCCTTTGAAAACTTACATATATATTCACAGGTTGAAGTCACAGCTCTCAATCTTTTCAATTTCTTCTCTGTCTACCTTAAAAAAATCACAAAAATAATCACTCTACTATTCAAAGATTCAGTTAATTAAAAAAATCTAACAACCACATGCAAGAATAGTCATCATAAGACCACAGAGGTGTGCTCAATATTTTTTGGAAGTATAGGGCAAACCCTATGGTTGCAAAGTGCACCATGACCCACAAGTTTCATACCAAGGTCTGCAGAGCAGGCACCCTCTGTTTCTGTGTGGGAAGTCTGTCTATCCGTTCATCAGCTAATTTTTTTTCATCTGTAGACAGATGTGAGGCAGGCACTGAGTAAAGCTCCTCATGTTCTTTTTGGCCAAGGCTGTGGTGAATTTTGCCCCACAGATTTGTTTCAAAAGCCCTGGATTAATGAAGAGTTGGAACGCATTGTTTTTGTGATAACAAACCTGGCTTGGGCTCAAGCAGAAAGATGGTGAGATAACACAATGAGACAGCACAAAATGAGCTTCAACTCCATCAAAAATTCTCAATCCAGAACCCAGTTCAATAATAATTGAATTAAACATGCATAAAGCTTGTGGTTTAAAATAAACCTCACTGAAGTTTTTACAGTCAATAAAATCTTAAGCCATTATTGGTTTAGGCAGCACATTGTGTTTGCTTCAGTGTATAATGTTTCTGTTTCCAGGGGGAAGGCTGCTTGGTCACTTGGCAGTGTTACCTGGACATTGGAAGGCATACACAGCTTAGCAGAGACTTCAAAGCAATTATAAATATCTAATGTTTTGTAGACATTATCATTTAGCTATTTGCAGGAAATTTTATGGAGGTATAATTACTGCTTAATTCTAAATATTAAAATAGAAGGAAGCAATCTTCCCTATCTATTAACAGAATTTAAAAAACACTGAGAAAACTTACAGGGGAGCAAAGCCAGTAAGACAGAACTTCATTCTGCTTTCTCAAATACAGGATGTTAAATCTGGCTTCCAAAGAAGAATAAAGCCTGTGTGGTAGGTGAACTTTCTGCACTCAAGAATAGTATTTGTCTGCTATAAAAGATAATCACAGCCTACAAAAGCATAGTAGTTGTTTTGAGACACAAAAATAAACTACTGCTTTATCTTCCTCTCAATCTGTCAGCCTTCCCCCATTTATTGCCCTTTTGTTGTCATTACCATAAAAATCTATATTCCTGAATAAATGGAAGTTAAAAGGAAAGAAGATTTCTCTAAAAATGGGTTACTTAAGCCATCATACTGACCACATGTAAACACCAAAAAACCCAGTAAAAACTACCAGATCTCCTGTCAACAATAGGAAAGTAGATGACTCTCAAAAATACAGTGTCCATCCATCATTTCTGTCTTCCAGACCATAGTGGATACACTGGCAAAAAAATAAAAAAAAATAAACAATGAAAGCTTTGAGCTGTGTTTGTGGAGGAGTAGTAAGTTTTCTTTTATGATAAATATTAAGCTTTTCTCATTATAGTCTAGTTCTCTGGGAGGAAAATGCTTTGTGGTAGAATTTCAAGGGTCTTTCTAGCATTGTGTAAAAAAATGTATGTATGCCAGGCCTTAAATAAGTTAAAATCACCAGCATTCTACTAAAATAATCAGAACAAGAGCATTTGGCACAAGAGAGCCAATGTACTGTCACTTTTATTTCGCTGAGATTCTATTCAGACCTTATGCAAGACACAAGATAGTCTCCCACAAAGAAGGGAAAGAATAATAATCCATCAAAGCAAGTGCCAGTCAGTCATGGGAAAGGGATATTCTCACCAAATTTATTTGAATTATCAGTAACTCTGGGGTTGAAATTAAGATAAATACAAGGAAGAAGTTTAAAATAATCAGCATCTCAAGGAGTTCAGTTCAAACTCCAAGCAATATATTTCATTTATCAGAGCTGTAATCTGTCTTCTCTGATGATTCCTAGCATTGGGATGCCTTACATAATTAGTTTTATAAAATTATTATCTAAATGAAAGATTTTGGTTTAGCAATTGGACAACATCCTAAATTTGACAACATCCTAAAGCACATTTATCAATTAACCAGAAAACCCCTAATCTCTTCTCCAAGTCAAATTCACGAGGTCATTTTACATTACCCTTCAGGCCAACTCAAAGTACTGTCACAACACAGAGTAGGATGTAGGAACTTCCTCAACAAACTCATCTAAGTAATTTTGTGCACAGTTAAAGTATGTTCAGAATTATTTTACACACTAGAAATGAGTGGTTTGAAGGACATTTTTGGATCAACAATAAATCCTAATAAAATTGCAATCATCTCTTTCCTTGAAGAGATAAGAGTAGATTGCTTTCACCTCTGTGTTGCATCTACCAAGAACTACAGGCTCACTCTGCAGTAATTATTTTTCTGGTATCCATTCCAGTTTGTAGCATGTCCATTCAGCAATCCATGGGATATACTCACAGCATTGCTTACAAAATATTCAGAATTAAGTCTTTAAAGAATGGTGACCCCAGAACACAGAAGCTGTTTTGTCTGGTGGTTGGTCTTCTGGACCAGCTTATGGCAAACTGAAGACTGTCAGAGTGAAGTTTTTGCAGATGAATAATGTTTGTTTCCAACCCCTTTGAATTGTATGCCAAAAAAGATGTGAAGAACATTATGATTTGATAACCTATATTTCAACCAGCTTTCAAACCATCCATTCAATGTCTTTTGTTTCTGCTTAGCTGTTACTTTTAGATGCTACGTGACACAGCACATGCTCTTTGTACTTTCTGAAAAAAAAAAACATTCCTAAGGTGAAACTGAATTTCATGACAAAGGTAATGACAGGCAAACACTGTAGTGAGAAATAGCACACACTTACCTCCTTGTTTCCCTACCTTTCCTGTTCTTTCCCTCTTCTTCCTTTTTCCTTTCTCTGCTATGTTTTGAAAAGGTCTCTCAATTTTAATTGACTTGATTGAAAAGGAGTAAACGAAGCTTTGAAAGGATGCAGATTCTTAGACAGGGCTACTTCTCTTTTTTTGAACTACTGAGCTGGCAAACTCAGGCAGCACAAACTAATATCAGCTTTAGGATCTCCAGTCTCCAAGGACTTCTTTCAGTGTTTTTTTCATTTTCATTTTTTCATTTTCCCAGCAGGAGTCCTTCGTGTCTGTTTCTATATTCTATTTCACCTTGCTTTAATTTATTGTTTTCCTTTTTGGTGTTCAGTGCTAGCTAAAATTCTCTGCAGATCTTTGAAATATTCCTTGGATATCTAGCTTCTTGAAACTTGAATTTATTCATGCTCACTAAGAGCTGTACACTTCTACCCTTCTTGGGTTTAGGTATTTTTGACTTTCATGTACAGAATTTTACAAGACTTGTATATTTGAAAAATTATTTATTGTTTTTTTCCCTTTGCATTGCAAATTATCAGCTGTAAGTAGGAGGAAGACCTGTCAGTCTGTATTTCCTTGTGGTCAGCCAGACATGTGCATTATGCAAATTAGAATGAATGTAACAAGATTTTCAAAACAATAACATGTAAATTTTAGTTTCATGAATCATTTATGCAGAACAACAAGGTATAAATAATAAATTGTCATTATATACCTCCCAACACCTTTTTGTACAATGTTGTCATTGATAGAGGCATCAATGAGAAGCAGGTAGAATTGAAATAAAACCTATAAGAGAAAGAGATGTCATTACTTCTAAATAAACATGCATTTTGGATAGAGAATTTAGTCAGTCCTTGGAGAAAAAAAAGGGTTGAAAAGTCATAAATGGCCTGCAGAGCACTAGAAGTGCGCATGGGATTTCACACCACTAAAATTTTAATCAAAAAGCGTTAATCAGTTGTGGTGAAAATAGCTGAGAGGTACAGAAATGAAAAGACAAGTGATAAGGTAACACAGTAAAAAAGAGAGCATATGAGACAAGAAATGAAGCATAGCTAGTTACTTTTACAAATAAAACGAGTAATCACGTTAAAGACAAGAAGAAAGTGCATCTTGGGGGTGGCATCATTTGGAGAACTGAGATCAACTCTATCCATGCTTTGTATTCTGCACCAAGGACTAACTCCCAGCTGATACTGCTTTTATTACTGTATTAGCAGGATGTGCTCTGGGACCTGTGCCATCAGCACAAGATTTTGTGGTTTTATCACTCAGAAAAGATTTTAAACAAAAACTACTGACATTGTTCAATCTTCCCCATTTGTTGTTCACTCCCAGTGGACAGAGTATGGGTTTTCCTCTTTAATGAAACTATTCAAAATTCTCTGCTGTGTTTGACCCAGCCACCATCGCTGCTGCCATAAACCCACGAAGATTTACGATGATTCACTGCAGCCGTGCCACAAAACTGAGTATTTGGAGAAATACCCCAGCTATGGCAACATCTGCCCTCCCGAGAGCTGTAAGCCAAAACCACAGTTCCCAAAGGATCTGGGGAGAATGGACGGCATCTCGACATTCAAGTAAATATTTTCAAACAATGTTTTATAATTATTCTGTAAAGTTTTGCATTTTTTGTTTTTTAAGCGGGGACTAAACGTTGTACTGCATTCTTCTCAAAATGCAGTCATTGCATCCTTTGCACATTTTGCGTATTTAAAGTATAAATGTTGAGTAGAGAAATACAGTTACCACAAAAAGGTCCTAAAAAATATCAAAGCATGTGTACAGCAAGATTTCCTTTCTTTACAGCAGCCTTTAGCCTGTAAAGAGAATCTAAAATTATTGTCTTTGTTTTCAGCGTTTTAGGAAATTTAGGTCTTATGGAAAACCTGGCCATCTTGCGAATTTTCTGTAGTACATATGGAGAATCTAAGGCTGTGGGAAAATGAAATCTTAAGGAAAAGGAATAGGGATAGTTTTATTGATTTTTTAAATTCAGATTATTAGTTTTAAGAAAATTATTAGTTTTGAGAAAGCAAACTGTAAAGGGGTTCAGTATATCTGTCCTGTCTGTGCACAGACTCTGATGTTAAGCTTACAGAATTAAAGAGCATCTTTCAAAGAAGTAGAAAAAGATATCACCCACTCATTGTTAGTGATGTGACAGGGGCATCAACATTTACTTTTTCCATTATTGTTGTTTTTCTTTGAAGCTATGAGGGCATCTGGTGAAACTTCTTTGTTTATCAAAAAAAAGGAGACATAAATAGAAAGGCCAAATGCCATTCTGCCGGATTGGTCATGTGCTTGTATGGACTATTTAAACACCCACATATGTAATATACACCCTTTTAATATAATGTGCCCATACAAAAACAGTGAAATGCTGTTTCTGATTGTATTCCATCCTCTGCATGCAATCAATAAATGCTACCACTTATAGTAATTTGAGCTTTGCTCTGCTTCTGCTTTCTGATCATTTCTTTGCAAATTTATAGCAACTTTGTAAGTCTCCTTTCAGATACTTTAAATAATATTGTTAAACTGTGAATGAGACTCGGAGTGTTAAAAAACCTGCTTCACCATCTACCTTTGAATAAAGGCTCTATCGTGCATCAGAGACCCTAGATTTATGTACTATGGTTTTCTCTCCGTTGTGCTATCCCTCCAACATATGGTGTCTGATGATTTTTCAGAGTAAACATTTTGTTATTTTTCCATATAGTGGAAAAATTACAAAAGCAACTTCATAAGGAAAAAAATACTTTTTTAACCAGTGTTTTCTTTTCCCCAATTCAGATCTGATTATTTACCATATGATGTGAAGACATATTTTCGGCCACAAACAGAATATAGACCAAAGTTGGGGAAGATTGACCTGGGAACCATATACCAGAGAGATTATAATCCTCATGAAGTAGGACCGGTGATATTAGCAAGGCCTCGAGAGGGGAAATACACTTCAGGAGCAAAAGTGGATACCATCCCAACCTATCGAGGTAATGATGTATGCCACCTACAGAAAGAGAAATAACCAAGATGAAGGCAGTATTTGGAATTACCTATATTAAAAAGTGGATTTGTTGGTTTTGGACAGGGAGTAAAACACACTAGAAAGCAGGTGATAATGCCCTAAAACATTCCACACTCCAGTTGTTGAGGGGAGACTTCTTGCTTCTAAACTAAAACCCCTCTCTGAGGTTTTCTTGGCTACAATTCTAACATACACTTGGTTAGGCTATCTCAAGCAAAAGTGGGTGTAAATTAAGGTGCAGTGGATCTCTTGGGTAGTTTTAGTTCATGTGACTTATTTTTCCACAGAATAGGTCAGAAGGGGAGTTTAAGCTTCTGCTTGTGTATGGTATAGCTTACATATACATCATCCTAGTAATGATCTGTCTTGACACAAATTATTCTATTACAATGGTCTGCACAAAGGTGCTAAATCTTTTAAGTAAAATGGAAGATATTGCTTTTAAAACTTGTATAGGGCTATTTCCTGTTCAGTTTCTCTTGAGAAAATAGTCAAAATAGGGCATCAGGTACAACTTTTTGAGGTCTGTTTTTATCACACACTATAATAGAAGACAGTTTTGTCCGATCGCAAACGTGCAGATAAAATTATCATTTTCACTTACATCTATTTTCTTTGTTTTGCAAGATTTAATACCAGAAGAATTTGTCTTTCCTTTTAAAGGAATGGTCTCAATTAATAACACCCGTGTGGCGGAATTCTGGGTTTTGCCTTACAGATCACTATCGGTTACTGCAAAGTCAAAGAACGGAATCCTGTAAGGTGGAGCGTCCGTATGAGCCACCTTCGGAGAGGTTTGGAAATCCTTCTACGTTTCAAGATGACTACGTTCCCAGGCAACCCAATCCCCCCCCAAGCTGTAAACCTTGTGAGACCAAGCCACCAGAGGGGCCTTTCGATGGGAACACCAGCCATCGCACCGCGTACGTTGTCCACGCGCTAGAGCCCGTGCTCGTAAGGCCAAGAGAAGAGTACAAGCCAAGCGACCAACCCTTTGAAGATCCCACAACCCACCAGAGAGACTTTAAAGGGATACCTGGGGAACAAGCAAAAAGCTGCAAGCCTGAAAGTAGAAAACATGGATCTGATCCTTTTAAAGGAACCACTGAATTCCAGGATCGCTATCAGCCGTATTTGGTCACCACGCCCGAGTTCCACAAGCCAAGAGAGTACGTTCCACCCACAGACAAGATGGATCTCAACTCCTCAAACCGTCTCGATTACGTTTCACACAAGGCTGCCCCTCAAGCCCCCATTAGACCAGCTCCTGGAGGAAAAAACACTGCCCCTTTTCGAGGGAAGACTACTACAAAAGAAGACTTTCAACCGTGGAGCATCTGTCCACGAGGGATTATTAAGAACGAACGGCAAAATCAAAAACCCACAGGAAGATTTTCTAATTTAACTACATTCAGGTCCCATTACATACCACATCAGGCCAATCCACCTCCGAGTTTCAAACCTGCACACGCTGTAGGTACTGCAGTTCCTTTTAAAGATGAAACTTTGTATCGCACTGAATATACTCCAAAGAAGCAGAGGTCTGCCCAGGACTTCATCCAGATGCTGGGTTACGTCTATGTAAAGACGGATTCTCAGGGTCACAAATTCTACCGCCGGGTGTCTCCAGAACGCTCTGGGTCAAGTTGTAATCCTATTCCAAAGGAAGTAGCTGGCGTGTCATAATACTTACATGCAATATTTCAAGTACCTTGGTAAAATAATTGGACACCAACTTGTTCATTTTTTCTTTCAATAAAGCAAATTAAATACCGCAAATTTTGGTTTTAGAAGTTTGAAGAAAACCAAAGCCAAACAAAGTTTATTACAAGACTAATAAAGATTTGCCAAATGCTGAAGGAACAGTACTCCCTACATGGCATCTGTCCTTTTTCTGATTGTGCATTCTAGTTTTCTTGACTCCCCAGATTTCATTACACTCCAACTCAAGAACATTTATCACATATTTAATTCTTTGAGATTTTCTGCAATCATATTATTGTATTTGTGAAATAGCAAGTGTCTTATGATGATTTTACACAGTAAGCAAATAATGCTATTTATAATAATCTAAGAAATCAGTAATAATCTCAGTAATCTGTAAGATTTTTTTCTTTATATTTTATGCCCAAGTCACATGCCATGACACCTAGGCATTTTAAAAACCTGGTTTTAGCTTTAGTCATCACTACTTTAACTTCATTCAGATCTGAAGTGAGAATAAAGGTCCCACTGTAATTTCTGGTAGCAGTTAACAAGTGGTAACCTCACTCTTTTTCTGTACACGTAGTTGAAACCACTCAACCACCAAGAGCAGGTCATTAGACTCTGGTTCCTAATTTCTGTGACCGTGCTCTTTCAGCCTTACTTCCAAAGGAAACCAAACTGATGCACTTTAGACACACTAAGTGCATGTGTCCTTCCCAGCTGAATCATTTTTAAACCCAGTGTGCAAATTCAGTTGAATCTCACTATGAGATTGCCTAGATTTTATTTTTAGTTTCTAAGGTAGATGGTGGGGAAGCAGAGAGAATCAGGCTCAAAAAGTTAACATCCACTCTAAGTTGATCCTGCTATCTGATTTTTAACGCTTAATAGTCTGTTATCACTGCCAGAGTTTACTGCTTAGGCAGTCTGAAGAGAAAAAGGGCAGAAGACTACACAGGTGTAAGTAGAGATAACAGAAAATAGACTAGACTCAGGTAAAAAAAGAAATACCAGCTGAGATGCAAAAGTCTGTAGGCAGCCTGGCTTCAGTCTATCTGCTCTTCAAAGAACTGCTTGTTCCAAACACACAGAAACCAAAGTTTTTACAGAAATTTTTATCTGAAATTGTTATGCTTCTGTATGAAATATTTTGTATTTTCACTATGTATCTTTATCTGATTTTGAGAAATCCAGATGAACCAATTTCAGTTTTATTATGGTTATGATTTATGCAAGTCCCAATTAGTAGTTCTATAATTAACTGTATTGTCATGCTCTATCACAGTACTCCACTGTGATTTTTTTCTCAGTATTGCATATCTTGTACCCATTGGTGTAGAACAGTATTTGGGTTCTGCAGAATCATGTGGCTGTACTTCATAAACAAAGTCACTTATAAAAGGGCTAAGATCAATGATGGAAACATTTTTAAAGCAGGAACTTGGTCATATGAAAGCCAGAAATCTGAACTGAGCAAATCAGCTGTGCCCAAAAGTGTTGCATGAGAGGGATCCAGACATTATTAGAGCATCAGTCACTTTTACACAACTTTTGCCTTTGTACTGTGTTTTTGTATTATCACTTACTCTATTAATGAAATGGCAAATCGGTTTTACTTTTCTTTTTGAAAATTATTGACCTCCCTCAGACTGTGAATGAACAAGGACGATGTAAATCTGTGAGATCCTAAAAGCAGGACAGGGAAAAGTCCAACTCATTGTCATCTTTCTGTACCACAGAAGAAAAAATACAAACACCCTTTTGAGTCATTGTCTGTCATGCCACCACCGAGGAAACAAAGTCAAAACTTTGCACAGTCACTCCTACCCAGGCCCATATCCTACACACAGTCCTGGTACCTCTGGAGCAGTTTAGAGAAGCTCCCAATGCCCTCCAGCTCTCCTTTCTAGGGAGGGAGAAATGCAGTCTGAATCCATGAAGTTACATGTGCCTGCATGCTCTGCTCAAAACGGCTCTTCTGCTGGGTCTGTGAGGGAGCCCAGATGCTTTTTTAAATTTTCACAGCTGTTTTTTCAGTTCTGAAGTCACTTCCCTCCCTTAAGTTATGGAAAGTCATTTGCTGCCACCTACCAGCACGGTACAAACACTCTGAGAGGAAGGGAAGTGGAGGGCATATTCAGATACATTTAACAGTTCCTCTGCAGATGTGTTTGAAGACTTTTTTAGGGTGGAGGAGCATATTCCCTTTCATTTTGTCCTTAAGTTTAATAGTGAAAGAGAGAAGCCTTTATTACTTCACAATTGAAAAAGCCCCAGCACACTGATCGTGCTTCCAGGAAAAGCATCAAGTGATATTATAAACCTTCAGACACTATTCAGTACCTGACGTCAACCTTTTCATAAGCAACAAATTACTGAAATGCAGACCAAATGAAGAGACGGCTGGAAAACTAATATTTTTCCAAAATAACAGCTGTTAGAAAAGCATTTTATGATGTCATGCTAAACCAAGATGTAAAAGCAGAAAGGCTATTCATGGATTCAGTTGCTATTCTGAGAGTGCTTTCTGTGCACTCTGCCATCCAGCAGCAGGCTCCACAGCACTGCTGTACAGAGCCTTTGCTTTCTTTAAAGACTGCACAAAAGGAATGCAAAAGGAAAATTAAACCTTTGCCAATATTGCCATCTAGGATAACTCCGAAACACCACCGTTCCATCGCTAGACATTTATTTTCTATTTAATAAAAAATTTTTAAGGCTTTTTATTGTTCATACGATTTCTTAGACTCTTCTTTCTAAAGACTATTTATACATACTGGATATTCTGAAATAACTTCTTTTTCATGAAGCTATTTCCGTCACTCACTAAATAGAAAGCATGGAGCTGTTCTGTCAGATCTAAATGAACTCTGCTTGGTGAAGGCCCAGCAAAGAAATGCAATTTTATTCCACCTTTTACAGAATCCTGATTGTAGATTTCAGTGAATCAGAGCTGACGCATTTGGATTTTGGCAAATTACCTTCCCACTTTTTCAGTCAGGTTATTTCTATGTTGTCTCTTCATAGCAGGGCAAAGCAGACTGCAGTGGAGCTGACAATAGGACTGATACACTGTTAAAAATAAGAACTAATCCGAGGCTTTGAAAAAAAATCCCAGAATTATGGAAAAAGTATGTTGTAAAAAATAACAAAGAATGAAGGCACAGTTACTATGCAAATCATGGTAATAAACAATGTCAGGGTAATCACAGTGTTGAATAATCAAACTATACTTTATTTCAGAAATATCAAAACTACGTTCAAGAAAGCTAAAATCTTCAGTTACTGGAGAAGCAATAAAATAATCTACAGAGGAATGTCATGCCAATTGCAGTCAAAACATTTACAGCACTGCTTCTGTCTAGCATGCATATTTAACCAAAGTTAACGCAACAAAAAATGCTATGTGTTAACATTTTAAAACTTTAAATATAAAGGGAAAACATGAATAAGAAATTTTGGTAATAAGAAAAAATATATGTCCAAAAATCTTTATTAAACACTGTACAAAAAAAAAAATATTGCACTTTTAAATCAGACAATAAATATCTACAAAAGTATCTTACAAATGCTTAATTTAAAAAACTGCCTAAACAATCAAGACCCATTGCTGATTAAAAAGGTAATGATCAGGAATATCCTCTCCTTGCAGTCAGCCTTGGACACGACAGTCCACCCTAACCATTTTCTATACAGTAGTGCTACCCTAATTCTCAGTGATGCAAACCCTCTGTGCAGGGTGCTGTGTCTGAACTGCCCCCACAGCACTCCCAGCCCTCTGCCCACCACGCAGGTCAGAGATGGAACACAAGAGCCAAGCCAAAGTAAGCATTCAGGCCTCCAAAATGAGCAGTAGTTTGGAAACTACAAAAGAAAAAAACATCTATTTTCTGCTTCCCGTGGGGTCCTCTCTGCTTAAAGCCCTAGTCAGACAGTCTGCAATATGGAAGATAATTTACCCAGGAATATCATGATAAGAATTTATCAACTTGCAAATGATTCAGATGGTCAATGGTCGTGATGAAAAAATCATCTTGATGGAAAAATGCTCAAAATAGACAAGTGCAAGAAATCTATCTTCACAATTAATAATTCTTCCTTGGACGTTTTTCCCCATTAATGGAGAAAAATAGAATGATTATTCAAGACAAGAAATCTGACACCCATTCTGACCAGTTACTGGCTCCTCATTTGACTTGATGTGCAAAGAGAACAGTGCTCACAAATGTTTGTTCACAGCTCTGACAAGGAAGCTCCTGTCTAATTTAATACCACTACAAAAGTATAATCATGTCAGAACTTCGATTGTTCTTCAGAGACTGGAATTAGAATAGAAACAATAAAAAATGGCACCTCATTAATTCAAAAGAGATCTATTGCTGCTTTGAAAACTGTACTAGGATGTAAAGTGTGTTATGTTGCATACACATAAATTCAATGTACTTCTGTGTATCCATCTGAGAGCTAGTATCTGTAAAGCATATCCTGTGAGATCAACCCTTAAGCTCAAGCTGTTTATGGAAATGAAGCTGCTGCCAAAATTTTACAGCTACAAGCCACAGCTTCTATAAATTTAAAAATGGTGTTAAATATGATGAAAAAAAGCCAAACCAAAATCCTGGGAGTCAATAGTTGCTGCATTTCAAAAATTTTTTGAAGTATTTTTGTGACTCTTCCTCATAAGTCAAGGACAGCAAGCACTATTTGCTGCTTTTACGTAATGCTTTTTTCACTGATAAAATTATAAAATGATGGCCTGCAAAATTTTACAGATGATATGCCATGATATTATCTTGCTAATCCAGACATGTTTAAAACATTAGAAGTTCCATTGCAAAGAATGAAAAATGAAAGCTCCCAGAAACAATACCTTAAACCAGCACATCAAGCTGTGTTTTCACACAATACTGTGTTTCTACTCAGCCCGTGTTGCCATTTAACTGTCACAACTAATGTCTCATTTACAAGGTTATATTTCAAGCAGGTTAGTTAAATGAACCTCTGTTCTCATCTCTTCACTGCAGCATCATCAACTTGCCATAGAGGACTTACATTTCTTGACATGATTGACAACATCTTTGTTTGTAGGTGTCTATCAAGCATAACTTTAGTTGCTTTACAAATGTACAGTAGTGAGTTGTATCCTTGCATTCGCCTTCTGAAAAATATATTTAAACATTACAAGGCTTTATAGTGAGCTAAAGAGAAATAGCAAAACTTGCCATAGTAATTGTAAACAACGGATGGACTCCTGCTAGCTTTGTAATTATTTTAGTGTGCATTTCTGGCAGCAGTGGATTGAAAGCTAAACAAGGTCACAAGAAGAGGTGTGATCTCACTGCATTCATTTACTCATTGTCTGTTTCAGAACACTACCCCATCTTGGAGGCATTAACAGCTCGCTCAGAGACTTCTGAGTCACAGCTGGCCCAGTCGTGGGGAAGTTTGCAAAAAACTTCCTAAATATCCTGTTTCTAAAAGTGCTTTTGAGGCTTTAATATCAAACTGGCCTACTTAGAGAAAAGAAACCCCAGGATTACGAAGTTCTCCTTGGAGAGGATAGTTTTACCTTTGACGTACAATCAAATGCTTGTAGAATCAATAGTGTACAACTGTGAGTCACCTTCTAATATAACTGCTACAAACTATTACTATGCTCGTATTTAAATAAACATTTACATACTGCCACAGGACGTGACATTGCAGTGTTGCCAGGTCACTGGTCTCTTCCTCCCTCCGCAGAAACGCTCGGCCACGGGTTTGTTGCTCTGCCTGTGCACGCAGGACACTCGCCTGGACTGGAACCCACTCCCACAGCCCACACTGCAGGGCCTCCAGGGGCCTGTCCGCCAGTACACATCACACAGCTCTGAAGAACAGTTCCTTCTGACAGGAGGGCTGTGCAGGGAAATGAGTGCCAGTTAAATGGTTGCTTTTGTGCTAAACCCTTATTCACAGAACTACAGAACTCATCAGCCCCCACAGCCCTGCTCCCAGCACAGCCAGCTAGACCAGGATCCTCCAGATCGTCTCTGTTGGTATTTTGAATATCTACAAACTCCACAAGTTTCTGGCTGACTTGTTCCATTTTTTCTTATATTTAACATGAATTCCTTTTATTTAATTTTGTGCTCTCTCATCATGCCTTCTCACTCATGAGCAAACATGAGTTTCCTTAAACCAGTTTCTTAACCCCAGAATAGAAATGGTATTTTATCTTTAGGAAAACTTAACTGACCCTGAAACACTGCGTACTGGATGCTCTGAATTCTTCAGGCATAACCTCTCCTGGGTTCCTGAATTCATCCAGTGTCCACAAAGGGATGACTGTCTCTACCTCCTTTCCTTTGTTTGACACAAGAGAATTTGCCTACTAGTACTGCAGTGACAATCCTGTCGTACCTTCACTTGATCACCTAAAGAATCTAACTTGTAACTTATTCTAACTGTTTACCTCTTTCTTTCATCACAAGAGGAGTTTGGCACCAAAGATCCGTTCCGAAGCTGACATATAAACTGACGGTGCTGTGAACCAGCAGGGCGGCCTGCACAGCGACCAGAGCACTGAAAATTGAGAGTAAAGGGTGAGGGGAGAGAAAAAGAAGCAGCCAAGTTAGTACCAACACAATTACCCTCCAAGGCAGTTACCCAGCTACACAGCCCAGCCATAATTTTTTGCATTTTACCTTCTTCTTCAGCCCTGTCACACCTTGGTTTGGATAAGGCCTACATATTTTAGGTTCTCTCTGTGCAATTTTGCCAAGACACTGATTTTCCTGCCTGTTCCCAAAGCTAAATCCACTGTCTGCTCTCATTGTGCCACGTCCCTACTGCTTCAACCTTCTTTCTGTAGCTCTGACCATTACAAACTTGTCTTCCTAAAACCCATATTGTGAATGCAGCAATAGCAATTCTAATTGATTACTTCGCACATTGAACAGTAAATACTGTGTTAATAATTACAAAAATCATATCAATATGAACACAAGTTTACTGCTTGAAGGAAGAAACATGGAAAATACAGGAAAACAGAGTGCATTAAACACTGGCAGCTGCTGTTGAGGCACATTCATGTATCTTTTTTGGGGACTTCCCAAGTACAGCTATGCAAACTGTGTTCTTATACAACTGCAATAAAGGCAATAAACTAGCTTGGAAAATGGAATACATCGCAAGGGCTTAGCTTATAAAATAGACTGAAGTTAATACTCCGGTTTCAAGACCTATCTTCAACAAACTAAAGTTGCTTAGAGAGCATAAAATGAAAAAAAACCTTACAAAACAGGATTTCTAATTGGCTGGTCTGAAAGGTAATTACAGACACAAAGCTCCTCCCTTGCGTAAGAGCTGTTCGGCCACAGGATGACAGATGTTCAGCCAGTGGCACGGTGACACTGTCCCACTTCTGCAGCACGAGATTCCAAACACCACAACTCACCTGTGTTTTTGCCTGTGCTGGCCCCGCTGGACAGGGCTGCCCCGAGCAGGGTTCCCGTCCCCCAGGCCGGTCCCGGCGTGGGCAGGCCCCCGGCAGCAGGGCCACCACGCTGCCGTTGGCTTTGACTTGGTGGCACCACAGCTGTCGGTGGCGAAATCCACTGCCACAAGATGCAGAGCACTCAGACCACGGCCCAGCCACCCACCTACAGGATGCACAGACGAATTGATAGCGATTATTGCAGGCCTGCTGGCAGCTGGCAGCAATTGTTTGCAAAGAAAAATCAAAAGAACCCGTCCTTGGAAGTTTTAGATGTGAGAACAGTTGGAATCAGCTTCTTCACTCGGGCAAGGTCTTCTAAAGGTGGTTAACTGGTGGCAGCGGATTTGCTGGCAGAGGTTACACTGGTTGTTACCAGATGCTGTTCCTAGGTGAGCCCTACAGACCCTGCTGGATGTCACATTCCAGGAGGAAGGACATTGTACTTCTCCATTACTTACAAAATGGATGGCACCAATTTAGTTGGTACCAAAGTGACAGCTGCCATAACTCATCCAAATTTATTACATCGAGATCTCACCAGAAAACGGCTCAAGCAGAACATGTGATTTATTGATTAGAAGTTGCAGATATTTAGTCTGTCTTGGCAGCTAGGAACAATACTGAGGAGGCAGCAGGGGGTAATACAATCAACTTGACCTGCTCTTTGCATAAATCTAGGCTAGAAATATAAAATGGACTTTATGTGTACCACAACAGTGATAACAGGAAAAAAACATCTGTTTTCTTCAGCAATTATTTCATTTTCTTACACTCAAACAGCTTATATTCATTCAAGGAAGATTAATCTTTTACAGTCTGCACCCTTGTCTTTTTCTCCCTTTTAAAGCTCAAGAACTTTAGCAAACATTTGGTGCAGTGTATGCCCAGCAAAGCTCAAGTTAAGTACATACCCAAGCCCTTTTCTTTGCTTAACTGTTCCCCTCCACTGTGACAGAGAGAAGTGATTAAACACATGCAAAATGCTCTGAATAATTAAGGGCCCATGCCACTGACTGTATATCTAAAGCCTTTATAATTCTATGGATGCTTTCTGAAGAGCTGCCTTGAGATGAGAAGGTTGTGCAGAAATCAGTAGGTGGGAAAATGGGAAGGGAAGTCTGGACATTTTGCACTTCTCTCCTAGGTCAGTAATCACAGGGAAGGAGGGAGGTTAGAGGCACCAAGAACCAGACACAGGGCTATTTTCCAGGCATCTGGGATGCTCTTCAGAGCATCTTTCCATACAGAAAGCATGGAATATTTCATAAAAGAAAACCAATTTATATGTAAGCACACGCATACAGCTAAAGGCAGAGTTAATTATGTTTGTATACACACAACTGCCTTCCACTGGCAATTGCATAAAGCCAGATTAAAAACAGGACAAGTCTAAGCATTTAAAAAGACAATTCAGTTCCCATTCTCTTAAGCCATATGAAATCACTGATTTGTTTATGTTGTGAATACTCCAGGGCCAGTGATAATCAGATTATTCAGGCATGCCCTGCAATCCACTGAAAGGCATGACCTTGCTCAGAGGAGCCTCAGGACCTCTTGTACCCTCCTGTCATCTGCTCCAAATAGCTGGAGCTGAAGAGGGAAACCTGCAAGTGAAGCTGTGTTTCGAACTATTAGTTTGATTTCAGGATTTTTCTACTGGCAAAATGTTTGCTTTCTCTGGGCTGGCTGGAGTTCAGCCTCACAGTTTAAGATGATCTGCTTTTTGGCTGCTAATGATGAAGTATAAACAACTTCTCCTGATACGTATCTGTTGCTATGTTTTCTGCATTTAGAACAGAATTTAGAACATACTGGCAAGATGCACTCTCGCAATGTCAGCTAAGGTCTTGACACTTCCCTGCCAACATTTTCCAGTGAGGGACAACTCCAAAGTGTGTGCATCCCTCAGAGACTTTTGCTGACAGCGATGAACAATTCTTTAAAGCAACAAAAAGTACTTGTTTTGAGGGTCCTGTGGGTTTTCCTGATGAAAACCTGGAGAAACACCCTGTTGAGCTGGAATGCTCAGTGTAACTCAAACAGCCTAGAGGTATGGTTTAGGCCTTCATTGTCAGATGCTGTGATATACTTGTCTGTGATATAAATACCTTCAGCCCCATGATCCCCAGTTGAACCAGTGAGGAAATTGGCAGGGAAGGACACACAAAGAGCACTGTGGTGAGGGGTATTAGAGATAAATGAGGCATTCCACAGAAAACATCTTACTCAGAGCTCTGCTGGCACAAAAGACAGCAGGTGAACACAGAGTTATTCTTCCCACTCTAAACACAACAAGTTTTCTCTCTAGGGTGGCACAGATTGCACAAAACTGCACATCCCAGTGTCTCAGAGAGATCTCCAGTTTAGCTCTTGAGGTGTGGTGTGGTAGCAGCAAGACTTGCTGCAGCAGCATGGGGACACCTTCGGGTCTGATTTATTCAGCTGAATCAAGGGTTTCCCTACTTGCTTGTGATCCATTTCCACATCTCTCATGCTTTAGGGTTCATGACGAAATAACCCCACATTTCACACTCAGAACATAAACACATAAACAATTTCAGGAGGCGGTGAGTGCATTTTAATACACAAAGAGCACATGGAAAGAGAGCAGAAGGGAGATTTACCTGGCAGGGCAGTCCTCTGTGTTGCAGGGCTGGTAAATAATCACTGGCTTTTGCAGCTCTCTGCACTGTGACTCATTCACTTTCTGTTTCTCTGTGTTCAGGCACTGCAGGCTCCTGGAGCGGGTTCCTGAATGCCCACAGGTTGCAGAGCAAGGACTCCACTCAGCATATTCCCAGGTGTAATCTAAGAAATACAATCAGAAGCAGTGTGAGAGAGGCGCTGTACATTGTAACTGTGTCACATTTTGATTGATTTGGCAGCACTCGCTGTAGGCTGGATAGATACCACATCCTCTGCAGAAAAGCAAATATTTCAGCACCGTGAAAAGGGACCATGAGCCAAAGTAGAATTTAGTTCTTCTACTCAGCTTCCCCTCAAAGTCAGCCCTTACCCATGAAGCTCTCTAGAAGGCAAATGAGATCAGCACATGAAGGGCAGAACCTGGCTCACAGTAGGAACTGATGGGCTTCCTTTAAAGCTTTCATAGCATTTTTACACAATGAGCATTAAAAAGAGGAAATTGTAAATCAGGCTCTCTAGGTTTCCTGCTGTTCCACAGCAAGGTTGTCCTGAAGAAAACTCATCTTACTCCAGACACCTCACATAATTTCAGGATTAAGGAAAATCCTGTCCTAAACTACAGAGAAGTATATTTAATGTAAAAATAATTTGCCACGGAGGCATCTGGCAAGATGAAAAAGGAATTTGTTTTAAAGAGCGTTTTACATTAAAAACCGATCACCTCTAACAATTACTACCTTTATATTTAGTCAAAATTCCACACTTACCCCTTCCTCCACAATTTTTTTTTGACACTTGGTAAAAGATGAAGTACTATGCAATGTTGACAGATTTTTATGTGATCACAGAAGGAGTCAGGTTTTTCTATAATAACCAAGAATAATTGATAGCTACCAGCTGTGTCCACAGGCTCCCTCTTGCAGCACATAATGAATTCTTTAACTTATTGTTTTTCAATGTTTCCTTATTACTTCTGGATTTCTTAAAATAATACAAAAGGGCCTTTTTCAAAGTAGAAATACTTAAATTTACTGACTGCAGCTATGATGGAGAGACTGTATTGTTTGTTTAACTAGGATGACACTGCTCAGAAGTGCCCTCAAAATGCCTACTGTGCAAAAACCACCAAGGGAGGTTTCACAGCCTCACAAATGCATGGGCATGGCAGTGATGAAACATTTACATAAGTGTCAATCAGAGTTACAGCTCAGAAGTGGAAAATGGAATCTCCCCAAAATACTGCCCAACCTGACTGGAGAGGGGATTGGGCAACCAAAAAACACTCCAGCTGAAGACTGCAGGTGGACAGTTCAATAAGTGGCAGAAATTCTAACTGCAATGAGGTCTAAATTAGGATCTAGGGCTGGACCCAGCTTTTGAAAAATTCTGTTAGGATATTTTCTGATTTGTATTTGATTTTAAAAATAAATGTTTTGATCATAGATGCATCTCAGTAAGATTCCTTTGCAAATGTAACTTCCTCCATAACCCCAGGCACTCCAGAACCATCCTCAGCCATGAAGAGTCACCGAGAACACCCTCACACACAGCACAGGGGATCTGATCCCACTGCTTGAGTCCCTTGCCCATCAGTGATAAGCCAAATCAAACTGATAGGCGAAGAGATAAAACATACAGAAAAGCTTACAGTGTCAACGGATGCTTGGTTTTAAATCTGAGTTCCTAAATATAATTTGGATTTTAAAAAGAGAACATAATGATTTTCTGAACATTTAAAATGTTTAAAACTTCATAAAATATTTGCAGATGCAGCTGATTGCCCTGCTGGTGCATATGTAAGGTTCTTTTCAAATTAATCAGTTTTGAAATTTAGTTGCACATTTTATAACCTACTGATAGAAATGTGGTTTTGTGCGAGTGCATTACACTGGGGAACCTTGTAAGACATTCTTGAGAACTTCACATGGAAATCTATGAGTGAGAGGAGTGCTCCAGTACACTGATGTGATTAATGGTGTCTGCAGTAAGATCACTATTAATTGTAATGATGCTGGAATATGACAATTACATTAAAATTATTTTTATTACAATGAAGATATTTCCAAAGATGACCTCCAAGTCAGTTTTGTTTCAGTTTGGTGGGCTATCATGGAGAAGCTTGTTGAAGGGCAAGTTGGTAAAACCTGTCTGATTTAAAACTGTTTAAGCAGAAAAACACATTCTCTCAGCTTCTCAGATACACAGGCAAGCCATCAGAACCCCCACGTGATATTTGGATACACATTAATTGCCATATCCAACTCTGAGTATGGACATTGTCTATTGACTTCAATAAGACCATTCCCACATGTGAAGCAAAACACATATTTCTGAATTACTTTCGACACAGAAAAGCAGGTTAGTTATCAGGAAAGTCTTTACAGAGCGAAAGAAGATATTTTAAAATTCAAGAATTTGTCATATAATTTTCAACAAACCTTCCTTCTTGACATTTACCCAAACTGACATTAGTTTTGCACTAGCTGAAGTCCGACATTGGAATTGTCCAGCAAATTGACCAGAGTTGGTGTTCACCTCTAGGATACGACCCCCAGCCAGGGTTCGGTATTCCAAGGTCTTAACTTCCTCAATTGGACAATCTCCAAAGAGCCACTGGACTGTATTTCTGTGACTGGGCAGCACCGGGCAACCTAAAAATCAACAGCATTTTAGCAGGTTTTTCTCAACACACTGAAATGTTTGTGAACAAGTCTGTGTGAGCGTGTGGTTCTACATGAAGGACATCACCATTCTAATTAAAAACAAGAATATGCATAAATTCACTGAAGTCCAAGCTATGGCCCAAAATCCTGACTGGTCCTTGAGGGGTATGGGCTCTGTAGGCTGATGTGTACTTACCACACTTCTTCATAATTTCCCTTTCAGGAAGTTTTTATAAACTTAGCTTCTATATGAACAAAGTGGAAAGGGGGAAACAATGATTTAAATGGAATGAAGATTTCATCCCAGACTCTACAATACGCAAATAGGTCTGTAATGAAAGAATTTCTATTTGTTTGGGAAAAGAGTCATAAACGCTTCAGATGAAACTGCTGCATTTTCCCTCCGCAGGCACGGGCAGTGATGGAAACAGAGGCATTCGTTTAGACAGGGAAAAAAGCACAAATATTCTAGGGCCCAGCTGAATACCTTCCATTTCTTCAAGTGAAGCTGAAAGAGGGATTATGTGGCTTTAGTGCCAGGGTGAGTCACCTCACAATGTCTTAAAGGAAGCTACTTTTTGAAAAGCTAAATTAAAAAAATATGATTGTGTGTCTTAATCTAAAGCTTCCTCCCTGGTAGCTGAGAGCTGACCCAGAGTTAAGAGATCCAGGGGGTCACCAAACCTGGACTCTTGGGAATTGCACTCACTTTTTCCATGGGGGCCCCCTCCATTTTAATAAAATAAATAAATAAGATTCATGAAAGCAGAAAAGACAACACACCTATTCTTAGTGGGTCTCCAGGTACCCCACTGACATTTGTACCAACCCCAGATGCCATCAGGACACGCTTTCTTCTGCTTCCCTTCAATAACTGGGTGTTATTCTCTGTAAGTCTTTGCTCTGTAACACAATGCATAAGATCTCTTCTTAGCAAGAATTAAATCATGATGCTGAAAACAATTTCATATCAAAATATCCACCATGCTAGTTATGAAGTAGAAGGAGAGGAGCAGTTTGGAGTTCTTTAGGGTCAACTTCATAAACTTGAATCAACAAATAAACTTCAGGTATGTGTACTGGGAAACAGAAATTACTTATGTTTACTCAAGTTTCTGAATTAATCAAATTTACTGAATTTATTAGAAAAACAGGCCTGTAACACTTAGTGTGAAAACAAGATTTCAAGGATGTATTTCCTGTTTTTCATGACAATGTTATTTATTAGTTCATTGCATACAGAAACTTTAAGAAAAATAACTCCCTCAGTGGAATCCAGCCAATTCCTCTGTTCCATTAGATGGAATTATGACAAAGTGTTACAACAGAAAAAAAGAAGAACATCTTTTAAAATCTCATTATGCAAAGAGAAAGCACAATGAATGCAGAGTCAAATGCCCATCACTATAGCAACTCCTCCTTTTTATCACATGCTGGCAGAATAACTGCCAAAAATGTGGGCAATCTGTCAGCAGCACACAGTTCTTACCACTTAGCCAACATTTCTGTGTTAATGAACGTACATAACATCTACGACTCTCCCTCCACAAGGGTTTAAACCTTTTGCCATATTCTAACTTCTCTGGGTCCTTTTACATTGGCTCAATGTTTTTCCTCAGCGTGCAGTTTCTGTGCAAAGCCTCCTGGTAAACGCCAGGACGAAAAAAAGCCTCCACAAAACCACAGCAAATCCACAGGCAAAGGACTGGTTGCCTTGTCAGCCCTTAGGAAGTTTCACTGGAAAGGCTGCACAGACTTTGTGCTACTGCTGGACTGCCCCTGGTCAGGCAGCAAGTGCTGCAGCCAAGCCAAAAAACTGCTGGGATCTTTCACACAGCACCTGAGCCACTGCCATCTGCACAAGTCCTGACAGCAGAAGTCCTCCCATTCCACTGCAGTGTCTTGCACAGCCAAAAACTTGCAGAATTTGGCCCTCTCCTATCCACTCCAGATTTATTTAAACTAATGTCACATGATCAGGAATAGAAACAAAATTCAGACTCTGGTGAGCAAGCTTCCAGTCACGTCATTAGAATAATATTCCTCTCTGGAACACCCGAAGTTTTGATGTACTCCAGGAAAACTGACAGCAGGAAGGCAGCTTCAGTCTACACTCATCCTCACACAGAGACTCCTACTATGTCTTTGGAAGGTTCTCCTCAGCCAACAGACCCAAAAATCCACAACCTGCCCCAGGTGTGTGCCCAGGAAAGGGATCTTTGTGGCAGGACTGGTCACGGGGAGCTGTGCTGCACCTTGCACAGCAAACTGGTGAGACAGCTCATCTCCAGAATGATCCACTGACTTGGTGGTGATTTGCAAGGCATGACTGTATTTACAGAATTACATTATTAATCTACTTGCAATAGAGGTATTTACATGGAGATTTTCTTTACATTTTCTATTCTGAGAGTTAGCAGTTCAGAATTTTTTGTTTTCAAATTCCCTACATTTTATTGGCCTCTAGAATTAAGAAAAACAAACACCAAACCCCCAAACCAGCCTTTGCTTTCCTGCATTTCCCTGCAGATTTTCTGAATACTCAAGCCTGCCCTGTGTCTCTAGTTAGAAGCACTGGGCACACTGGAACATGACAGTGGATTTAGTTCCTAATGTGTCAGCTGGTTTAAGGGTTGATTATTTGTTGCCTGGAAGCAGGAAGATGGAACAGCCTTGGAAGTCACAAGTCAAACTGTCTGTACCTAGATCCACATTACAGGAAACACAAAACAGAGAACAGATCCCAGGGAGTCAGATGCAATCAAGAATTCCAAATTTCTAATAAAGTGTTAAATATGCCCCCAACTATTTTATTGTTAAACTTTGATTATGAAGTGGCTGACTGTTGTTATCAGTAAGGAATTCC
Source organism: Edolisoma coerulescens (assembly GCA_013397115.1). Taxonomy (NCBI): domain Eukaryota; kingdom Metazoa; phylum Chordata; class Aves; order Passeriformes; family Campephagidae; genus Edolisoma; species Edolisoma coerulescens. The sequence goes on from VWZW01002154.1 coordinate 1,154,731, forward strand.
CATTTAGCACTTACCAGTTATGTGGAGAACAGATGCAGCCTCAGCTTTTCCGAGAGCATTAGCTGCCCTGCAAGTGTATGTCCCTGCATCTCCATAGGAAACATTCCTCAGAAATAAAGAGCCATTCAAAACCAAGAAAGAATTGATTTGTAAGACGCCTTTCCTCTTCAACCATGTCACATTTGGTTTGGGAACACCTTTAAAATGAAAAGAATTAGAACATTTCTTGTGAGAGAGAAACCATAGGGTTTATATTGCTAACGGCTGCTGCAGCATCCAAGGACCCCGAGTTCCTTTGTCATTTCACAGAGAGTGAAAACCGAAGCCACAACATTGCAGTGAAACAAGCAGCTTTTACACCCACAAGAAAACCTTTCAGTTGTGAGCCCTATTAATAACTCAGCATCCCACTCAGAATAAAGGTTAAAGCTTAAGTGCTGCAAGCCCAGCTCAAAGACAGCTTTACAGACTGCTACCAGTCCTACAGAAGCGACGTGCTCGCGTGTCTCACTGCTGAAAGATGCGAGACCACCACACCCAGTCAGGCCCAGTCGATGTACAGATCTGCACAGTACCTTTCCATTCAACCTGCTTCCCACAAGGAAGGAAGGACAGAAGGGAGGAAGGAAGACTAAATTTTTTATCCAATAAAAAAAAGAAAGAAAAAAAAAGAAGTTGGGGCAACAATACTTCCCTTGAGGAAAAAGACTAGATTAGAAAATACACGTGGCAAATTTATGCCAAAACACTTGCGACAACTTCTCCAAGTTGCAGATGTGATCTGTAACTTGTAATGACAGAGTGTGAAGGGCAGGGAACAGAAAAAGCTATTAATAATGAAAAGAGGGGCTCTCTTGTTAAAAGCAATCTCAGTTACTGTGGTACAGAAGCCAAAGGTCTATCATCATTCCTGCTACAGTGCTTGAACTCTGAGAGCCTCAGCTCTTGCAGATAACTTGTCATTTTAAATTTTAATCAATAAATTACTTCAAACGCTTATTTTTAATGAAATTATTTTTCCCCTGGCACACCACCAGTGGGAAGACTTCTACCGTTTTATTTTCCTCAAACACTTGCCTTTAAAAAGGTATTTTGCAAGCTGGCAAATCAGACACCTCATTGCTTGTGCTCTGGTTGAGCTGCTGCAGCAGAAATGCTCTGTCCAAGTTCCAAAACCCGGGGGAAGTCACTGGGTAAGCTGGCACACGTGGCACAGTGAGCAGCCACAGACGTGCACAAAGGTGCGGGGATGGGACAAGGCAGAGATGAAGAAAATCTTTCACCTGAACCCTTTTTCTCACTAAATAAATTGGTCAGTGCTCACTGAAGACTCCTCAACCAGGTTCTGCCACAGAGGCCGACCCGAATGTGGGACATGTGGAAGCTCCAGCCACGCTGAACGCTAATTCAGCCTCCTCTCTTCACAGATCATTGTGCAGGATTACTTTACAGATGATGTCTTCATGATGTGGAATGGCCTTTAGGAACAACTTTAACATTTCAATCACTGGCTTAGCACTTCCAATGCACACCTCGAGTTTTTCCTTTGCTGTAATAGGAACCAGACAGAGTTTTTGGAACCTGCTGTTTCACCGAAGGAAAAAGCTCCCCCACCATTTTGTCCAGAAAGGCAGTGGAGAGAAAAACTCTCTGCGTAATCACAGATTTTATTCTAGACAATTTAGCAGCTGTTCCGTGCTTTTAAAATCATGTAGAATTGTGTTTTACTGAATAAAGCTGCATAAAACAAGACCTGCAGAGTGCACAGGGGTCCAAAAACCAGGCTGTTTTTCAAGTTTCTAGAAGAAGCTTTATGCCATTTTGAAAAATCCTTCTGGAATTAGGATGAGGTCTTGTTTTAAGGGTCTTTTTTCCATCTTTACCCAGATTTCTGGCTAAAGTGTATCATTCTCAGACATATTTTTCCTTTACAGTGTACTTTTCCACAGCCATTCAGGCATGTATACTCACTCTGCAGATGGGCTGAGGAGGTGGTGTGAGGATCTGAGCTGTTTTACTCTGTGGCCTAGAGGTTTGCAGCCAGGCTACCCTCACTGGCACCAAAACCCAGCAGCCCCATCAGAGCCAAAAAGAAGCCAGAAGCAGCACAGCTGAGACGGGACTGAAGTAAAAAGGTTTGAAGTCAAATTCCACAAAACTGTTTGGAATGGTTCAAATTTAAACTTTTAACCTGAGCCTCTATCAAACATCAGCCCAGTATCACCTCGTGATAGTCCTCCCTCTGCTCTCATGACAGCATTTAGAAATGGAGCTCAATCCCAGGATTTAACTAAAGTCAAATATTTTTCTTCCAAATGGTTTATATCCTAGAGCTATCCCAGAGAAATCACCCTGTCTCTGTTCTTCTACGTGTGCCTCATTCAGAGACGTGTAGAGCCTTTTAAAACATGAACTGGAGTTCAGTTTGCAGAAGACATCTGCAGAATAGCTTTGCCACTCATTTTAAGTTCAAAACTGGGTATCTGTCACACACCTTAAACTCAAGTTATAGCAAATGATTCCTCTCTCTTTCTCCAAAGAGCTGTATTTGTTTCTCTTCAGGGGAAACAAGCGAGTGATACCACACACACAGGTAAATCAGAGCATTACTCAAGCGGATACTGCGAGCACACAAACATAAATTGTAGGTCTGAGGAGAGGTGCAGGCCACAGGCCAGCAGCTGTCATGCACCAGGAACCCACCCAAGCCATCTTAGGGGTGCTGGCACTGAGAGATAAAGAGCATGTGAGGGGGAATCCATGGAAAACAATCAGTTAAATACATCACATAAAAAACACCAACAATGCTTTACACGCAGGCATCACACACTGCTGCTCTCCAGCAGCTGATGTCACAGGGATACCCTCAGGGTGCACCCACAAAGGGGATCTTTGAGCTGAAAACAGCAGTGGGAATAATCACAACACTCCTGTGCTGTATTTTACCCCAAACTATCGAGAAGTAGGATTTTTATCTAGGAGTTAATAATTGTTATGTGAACTGTGTACTGAGCCCCTCTGAGCTGGCCTCTTCACGACCACTTTGAGGGCCCTTCAAGATTTTGCATTTCATGGTTCCATTCCTTTCCCCAACCTTTGTATTACATGGAAATTCACTATCTGAGAGTGAGACTGGGAAATACTGGACTATGTGCTTAAGAACAACTGGTATTTGTAATCAAGCTCCTTCTCTGACCTTTTCACAGGCTCTTGGTTAGGTTGCCATTAAGAGTATTAAAGGCAAATCCTCAGATGGAGTCCTGAGCTAAGGAAAAAAGGGAGATTGCTTTAGAGAAGAGTTCAGGGACCTATTACAGGCTGGAGTAGAGCATGAAGGGAGGAGAAGGGAGAAGGACTCTGCACACTCTGCAGCCAGGACACAGCTCTATGCCAGAAATCAAGAGCCTCTAACCCTGCCTTTCAGGGGGAACCCAAAACTGGAGGGCAAAAATGTGATATAAAGCTTTCAGAGCAGGGCATCCAGAGAGACACAGCAGAGAAACCAATCAGAAAAAAGGCTGATCATACGATGCTATCATATCTCCTAAAAGACACCCTAAAAACAGATTAAAGAAATAAAGCTGGAGAAAAAGACATGCCTATTGTCCAGCTCCTTTGCATTCTTGGGCAAAGCAGCACATGCATTTCAAGCTCTTCTGGACAGCTGCACTTTATCTGTATGTTCATATGGCCAGTGAGAAATCCTTTTCTGCTCTAAGTCTCACAAGAGACAGCGTTCTTGTTTATATTTTCATTTCTGGAATTCCTACCAGGAGAAACTCTTACTGTTAGAGGACACTTAGAAAAATCATTTGTAGGTGTGCATTTACCTTTTTGCTTAAAGCACCTTGCACAAAACTCCATCTCGAAACCCCTCACAGCCCCAGCGTGCAGTCAGCATTAGCACATTTCAGGTGCAAAAGCTTCCATCGTGCAGATTTTCAGTGCTTTAGTCAGAAATTAGACTCCCTGTTTACTGCTCCCAAGATAAGATTTCCCTTCCCTGTGGTATGCAGCACTGCACACTGAGCCGAGCCTCATCGAGGAGCTCTTGGGAGAGAGCAGGCAAAGTATTCCCACAATTCCCACATTCCTCTTGTGACAAGGCTCTTGCAGTTGCACCAATTTTCCTACACAGAAACTGCAGCACAGAGCTCAAGCATACCATCAAAACCAAGATAAAGCTCTTTTTTTTTTTTTTCTAGGCAAGCAGTTAAGGCCTAAAACCTCTGTTTTACCCTTTAGGACTCACGTAAATAAAAACCCAAGAGTTTTGAGTAGTTTTCTTATCCAAGTAGAAACAAAACTTAGCGAAAAAAAGCCAAAGCCAAGTTGTTGTTTTCTTTTTTTTTTTCTTCCCTTAAAGGAGCTGAAATTACTCTTAAGCTTTGGGACGTATTTGTAGGACTTCATGGAGGATTTTGTCCTGTGCACAAGGTTGAATTTTACTACAGATGCTTGACTCTCACTTACTTAAAGGTTGATTTACACAGCGACTTTAAATGAACAAAAATAACTTCCACATTGGCTTCAAGAGCCTTTTTTCATTACAGCATTGTAGCAAGAGGACTTTCAAGCTGAATAATTCCTGGTTTGATCCCCAGACAGTACAAAAGGGGGAAGGAGGAAGAGGGAAGAGATGGCCTGTAGCCACTTTTGTTTCCTTCCCACTCCATCTCCACGCAGAAGCAGCTGAGGATGAGCCCAAAGGTATCAAAACTCCCCCAAGGTGCCAGAGGTTCAGAAACCCTGAGTGCAGTAAAGATCCCAGGGATTCAAATGGGAGAGCCATCACTGGATCCAGATAGCAGCAGAATCAAACAATTACATCCCACAGCTCCAAGTCAGGAAATCGCTTAGGCATGAGACTAAATCCGTCCCTATCAGGGAATGCAATTAAACACATACTTAAAATTCAGGATGGCTGTAATTGTCCTTCATGAACAAAGATGCATTCCTGAACTCAGGCCTTCTTAGTCTTAGAAAAACCTTGAAAATGCAAATCTTACTCTTACAACGGATCTAAATCCTCTTAAAAAGTTCTACTATAGACCGAAGTGGCTATAAAACTTTAAAATTAGTTTAATCTATTTTTCTGACCTCAAACACAGGTTATTTTCCACTAGCACTGGAGCAGCTCTACGATACTCAATGTTCCATGAAAAAAGTCATTTTCCACCATGAGTGGCCCTGGGACAGCAAATGTTATGGAAAAAAAACTCTAGCTCCGGATGGGACTGCAAAACACGTGTTTCAAAAAAGAGAAAAAAAGGGAATCTGCACTATAGGGTGCCCTTAAAATATTCAGTGTTCAAAAACAAATTTCCTCCAACCTTGAAAGCCCTGTGAAATATTACACACCATAAAAACCTTGGCCTACTAACTACTTGCTCTAAAACATTGGATATGTCTTCAGAAATGTTTCCCCCAGCTATGTAGAATCTCATAAAGTATTCTGAATTTCCCATTCAAGAGCAAGGCAGAACTGTGCCGGCACAAAGCACATTTTGCTGCACTTCACTAAAAGTTTACCTTATTTCAGAGGCTAAATTTGCATGTCAGCCTTCAGAGGAAACAATTCTGGGTCAACTGCACACACACAATGAACATCTGATTATTGTTTACCCTACACCCACCACCACCTCCAGCGCACTGAGCGTAACCTACAAAGCAATTGCTTCCACTGCTGCACCTTCCTGTTTTCTCCAGCAGAATTCTCAAACTGCCTTTATATTCACCTGAATTTTGCTCGGCCAATCAACTTCCAGTGAACCCTAAAAAGCCTAAGCCTGCTGCTACTGAAATTACCCGTGTGAATCCTGCCAGCTTCACCAGGAATAGCAGCCCTGAAGAGAGCTCCAGCGTGGGACGTTCTGGCACTCGGTGTGATCCCCCCGCCTGCCCTCTGACACTGCCTCTTCCCCCACAATCTTTCAGAGCTTTTTACCTCTCCTGCCTCCCACCAGCCATGCAGCAGCCCCTCTTCCTAGGTGGTAGCAGCATCTGGCAGGATTTAGGTATTCTCACCAACATCTGGCCACCTCCTTAGCGGGGTTCCCAAAGCAAGACCCCTTCCCACCCCGCTCTTGCCACGGCTCCGGCGGGTTCTGTTTAGCTCTCTGGCTGTCAAAGAGAGCTTAATCTTTTTTCCAGCTGCAGAAGTTTAAGGCTAATATTTTTCAGAATCAGGCATTTAAAATAAGGCAACTATATTTAGCAACTAATGACTGCTAGGCTGAATTCTGCAGTCGACCCCCAACAAAGGCTTGGTTGGTGTGCATTTGGGCACTTCCACAATTCAGCACTGTTAGCAGAGACTGCTTTGCCCAGCTGGTGTAATTACACTTTCACTTTACTGAATAAGAGTGCTGCATCACCAAGGACCCAGACATTTATCATCATAAAGTAGATACGTGCATACGGACTTCAAAAATAGAATTTTATCAGAAATTAAAGCACTATACAAGAATTGCTATCCTTAGTTAGACCTAAAGTCCACTTAACTCTGCACTTTGTGTCCAAAAATGGGCACCCGGGGATGTGTAGGCAGAGTACAAAAATGATGGCACTTATTGAATAACCCTTCCTCAACATACCTTCCTACCTTCCAGGACCAGAAGTAGCCTTTAGATCATGCCTGGTTATTCTACTGCTCTTCTCTCTACCTCTTCTAACCCTACTAATATTATTTTTGAGATGAGATGAGCAAGTTGCAAACAGGATTCACCACAGCTTTAAAGAATGGCCAATTTATATTTTTTATTATTTTTTCTATTCCTCTGCCATCAGTTTTGATCTGGACAGCACCCAGCAAGTGTGCTGGTGTTCCATGGAACCGAGCACCATCACTGCACAGACTTTTCTCTGAGTGGCAGCCCTCCAGGGACAGCCACAGGCATTTGTGTGCCTTTAAGGTTATTTGTTCTATATGTACATTTGTTCTGCAAATACCAGCTTGGAACATCCTTTGAGCTCATCTAGCTTTTAAATGTTAATTGTGTGGCCCTGCTGCAACTCTTTGCAGGGAGTTTTAAATACATTATCCTTTATAAATCTTCATTCTTTACAGTTTTAGTCAGTGAACTGATCACATTCCTTTCGAGAACTTTTATAAAAATGCTGAGCATCACAAATCCCAGAACAGCCTTTGGGGCACCCTACTCTCTCCTCACTGTAAATTTAACCACTTGTTCCTCTCAGTCATTCAAGCAGGTGCTAACCAGTGAGGTAACCTCTTCCTTCACATAACTAGAATTTGTTCAACTTTGCCTAGGCAACTTCTCAACAGCTTTTTGCAAACTGAAGTAAGAAGTATTTGAGTATTTTGCCTTCCTCTAATACAATGCATCTTAACCCTTCCTGAATTAGGAATTTAAAGAAAATTTCTTTTCAAATTAGCAAAGCTGTGAGAGGACAAAAAAAAAAATCAGTGCTGTAAACAATTTCAATTTATGGATTTCCTCCCCCTCCCTGAGGCTCTATCTACATCAGAAAGTAGTGGAGGGCCTCAGGAATGTGTTTTTATAGAGATCTAGTAGGTAGCAAGGTCCCAAAAGACACCCAATGTGTGTTTGGGTTGCTTTGGACTGCGTGGTCACTCTTGCCTGGACCCTGGGACAGACTGCCCATTGGTTTTGGCCAAGTGTCAGGTACAGTCCCCAGGCACACCCTTCAGCTCAGTTATATCCAAAGGGATTCAGCTTTCAGGTTCCCAGACTGTTACAAGACACAAAGCAAAGCACAGTTAAGCTTTTGAACATCTTTCAGTCCTTCCTGCCTAAGCCTGATCCAAACAAAAACTCTAATGAAGGCAGACTCACTGTAAAAAGCATAAGAGCAGATTTTCCTTCTATTATACTAATTATAAATACTTTCATTCCTTCCTCATAAAATAAACCTGCACACACTCCTTTAAACTTTTGAAATCTATTATTAATATCCTTTAACACAGGATTGTGTCACACAGAAGAGCCTCACAGCTCTGTATCAAACTTCTCTATTCGTTCACTGATGTCTTCTAAAGGGGTTAAGCATAGAAGACAAAGAACAGCATCACAGTTACATTTGGAATAGTGTGGGTAAATGAAGCAACAGATGGAAAATCAAAATCTTGATTTTTCTGGACCCGTTTCAAGTTCCAACACTGGCAGCAAGTACTCGGTCCACCTTTGTGAGACTTCTGTGCAAAAAGATACAACAGGCTTTGTGTCTTTCTCACCATTTTTTAATCAGTATGTTATTATTAGAGAGCCAAAATGCATTCGCAGGAATGCAGAATTTGGATGAAGGTGCAGATTCTGCTTTTCAAGGCCTGTGTGCCAAGGTATTTCGGAGCTGCAAAGAGAAGTGTAAACACGCTCAGCCCAGCGCGTGTCGCTTCCCTGCGCTCACCAGCAAGGGGCAGACAACGCACATTTTATTCGTTATTTCCACTTTTCCCTCTATTTTGCCTCAACTTAGAACTTTCAAAGTTTTTACAGCAAATGGAGTCTGACCGTTTTAGTTTATTTTAGCAATAATCACAGGACGGGTTTTTTTTCTGCAGATACAATAAATGTTATCCAAGAGCAATTTGGAGCAATCAGTATTGATATTTATACCATGTGTGTTGATTGAAAAGCTCTTGGCTGGAAGAATGGAATATGAATCTATCCAGAATGTATGAATATCTTCTAACGTGTGGGAACTATAAAACTGAGTTTATTATAATTAGTGGAAAAATAGCCTTGTTATGAACTAAAAAGAGAAAAGAAAGAGATAGCATCAGTTTGAGCAGTTCAGCTAACTTTTCTTAATCTGTTCTTTGATGCTCTTCTGTTTATTAGGATACACTGACCTTCAGCAACTCAAAGCCCTTTTTCAATCTCAATATGATTTTTGGAGTGTGAGAGAAAGGCTTTCAAAAGGAAAAAAGAACCAAATCAGTAACAATGAAAAAGAAAAAAACTTGTACCCCAAAGGCCAATGCTACACAGAATATTAAACTTTACATCTTCGATAGGTCCATTTCTTTGCAGAAGAAACTATGGATTGAACAACTCTAAAAACGTCTTTTAGATTATTCATTCTACAGAAAAAAACCCTCATAGGTCACTGCAGCCAATAAATTCAAAAGTAATTTAAGAATTCTGCTACTGACATGGCACTAATCCCCTTCACACACACGGACACTTTATTCATCAGATGGTTCTTCTGGTGGAGAACTGTTCTGTGGGCTAGCAGGAGTCCCAAAGACCAGGGGTGACACCAGTGAGAAATCTGCATGAGCAATTTCTGTGTAGAGGGATCCTGAACAAGGTCCTGGCAGAACATGGAGAATGCAAAGACTTATCCAGTGATGCTTCACTCAGTGAAGCTCATGGGGCAAACACATCCTCTGCTGAGCAGCCAGGAGCAAGGGCAGCGAGGATGAGGTGCTGCAGATCCAGCCAAGGTCTCCCTGACTCTACAAGAAGGGCTCTCTTATCATCACTTTTGCAGTTTGATCATTCACATCATGTTTTAGCAGCGTTCACAACGAAGTTCTCATCCTCCTACACTGCAAATGGACATATTGCTGGGTCCCACCTACCAGACAAACCTACCAGCATAAGGTGCTATTAAATTCAATCTTCTGAAGTCAGTGGTTTATTACTTTCCATTAAGGAAAGGAGAACAGGAAAGCTCTGCTTACATCATTGCAAAAGTTTTTCTGTTTCTAGACTTAGTGACATTTTAAGACACGCAAGCTCTATTTTATTCACAAACAGTAATACTTACTTCCTTGGCAATGACAGGAAATAAAGCAATTAGATAAATCATTTTCTAAGTCAACACTGGTGTCTCAGCATAACTAAAGTTTGGCTCACCCATATATACAATTCTAAAGCATTTGGAAATCTACAGTCCCATGTGAAAATATTAATTTATATTTAAATTGCTAACTGCTTACCCATCCTAACAATATTAATATTAACAGTGTGACATGAACTCTCTGCTGAATTTGAGATGTAGGTCAGTTATGCACGGAGTTGCCAAACTATAGTTGGAAAATATTACTTCATCAAAGAATTAGCCTTGGTACAACGGTGAATAGCAGAGCCACATGTCCCAATATATGTCAGCCTGGCGCCACTATTGTATGCAGAGCTATTTGCATATATATATTTCTATCACTACCCTGGTTCAGTATCAGCACCCTCTGATATGCATTTCCCAGCACATGAATGTGAGCAGCAAACTGGCTGCCCTGAGGTCGCTCTCTGCACTCACTTGCAAGGTTCATGGTTATTTGCACTTTCACACATCATCTTCACAAAGGGCTGAGCTCAGCTTATTAAATGTTTGACAGAATAGCGCTGCTGTGACTGAAATCTTACACTTTAAGCTTCACAGAGAGCAGTGGTAAGATTAAAAAGAAAATATCTACCTTTCCAACAAAGGGCTAGAAAATAAAATGAAGCAGTGAGCTGCTTAATGCATGTTAGTTCTGATTAACATTATTGCTCCTCCACAGATGTTGAGCTAGAAAATACCTGTATTCTCTCACAGCTCGGCACTTCTCTTTGTTTCCTCTCTGCAGCTGCAGACTGGTGAATCTTAAAGGTGAGTTTATTTCACCATCAGGTTTAAAGTTCTATTAAGCTACGGCTGGAGATTTCATTTTCAGTTTTAACAATAGTCTAGACAGATGTGCATCTCCAACAGGGATAAGGAAAGTTCCTTGATGAGCAAGTCAGCTGGCCATGCTTGCTATTGCAGCAAGGTAGCCCCACACTCTGGTGGGCTTTAACTCTGTAGTGGAGCCCTAGACCACTTCTTGGAAAGAAAGCCCATTTAAAGGAATCTCTGAACATATAGATGTGGATGTAAATTGAAGTGACAGACAGAAAATAAATAGGACTGGTGTGGGTGACGTGCCTAATAAAAAAAGACTAATGATCAATGATATTCTGCCTTCACTGGTAATTTATTTCAAGATATAAGGTAAATTTCTGATTCCAACATTACAAACAACGTCAGTGCAGTTCTTACTTACCTTTCACTGGACATTCAATCATAACATTTGCTCCCATTCTTGCCACGACTGTACCTCCAACAACTGCCGAGAAACTGCTGGCTTCCAGATTTGTCACGTTTAACACAGAGGACAAGATGACAGGCAACTCTTTGAAATTAAAAGGATAGTAAGTTTTAAAAGCTTTATTTAACTCTTAAACATAGATCCTGCATTTAAATTCAGCATGTTTGGAACAGAGTTCAGTCTGCAAAGCAGCGGCCAGAAAAGACAGGTGGGACAGATAGAGGCAGACTGAGCTCACACCTGCTGTGGTTTTAGAGCAACAAGACCATCTTACTGCTGCCTATTAAATCAGGCAGAGTTTCATGGGCTGCCAATAAAAGAAACTATTTCACATTGCAGTGGGCATGGGTGTTTATAGGCATATATTTTTACACACATATATGTGTATGTGTATGTATAGATGGGTGTGCATAAAAGCCCAGTTCTGTGGAATGCCACAGTTTTACCTGCACGCAAGAGCAGTGATGTTTCCATATCAAACCCAGAGTCATTAACAACCAGGCATCCATAGGTACCAAGTTCCTTCTGAGTAGGGTTCCGAATCTGCACTTTTCCAGTGGAGCCCAGGATCACCCTGCACAACAACCAAGGAAATACAAGGGTTACTGTCCTGGGACAAACCCAGCTGAAACCCCTTGCAAGAGCTACAGATGCAGCAGCAAAACTCCTTTTTAGGCGTTTGCAGTTCCAGTCACAGCTCTGCCTCCCCTCTGGTGACAGGAGGGGAGCACTCAGGGATACACACAGGGAGGATTGTTCAGATCTCCTTCTCCTACAGAGCTGTGTCCTACTTGCAGCCCTTTGAGGGACACTGCATTTGCTACCACAAACCAGGATCCCCTGGGAACAACAGTGTGAATAAATCAGAATACCACAATTAAAAGTATTAGGCTTGGCAAGAAATCGATCTCTCCAGAGCGAGCTTGGTTTTCAGCAGGATTGGGGAATTCACAAATCTATGGCCTGATCTGACTGTCAAATTACTATGGGGTTGGGGTATTTTTTTTTTTTTTTAATATCATCATTGAAGCTAAAATCTTCCACCAAAATCTCACAGGTGTCTTGAATACCTTGCCTGCCCTCTGAGGGGCAAGGTACTAGTAACAGCATCACAGGCTGGGGAAGAGGCTGAAAATAACTTTTCTCCCTTGTTTTACCTTTCTTAGCACTAAGTTACGTGACTTGCCATACACTCAGCACATCCCAAAAACCTGCAGCTGCTGTTTTCCCACACTGAGTACACTTACCCAACAGATTAACAAAAAATTCTATTAAAAATTTGTGTGTCAACAAAACAAGCCATGGCTCAAGTACATCCTTCTTTACCACCCTGACAGATAAAGAGCCATTGACCTCCTCACACTCTTTTTCAGATGCAATGCTATTAACATCATTGGATTTTGGCTCCACACACATATACGTGGATTTGTTTATAAGAAACCTTACCGGGAAAAAAATTAGGAAATAAACCTACTTTGCTAATATATGCCTTAAGTGCAAAAATATCAGTCTGGGCTAAAATTAGGAAGCAAACATACTCAATAAACAAAACACCATCGTGTCCAAAGAAATCGAAGTATCACTTGCTACAAATTAATGGAAAATTATGCGCATTTCACAAAATAAACATAACTGGTGGGAGCTACATGGTTCCAAAAACATTTGCACTTTTTAAAATGGCTTAGTTTTGGTGTCTTTGCTTTAATTGATAGCCCTGCAGAAGTATATTTTTCTTGGCAGTGCATTTAATCAGTTAAATATGTTGAGAAATATCCAAAAGCGCCTTTATCATTTCAGAACCGGTTTTTTCATTACTCAAGAGCTAGCTGTAATTCCAAGAGGCTCACACACAAAGTTAATGTTAATATTACCAGGTGAGCTTCTAATTTATCAGCACTGAAGTAGAAGTATTTGCTCAGTCTTGAGCAAATATCTGATTGTAACAAACTCTTGCTGCACTCGTTTGTCAGCTCTCAAATGTGATAATACAGGTTCTTTATTATTTTGAATTTCACTGTCCTCAACAGAAATATTTTAAATTACTGAATAAAATCCATAAAAGCTCTTTTTTTTTCTTTTTCAATTGAAGTTCTGCAGCTCCAGTTATACCTAAACAGTGTGTTGAAGAATGGTGAGAGTACCAGTGATATTTTCCTTTCTTAAAATGACTGAGAGCAAAGACTTCTTTTCATCTATACCATGGCAGATGTTTTTAATGTGTTCCCACTGTATTTAGTATCTGAATGAATCCAACAGCCTCTCTAATTTGAGGGTAAACGTGTTTTTTTCTGACACAGCTGAAATTATTAAGGCAGATCAAAAATACAGCCAGGACATCCAAAACACTTCACCTTATAAAAATAGTCAATCCTCCTATGTAGTATCCTGGAAATGGACAAACACTTGGACGTCAGTAAAGCCAAGCAATGTGACAGACACTTGAAAGAATAAAAATAAATTGCTTAACTAAAAAGATGGAAGGCCCAGTGGCCATGCTTATCTCATTTTCACAACAGTATGTTCTAATATTGCACAGCAGGGTGGATTTTTTCCGTCGATAGGGACATAATAAGTCATTCAAAAGTGAAAGAGGAGCTATTTACTTACTTCTCAGAGGCTTTTAATGTCTCGCCATCTTTTGTCCAAGTATATTTCACTTCACTAATACCAGCTGTTTCACACAGCAGATTGACAGCATGAGTATTCTTGGTCAGAAAAACTGTATTTCCAATTCGTACAGTTACTGTTTTGTTGAAGGAAACTTGAGGAATTTCCTTTTGCCTCATAATAACTGGAACCTTCTGGTCAAACATTAACTTATCAACCGCTTTCGTGCTGAAACGTTCAGATTCGTTTGGCGATTTGCCTGTGAGTTTTGAGGCAACTTTCTCATCCCGGGCCCCCTTCCATTTTTCAGTAGTTGGTGGTGGAGGCCTGGATAACTCAGCAATCAGCTGGTAAATGACCTGGGAGGCCAAGTCATCGCTGACTTCTCCAGTTTCAATGAGCTGACTCATGTTCCTCATGAGCTCCTCGAACTGCGCCGTGTCCATGCTGTAGGCGCCTTGGAGAACCGCAGCCTCCAGGCGTTTGTTCCTGAACTCACGAGAGCTGAAGTCTTCTGCTGAATTGCTCCCCAGGCTTTCCAGGTTTCTCAGGAACGGCTGATCATTTACCTGCCTGTCGCCCAGGTAGAGCTCGTTCTTCCTGCTCCACATTTGCCACACCTTGCTCATCTTGTGCCACTTGGCCCCGAGGCTGTTGGCCTCGTTGTGATCGGGGTTCCCGACCTCGCTGGGCTGTTTTCGGAGGGGCGGGGGCTCGATGAGCCTGTTGTCAGTCCCGATGAGTTTGAGCACGAAGGTTTCGTGCGCAGAGCCTGCGATGCACCGGTACACGCCGATATCCGCGGCTTCCAGGCAGTGGATTTTCAGCGAGCCTGACTTAGTGATGCCAAGCCTTTTGGAGTTTTGTAAGTGCTGCCCATCTTTCTCCCAGCGGATAAGGGACTTCTGGAACCTTCGCACGGGGCACTTAATTACCACAGATGTTTTGGGGAGTAAGTAGGCTCGGCTTCCTATGGTAAAATTAATGCGCTTCTCTGGCCTTGTCTGAATGTAGACTCGGTGGATGCTGACAATCTGAGGTCCATGGGCAGAAAACTTTGCTGGAAGCTTGGGCTTGATCTCTGCAAGAAAACAAAGTGTTGAAAAGCATCTAGTCATTGGCAGTCATGCTTACAAAATCTGCTTTTCACAGAATGCCTGAAAGAGCTTTTCCTGACTTTGTTCGAGTCAGATTGCAACACACAGAGCTTTTATCTGAGTCACAAAAATGCAAAAATATGAACAACATGAAACCATAACATTCCCTTGCTTCGGCCAAGAATTCTATTGCTTCTTCCCCAAATCTCCTAGCAATAAATACAGGCAACATACACCTATGTGAAGGACATAGATGCACACAAATATGAAAGTATATATACACGTATTATATATTACTCCATATATATGTTCCTATTACGGTTATATTTCCTGCTGCTGCCTCAGAAAGGCTAGGCATGATGGAAATGAAAAAACTGAATTAAAAAATGTGAACACATTATCACTTTCCCCACATTTGAGCACTGTTGAGTGCAGAATGACCTAAATAAAACAAAATCTATCCAAAAAGTAAGGCTCCCCTAGACTCCTATTTAAAATGTTGGCTGGCTGTGCTGGTTGCCTGAGTCAAGCCAAACTGATAGCAATGCAGGAGGTGAAAGAAACACTCAGTGAAGACACAGTACATGCAACAGGCAAAGCCACCCCGTAATCACAGGCTGAGGGTAATTTATTGGGGTTGAAAGATGAGTTACTGACAGTGTTGTGCCAAGAAAGTAGGGAGGGAAGGGAGGAAAGGGAGAAATAAGGCATCATTTTGAGAGGCTGAATATAGTGATCAGATGCATTGACAAAAGCAGGCTGGGTGTGGAGACGCCGGGAATCGTGCAGCTCCTCCTGCACCAAACTGCAGGCACGTGGATGCTGGAAGGTTTTTGGGAGCTGCCTGGATGAAGACCAGCACAGGCAGAGCTGGGGAGGCACGGGGGGACTGCAGTGCTCTGGGTGCTGCTGTGCTGCCTCAGGGCTGGCGGGCACCCAGCCCTGCTTTGGTCAGCAGAACTCATCCGGCCGAGAGCACCGCGCAGCGCGGAACAAAGCGCTGCAGGAGCAGGGGCACCCCCGAGCCCTGCCATGCCAGGTGGCATTGGCCACATGGGAAAACTCAGCAAACCATGGTGTTGGTGCTAGAAAACAGCCCAGTTGTGTTTGGTGTGGCTTGGTACGTGACAGAGAGAAAACTCAGAGCCTGCAGAACGAGCTGAGGAGCCAGGAAATGGACACGCAGATCACAACACTTCTCAGCTTGTCTGAATCTGAAATCAGCACTGCTTTTCCACTTGGGAGGTACTTAAATAAAAAGACAGCTACACTGATGGCACACAAATGATACCCCGAAAGCTGCATAGACATGTGCTCCAAATATGCTGTGAAGAAATAGGTGAAAAGCTAAATGCTTCGAGCATTCAATAAGTGTGTACACTATAGGAACTACACCCTGGAGTGCGTTCTCATGCTTATAAAACAAAATGGTTATTTTCAATGTTTTGGGTAATGAGTTCAGACCTGTGGGGATATCATGGTTTCATAATTACACAGCTTTTAAAAGGGGATTCGTTATCCAGATACAAGGTTCCCTCAACCGTTTCACGTGGTACAACAATTGAATTGTTTTAGGCACGCAGTTTACTAAAATTATTAAAGTAGCGTCCTGTTTTTAATAAGTTATTGGGCCCCAAATATTTATTTTCAGGGAAGCGTTCCAGTATTAAATCTCCCGTTTCCAAAACCCAACTTACAGACACAGTAAGTGTAACTTTAAACACACCAATTAAAATACTTCAGGCTGTGGTCTGTTTACACTAGTTATTCCAACTTAGAATTAAACCCAGTGCATACTTATAAATATGTTAACAAGTCTCATCCATTTCATTTCTTTAAAAAAGACAGACCACTAACTCCCATTAGCAGTTCAGCACTAAAGGGTGTGTGTATTTTTACTGCTGACTGGTGAGCAAGGCTGAGAGTGAAACAAAGTTCAGAGCTGTGGATGGCAGGCCATATAAATTTATAAGGTCATGTGAATGTACGAGGCCATGTAAGTATGCATTCTCTAGATCCTTGGTGTCATTCAATCTCACAGCTGCTGAGGGTAATGGACTGTTTGGGAGAGTAAAGGTAAATCTGAAGGAATAGATGCTTGGACCTCATTATCACCTGATACAAATCCATCTGCAGCTGTGACCCATAATGGTCCTGAACAGCTTCAGCTGGGTTTCAGATCCTGGTGACCTCAGGGCTGGGCTGGTGTTATTTCCTATTTCTCAGAGCCCAGAGTCAGGAATGTTTCTACTTAATAAGCACTACTAAGTCAGGAAACAGCTACGATTACCAGTCTTGGGGTAAAAGATTAAGCCTAAAATGACTCAGCACTGTCATGAGACAGGGAAAAAGGCACTTGTGAGCCACAGAAGCATCACCTCGAGGAGAGACATTTAGAAACTGCTCTCCAAGGCAAGAAGCCCCAACAGCAGTCACATAGCACGCTGCTCCTCATCCATCCTCATCACTCCTGATCCTCCAGCCATGCTCTGTTCCTATCCTCTACTCATTCCCCCTTCAAGGCAGCCTGAACCCTCGGCTGCAGGGGGAGGAGATGCCTCCTGCACGTTCCTGGGAATCCAAAGCCTGATGCTGCCCCAGCCCTGGCTCCTTCTGCAAGACCCAAACATGAACTACAGGTAAGGACCAGCCTCACCCCTTCCCCTGCCCTCCTGCTGCACAGAGGGAGAATCACCAGGCAGATCCGAGCTGCAAAGGCTTCCTTGCTCCAAAGGGTCGTGGAAATGGAGGGAGAGGACAGGGATTCTCTTTACGACTCTGATGTGCACCCACTCTGGCCAATGGTGCTCCCTCTGCAGCCCCGTGTGCTGCTCTCTAGGCACTGTGCTGGAAGCTGACATTAATATCAGTCTGAGCTAAGCACTTTGCAAACCAGCTCCACTGCCATTCAACTATCCACAATTAATTAAATTCAGATAGATATGCAGCTCAAAATATTTTATTAAACCTTATGCCAAGGACATTCCTGAAAGTCCACAGGGCTTTATTTAAGTGGAGTTTTGAACCTCAGGATTTTGGCATGTTAATCTGAAATGCAGGCCAGGAAAAGAAGTTTTGTATTATGCATGAAACAGTAATTATTCTATTTCTTATTTTGTTTTGTGAATAATTTTTTAAAGCAAAGCTTCAAAATGTATAAAGTAGTTATTTCTTCACAACACTACGAGTCAGGTCAAAACATGTCTATCTCTGACCTGTGATCAAAACCAGGCCACTGATAAAGGCTTTTTGTTTTCCCCCAGCCCAAAACTAAAAGCTCTTTTCTTTTCCTTTCTTCTCAGCACCCTGCTCACCAAACCTGCAAACCAATACTCTCCTTTTTAAAGGAAAGGGAGCACAGGTTAAGACATTCAGTTGCAATTTAGAACTGCCTATTCCAAATTTTGGTATGTAATTGAACATACTGTGTATCAGAGAGGTTTTTCCATCGGTGTTAAACACACAATTAGTGCCACTACCGTCAGTATCAAAACTCAATTGTGCCCAAATTGTACAATTTCTAGAGAAAATCTTTCTGAAAAGGTTCTTATATAAACAGTAATAAAATACCAGACTTTTTGAAGAGTGTCTGTATGGTCACCACTCCCTGTTCAGCTAATGAGACCAGTATTCTAATTTTTACAAGGAAAGATAGAAATTATACCTAAAATTATCACTGGCACAGAGTTTCAGGTTTTGAATTCCACCGTGTTAAGCAAAGTGTCCAGTGTAATACAAAAGTACAATGAAAAGACAAGGCAGCAGAACTGGATTCTTATCTTTTCTAATGTCCTTTGTAATTTATGGTAAATTTATTAATTTTTATTTTCTATTTCCAGTTGGAATAGTGTAAATGATAAAGGAAAAACCAATCAAATTGTGCATAAGAATGAGGGTGAGAGGTATGTACCATAATCCATTCAAAAACTACTTCTTGAGATCATAGCCTTTGTTACTGAGTGGCAGAAATAAAAATAAAAACAATCCTGTTATTACTGGTACAGTAACAGTGACACTCAGTTTGTGCCAAGTTATGTTGTGATGGTACAGGGAGATGAGTGCATTAATGTGCACACAGATTTCTCTTTATAAATAGATCATCGCAAATCAGCAAGGAACCAGATAAAGTAACATACTTACTGTTGCAGGCACTCATCTGACAGGACCTTACAAGCAGCGAAGGGGACAGACCACTGCACATTGATCCATTTAATGTGACATATTGGCCCTTTGCTATCAGTTTTTGGCAGGCAAGTTTCCTTCTCTGGATTCCAACACCACAGCTTACTGAGCACTGTGAAAGGAAGGATGCAGTCAAGCTAAACTTGGTGCTCCATACCACACATGCTAATTTTAAACTAACTTGTTTTGGGGTGGGGTTTTTTTAAACTTATTTTATTTTATTTGTTCTGACAGAGTACACACACTCTACTTCATAGGAATCCTTGTGTTATCTAGTTATTAGACTCTAATATTAGTTATTAAACTCTCTCCACTTTTCCAGGCAATAAGAATATAAGAGTTTTTCCAGCAAGCAAGTCAGGAATTAAAATAACATGGCAGTATTTATGTCCAGCCATGGGCAGAACAGAGCAATGAGATCTGGTATCTGAGAGAAACAATTCAGCAGGTCCTAAACAGTCTCTGCCAAGTCTCTCGACCCTCTCTCTTAGGTTGTATTGCATGAATCTGTAATTGCAGCTTCTGAATTCAATTTTCTAAATCATTTCGAATGGGGAGTGGCAGCAAGCTTGCATTAAACAGGAGAGGAGGAGGATGTATTGCAGAATAATGCAAAGATTTGCTTTTTGGAATCTGTACCACGTCTGGTAGAAAGCATGCAGGTCATTACAGCCTGTCCTTCAGTGAGTGAAGCAGTGCCCAGGAGGGGGGCTGTGATCAGCCTGGTTGCAGGCAGGGATGCACAGCTTGGTTCAGTACAGGCCTCATGAAAGCTCCAGCTGCCCTGGCAATTTACTGCTCCAAACAGCTCGTTCACCCAGGCAGAAATCTTTGAAGCTTTTGCTGGAATAGAGGGGTTTGGTTCACCATTATTGGGGTTTGCTCACCTTGGACCATTCTCCAAAGACCAGCTGGGGAGGACAATCAACTTTTGCACATGCTTTACTAGCTGGCAACTTGGGTTCCTGGCAGGTGTCATCAGGGTGTTTCAGGAAACTTCCATCCGTCAGCAGCTGCTTACAGGACACTCTGCGGGTCTGAATCCCCCCTCCACAAGTACGTGAACACTAAGGGGGAGAAGAATTAAACACAGCATTTACACCTGCAGGGACATCTGTGCTCTTGAAAAACGACATCTACTTTCAGTGAAAAATCAAGCAGCCCAGAAAAATCGTCTGTTAAAATATTTAATACATTAGAGATGAGGAGAACTGGAGTTCAAAAGTCAAACCTACCACCTGAATGCAAAAAAGTAGTAGAAATCTTAGAGGAAAACATGCATCTTATGCATAAGTCTATGTCCCTTACCAGTTAATAAAAGAAAAAGAAAAGAAGGTAATTGTGTTTACAGAGCACAGGGAGAGAGATGATGTATGGAACAAGTGGTATCCAGCTTCTGAAACCCTAACAAGGACTTCCACCTCATCCTGTGACTACCCACTGGCACAGGAATCTAAAGCAGTGCTTTTGGGTTAGCTTGATCTAGTGGTGTGAGTTGAAACACTTGCAGAAGGTCAGGAGCTGCCTTCCATGCCGGAGAGCTTCAAGTCCCGGGCCAGGGGAACACATTTAAACCCTTCCTGTGACCCAGCCGTACCTGCTGCCATTCCTCAGCGTGCCAAGCAGGGGGACAGTCGATCTGGTTACAGGCTTGTAAAGAATGAGGCTTTGGGTCGTGGCACTGCTGGGCAGCAGGAGCAGATCCCCCGGGCTGCTGGCAGGACACGTCCCTGGTCTGGATCCCGACCCCGCAGGTCGCCGAGCAGCGGCTCCAGGGGCCGCTCTGCCACCTGTCCCAAAAACACAGCCAAAAACTCACCTTTAGCAACCCACCTCGCACTGGGGAACGAGCAGTCATGCCCAAACAGAGAGAGCCTAGCACAAAGCACAGCTGCAGGCATGGTTGTCGATCGACGGCTAAAAACATCCCTCTGGTTCGGCTGGAGCGCCAAATGGTAAATCGGATTTATAAACTTGCAGGTAACAAGTAAATGCAGGATTTATTAACAACAAAGTAATGAACAGTCGTTTTCAGACAAAGTTAACCCCAGCGTTTACCTTCAGAGTGCTCCTCTTAAAAAACAGCCTGCTGGCAACCTGCCAATGGTTACATTTATAAATGTAAATACGTAAATAGACCTTTCTTATATTTACGAAACTTCCTTTAAATGTGTATATGTTTTCTATAAAACATCCTGTTCCTGTTAAATTCTTCCCTGCATTTAGCAAGAGCAGGTTTCTGCAAACACATAGAAACAATTTGCAAAGGAGTTGGGATGTCAGAGGTCAAAAATGGGTAAAAATAAGGGAGTACAAATCAAAATTTCACATATGGCCCTTTCAAGTGATCAAATGACCTAGAGGTTTTCTTGGATTTGGACTGGGTTTGTTCTTTCCCAAAAATCTCCAAATAAACATGAAAAGCATTAAATTAAGGTACCTTTAAATCATCATTCCATTTTTTTTTTTTCATTCAGTAAAGATAAAAAGTAAATTTTCTCGGCTTTTTATTTTTTGTGAAATATCCTCAAAATTTTCCTTCTACCACTAGGAGAGTTAAAGCTCTTTTTCCAGCTCTGGCAGATATTCAGCACAGAAGAGATTTATTTCAGAAAACGTCCCCTATTTCATCAGCGAGATACAAAGAGTGGAAAAGGAGCGAACAAGACCAAAACAACGCCCCAACCCCCAAAACCTTGCTGGGAACAGAACTAGTGAAGTTTCATCCCAAAGCATGATCACAGCCCTGCAATCTGAACCCTTTCTGAGAAAGCCCTTGTTTATTTAAGCCCCATTAACCCTTCCTTTGCCACCACAGGATTTCATTATCGCAGGGTACCTGGGAGGGCAGAGCTTCGTGCTGCAGGTCCGAGTCATGGGGGGCGGCCTCTTGGAATTGTCACACAGGGTTTCGTTGACACCTTGCTTTGTCTCCACGTGCAGACACATGGCAATGGCTTCCTGTGTGCCTGCATCCAAAGGGAAAACACTCGTGAAGCAGTGGAGGTGGAACAGATTTGTGTAACGCCTGCTCTTGAACAACACTCCGTAAAAAAGCTCTGACACTGGGTTAGAGAGCAGGCTTAAAAGTCACATCTCGAGCAAAAAGGAACACAGAGGCAGTTTACATATTTGTTGCTCAAATTGCTTATTTATTTGTGAATTGTATCTTAGCTTTACTTCTGTTATATTTAAAAGGCTTGATTTGACGTTCTACCTCTCTGAAAACCAAAAATAAAAAAGGTTTTCTGTCAAGCCACTACCAGAGGCTGCATCTGCTGGTTCTGTAATGGTCCTAAGCCAACTACTACCTCCATTGCCAAAATCGAGGTAAAAGTGATTCCTTCTCACTTACCTTGCCTTTAATAAAGAGCTAAAGATCTGCAAAAATTGCTATAAAAATGCAGAAATCTTGCAAAGCTCTAGGCAGGAGAAACGTTCTGTGTTTAGTCAGCCATTCTCAGTGGCCAAGAGATGCAATGGTTTTGCTGAAGGCAGCAAATCTGACCCAGCCTAGGGCTTTCCTCACTCGTTACCGTTCCTGGCACCTTCTGATCTGCAGCTCTTGCTACCTGGATCTTATTACTGAGGCATGGAAGATTACTAATGCTCAAATTTCTATGAGTCAAAATGAAACGTAATATAAGTTTCCTTTAGAACAAGACAGCTTAGTGAATACACATTCTGTGAACTACTTCTATTTTAAACCTCTGCAATTATCCAATTTTACATATCATATTTTTTAGTATGAAAGCCTTGCTCGATTTCAAAGCTCACTCACGTGCACGTTAAATACAAGATGGTTGTGATGTGCCTGGGGGATTCTGTGTATCTGGGATGTTCTATATGGGGCAATGCTAAAGACCAAATTCTACAGAACAAAAGAGCTGAAATCATAAAATACATATATTGTTTCCAGGTAAAAATGGCTCTTAAAGAGTTACAGTTTCATAGAATTTAAATCCATTTCCTTCTTACCTTTCACTTCAGTGATTTTGTAAGGACACTGCTGACCCATCAGCCATTCTGATTCCAGGGGGTTGGAACACCCGACACTGAAAGTTCCACCCCCTGGCCAATATTTTTCTCCTGTACACAAACACTGTCATTTTTTTTCATAAATCAAAGATGTTCCCTCCATCTATAAACAATTTTGACTCAGTCCAGTGCATCAGCCAGCCCAGGCCACAATCCCACTTGAGCCAGTCCAGCTACTTCAGACACCTCAGCAGGGGTAAACCAGCAGCGATTTTCAGAATTACACAGATCTCAATTTCTTTCAGGCTCTCTGGTACACCTCGAGATCCCCTCTGGGGCTCATTTGCAGTTCAGAAAGACCTTGTTACATAAATGTTTTGACTACATCTACAAAGTGATGAATTTTTATGGAACAAAAGACCTGACCTTAAATATGATTGACAACCTACTCAGTTCTCCTGTACCGAAGTATTGATAATTACATTCACGTAGAACACACACACTGGGGGAAAACTATTTTACTGGTCAGGCTGAGAATAAATATTTAACAACAAATACCATGACTGTAATGCAGACATGAAAATGCCTGAAGACAACAAAGCAATAAATATATTTTTTGTTGTAAAATAGGGGAATCAAAAGTTTTCTTTCCAGTCAATCCTCAAGTGTTGGTTTAACAGGAGCAGGTTCCTTTTCCCCTTGCACAGGAAATGCACATTTGGCTGTCTACAGGAGAGAAGGAAGTATTTAGAGTTGGGTTCTGACAGAAACAGATTTGCCTCACCAGACAAATAATCAAGTCCGTGCCAAGCACTCATATAATCTGTATTTTAGGTCAAAATCTACCCTATGCTACCAAGCTTTAGCTTTGCTGACCTCACTGTGTTCCTGTGAGAAAACCACACTCCAAGGTGATGCTGCTGCTCTGGAACAGGTTGCAATAGATAGAATGGTCTTAATATCTCACACAAAGGAGGGGAAGGAAAAGAAATTCCCTTCAGACCATCTAAATTGGCAATAATGCCATGGGAACTTTTAATCTTGGTGTTATATAGGCTAAACTGGCCAGCCAAATGAACAAAAGGCATGTCATAGCAGGTGATGGGGTCTGACTACAAATTGCCACCTGGAGTTCATTAAGCCATTCCTGCCTTGCAGCAGGACCTGCGTAGCTTTAATCACATTAAGAGAAGAAAATGTTGATATGTGGTGTGTTTTTCATTTGACTGGAGTACAGAGCACAAACTGCATTAGCAATTCTTCCCCACAGGGGCCTCAATGAAAGAAAACTTCCACCCTGTTTTGAAGCTGTAAGCACAAAATAGATACTAAAGAGTTGTTAAAAACCTACCACGAAGTCCCTTCCTGTTCCTTCATTCTCAGTTCAAGAATTCTATTCAATAAATAGTTGCATTTAAGTGATGTTACATTTGCTTGAACTTATCTGTCAAAATGTCTTCACAATTAATCAGATTTCTCACCCCAAACTATAATTTTCCATTAACTGGGAACTTCAGTTGCTGATAAACTTATTTTATGTCGATTGGAAAATGGAAAAATCTGTTATTCAAACAAGCAAAGTTTTATATGTATGACTTTCTTGGCTTATAATATAAACATAGTAGATAATTTAACTAAAACATTATGTATGCAGCAGGGAGCATTAAGTATTTTTACAGTAATCTGATGCACTATTGTAGTAATTACCCTACTATTCAGTGAAATAGAATATTTTCTATTTTAACCCAGCATTCAAACCACATACATTTACATTCTTTCACAATCTTTTCTGTGCAATGAAATATACAGTGCTTGAAGCTGTGTTAAAAGATCAAAATGCTTGAATTTAGCCCAGAATTTTTGTTCCTGCATTTTTAAAGTACGAAGAAAATGGGGATGAAAAGCTGCTGTGAAAACCTTAAGAAGGTGGATCTATTCTCTATACCTGGAAGAGGAAGGACAATCATTTATTTACATCAGATAGTCTCAGCTTGGTGGCTTCTTTAAAATACGTACTATAAGCTGAAAATAACTCAGAAGAAATGCCAAATTCTACATATCCTTGAGCATCTCTGTGCATCTGTTTTATAATTCTGTAAGAGAGTAAACAACATCTGCAGCTAATGAAACAAATGATACGAGTGACCAGTTATCAAGGTGACTCCAACACCAGTGGAGAGCAAATTCTCTCAGCTTTGTATGGGAGTCTCTGCACGGTCATTGTTTTTCTTAGAGCCCTTAAGTTTGGCTAGAATCCATTAATAGTCTAAGAATCTCAGGTTTCTCATAAATAAAATGGTAAACTTTTAGCCCTTATGGTCCAGACAAAAGCCTGAAAACAAAACTTGACTGCACCCTGAAGTTACCAAAGCCACAGAGGCTACAGAGGAAATAACAGTAAGTACATATGTTATTTATTGCTTAATCTCATAATTTTTAGGCCAATGTAATGACTTTAGGTGGCCCAAATAATCATTTTTGATGCAAATGGAATATAAATAATAATAATAATTACATTTAACCACCAAAATCTGCCCCTTGCAACTAAAAGTATATTTAAACTAGAAAATGTTCAGTGATTTTTAAAATGGAAGACATCCTTTTAAAATATTGTCGAGTAGTTAAATGATTGACAACACTAAAGAAATGCTACAGATTACAACAAAAACATTTCTCTTCAGGCATACTATTTATTCTCATAATGACCATTAATTCCCTCCTGATGATGATATGAAAATTAAACTGACATCTGGGACTCTCACATCACAGCCAAAGTTCTTCAGATTTAAAAGAAAACAAAAATAAAAACAAAGAAGTGCAAGAAGAAAACATTCTGGGAAAATGAAGGCAAATTTTGAGATCCCCAAGCACACAACTGGCTTATTTTCAGTTTGGGATTTCTTCAGGCACTGAATAAAAAACCAGATCTTCAGATTTCAGAATGGTTACAGAGCTTGCTGTGGGTATTAAAGGTGATGTCTGCCTATGACTAACAGGCCTCGACAACTTTTATTTACACTCATGGAAAGACTGATGAAGGAAGCATTAATTACGCTAAGAGGCATAAAACAACTTGGCTCCTCTCAAAACCTCAACTTGTTTGGCTCTTCCCGCGCTGTGTGAGAAGCCACAGAGGTTTGGTGCAGAAAGCACACAAGTGACCCAAGACTGGTGTGACTTCTGCTCTAGAACTGGAAAGATGGTGTTTGATAACGCCTGGCAAATCACTCTCTGTAAGTCTAATACCCGAAAAACCCTCATGTTTCCATCTGCATTTTTTCATCTGCTTTGCAGAGGGACCAGAGGAGACTGAATTACAAGTCTAGTCTGTATGAGGATTAAAAAAAAGGTGCAAGTGACAAGCTCTGAAAGAGAGACTCGAACTTTGCTCAAATGGTGGCTATAAAGCTTCCAGCCTCCTTAGACCCTGCAGACTTTCTCCTCATTCAGAAAGAGTTAAGCACTAAGAAATGGGGGTAGGGAGTTCCGAGGATACAGAAATCCACAGGAATTTGTTTTAATAGCCACTGCTAGATGCATACATAATAGAGAAAGAGTACCTAATATAATTTACATTGCACTGGGTTATTCCGAACTCAGACAACATTTATTTCTTGTAACGAAAGAGTTCATCTAATTGAAATGAGATTTGAACATGAAACTTAGCAGAAATGGATCAGCTCCTTTGAACTACACAATGGAAAAATAGTAGACAGTGAGATCATTAGTTAGTACATTGCAGTGAGTTGGAAACAGAAGAGATGTCTGGTTCCCTTAAAACTATTTATCGGCAGGTAATTTTTGGTCTGCTTGAAAGCTTTTGCCAAGGCAGCCAGAAGACCAGAGCTGATAGAAAGGAAAAATCACCTAACTAGCATAGCAACATGGGGGCTTCTGAAGCTGCTCATTGATAAAATACCCTGACAACTTCCCACATTTCCCAGGAGCATCACATAAGGAAAATGTCTAGACACAGTACCAGTGATACCACAGAAGTCTTAAAAACACAAACAGATACTGTCTTAAAAATTACTTCAAGTGAGTCATTTCTACCATGTAGCAAACAATTTGTTAGATTACTATGAACACCTATAGGACAGCTCTGGGTCAGGGAGCTTCAGAAATTCATGAAAGGGTCAGAAGTCAACAACAGAATTCAAACTTGGCTCCCTCAGGAAAAAAATTAAGCTGAACACGAGATTCTGCTCATCAGTCATTTTGAAGTTCCTTCCAATGAAACTGCTGTGTTCAGTACAGGCTCCTTAAATCACCATCAGCCTGCACACCAAGTGCAAGTGTTTATGGGGATGCTTCTGCACAGACAAACTCACCCTTGAGGATGCAGAACGCAAACATGCACATGTGCAATAGCAGGCAAAGACCAGAAATTATTTCAGCCTACATATCTGATGATGTCCTCAAAATTCAAAAATCTTGGCGTTTTAGAACACCTCTGGTAAAGAAATTGGCTAAAAAGCAGTCAAGTGGATTTAGGATAGCAAGAAAATGGTTGTACGTTACAAAAATCAGTTGAGATACCAGAACTACAAATTTAGAATTAATGAAAGGTTTGTTTCTGCTTTAAAGAACAATTTCCTCATTTCTAAAAACATTTCTCTCATAAAAATGATGAAACAGACACTCAGCCACAATAGCTGTCACTACCATCTCACGTTTATGCAAACATACTTGGACTACAGTCAGTCTCTCTTCCCTTGCCAGTCATAATGCCCACTGCAGGCAGCACAGGGAATGGGATGCTCCAGCTTTTGTCATCACAGGTGCTGTTATTCCTATGGATCAATCCCTCAGTGAACAGCAGTTTTAAATGATAAAGGAGGCACTATCAGTCACTTACCATCCTGCTGGTCCCATTCTGGGGGATCCCTCCCAGCTTCTGTCTCCTAGGTTTGAGCTGGTGAACAGCACAAAGGAGGCTGCTGTCTGTGAGCTCTACCTCACTCCCCACTTCCAATTGTTTCTGTTTTCCCCTTTTCTACATTTTTTGTTTCTTCTATGGGTACAACTGTCTCCACTTCCCACTTATGTCAGCAGTCCTGTCATGTATAGGTGTGTTCACAATTCCACTGCCTCCACTTAACACTTCATAACTCACTCGTGTGCAGTCCCAGAGTACAGTGAGCAGCAGCAACACCAGCAGCCTCGTCTGGTAACATGTACTTAGGACGACAGGGAGATTCGATTACATCCAGGCAGGAATGTGCCTAACTACTTGCAGACAGATGTATGGCACGGAGCTCCTCTGCAGTGATACAGAGCGCCGAGCCCGAAACCAGCCCCCGTTTGATCTTCACACCCATCAGGCTGCAAGCAAGTCTCCCTAATTACAACTCTGTATCCCTACTGCTCTGCAGGAAATGGCAGCATTTTGGAAGAGAAGGGATAAACATGGGAATTTTTACTCTGAAACCATACGCTTTTGGTTCCTAGGAAAAGGTGGATCATCTAAACATTCCCACCGCTGAGGCATCAAATGTGCTGCTACCACAGCTGGCCTGGCAGCTGACACTCCTGCACCAGCAGACTAAAGCAAGTTGCTGTATCAACTTCTTGCACCTTACTTAACCCAGTAAGTGTTTGCTGAAGGAAACAAAGTAGTTCGAAATACTCTATTGATAACCAAAAACATGTTAAAGCTTGTAGCTGCAGGTTTTCCTACAGATCAACATAGCTACTTCAGGGTAACAACCAACAGGAGATGCATCAATCCCAAACAATGCCAAATTCTTATAACTCAGGATAAATTAGGGAAAAAGGTACCTCCAAGACACGTGGCTGAACACGGAGTAAACCCAACGTATTCCCAGTCATAAATCACACTGCCATCTTCAGCACGAGGAGATTCTGGTGCGTAGGGGACAGGATCACTGTCACAGGACACCTGGTGGCAGATTCGTTCTGTTGGTGGCTTCACATCCTCACATTCCTCCTCAGGCAGCTCAACCTCGGTCTGAGTAAAGGCGAGAAGAATCCGGCACTTCACATCCCGCACCTGGACGCCACTGCCACACGTGGCACTGCACGGAGACCAGGGCTCAGGGATGAACCTGCAAATCATCACAGCACTGCCATTTATTCCATGTAATCGTGTCTGTGTGTGCACACTTAAAACACAGGCAGCACATAAATGTGTGTTCATACACAGAGCAGACAACACGTAGTACTTACTGACCTTTAAATAGAACGCATAATCAAGTGTGTTAAGTCTTTCACTTGATTCTCATCCCAGACCATTAACCAAAATTCACACAAGAAGATGTAGGAAAAGAGGAGAAAGAATCATGAGGAACAGGGAAAGCTGTATCCTTTTTCTGAAGGAAAAGGAAAACACCTAAATCTTTTCTCAGTCTCTTTCAGCTGGAAAAAAAGGAAAAACTCCAGGAAGATCTATCTATACAACATAAAACAGCTCCCCAGGTACACAGACTCGGGCATATGCCAAAAGTATATTTGCAATCTGCTTAAATCTGAGACACCCTCACCTTATGTCATGCTAATAATCAGCAACCAGACAGAGGAGAAGCACTTTTCAAATGGAGCCATATCCTGCACACCACCGCAGGCTGCTCTTCAGATTCAATCTTGCAAGCAGCCTCTCATCTTCAATAAAGAGGTCTAACCAGCCTACAGTCCATCATTTTTATTAGAAAGCATTTATGCTCCTGATGAACTACAGGAAAATCTTGTTTTACAGGTCATGAATTTGTTATAATATTCTCTCACTTTGAGGGTCACATTAATATCTGATAGTAATTTTCAAAATGGCACCAGAGCCAAGGGGTTGAATTTCATTAATAAAGTCATCCTGGGTGGCTCTGGGGTGTACTTTGTAAGAAATCAAATACACAATTTCCTAGAACTTTTTTTTCCCCCCATAAAAAGGCTGCAGTTGCTCTTTATTACGTGTCCAAATGCAGCTGATGCTCAAAACACCAGTGGGAGATATGGGAGGATAATTTGACCAATGTTAAAAATGTATTTGGAAAGAAAGATCCAAATTAGGATTCAAAGATTTAGCCCTTATCTTGGATAAAGGATTATCTTTCCCTTACTGCAGGAAAGCTGCCCTTACAAACATAAGAGCAGTTGTATAGGACAAAAATCAGTATTTACACTCTGCATACACAGTAAGCACAGAAAAATGTCAACAGTGTGGTTTGATTCTGTGCACAGTTTATCATCCTGCCAATAATTTCTTGCCAGTATACACAGAGGAAGAACCAAACAGAAGAAAGGAGAGCAGAGGGCTGGATAACCTGTAAGGATACTCCAAGTCAGTCCTTGGGATAGTCACCCAGGCTGTGATTGGGACAGACCCCAAAAAAGACTTTTTCCTGTGGAAAGGCTACTCCCATTTCCGACAGAGGTTAAAAGGTTAGCTGGTTATTCTTCAAGGAGATGTTAATGAAATACCTCTACAACTCTACTACAAAGATAAATATATCTAAGTCCATCAAAGTTTCCTTGAACTGTCTCAGAAATTTTGTCGGAGCTCACTGGTCCTCAACACACTTGAGGAAGGGGCACGCTATCCCCAGCTCCTCTTGACTCCAAGAACTGCCAGCGCTCATCCTTTAGCAAGTCTGACCGCCTTCCAACACGGCCAGATTGATTTTTATTGGAAGGATACTATCAAAACAGTGGATGGCTGTGTCCTACAGTGATCAAATCTGAGCAAATGCCAGGTTAGGTGCAGCCTGAGCCCACGGAGTCCGATGGCCCAGCTGGTGGGGGTCAATGTCCAGATGCTTTTGACAACAAATTCCAATGAATGTTCTGTGGGAAAAGCTGCAAAGGAAGGCTTTCTCTTACCCCAGCAGATAGAATCAGCTTAACCCTGGAGCATCAGATCTCACAGCCTTTTCAAAGACAACCATGCAAACCACCTAGGGTGGCAAAATCACCCTCATCCAACGACATGCTTAAGCATGAGCCTAACTTAAGCATATTAACTGGGCTCTGAAGTCACTAGGATGATAATGTGTTCAGAGGGAAACGTGCTTAAGTGCTTTATTGGATCAAGGCCAGTGTGCATAGGCTTAACAGAATGATTACTTTCTTCTCCTTCTGTGTAAATAAAAAAATTGAGTCCATTTATACTTATGTACCTAATTGGAAAAATAAAACTGATTGGCATTTATAGCTGAAATCAGTTGGTTGGTCTTCCAACCATGCCTAAGTTTACAGTCTGAAAGTAATAACTTCTTCTGGTAAAAGCATGACAGCAGCATACCAGAGATTAGTGTCAGTTTTGTGTACTGTTAGTTGAGTGCATTTAAACATTTCAAAAATAATGTATTTCAAAAACATTCTTTTGAAATCCTGTATGAATTAAAGGAAAATTTGAACCACAGCAATCATTTCACTCAGCAACCAACTGATTTATAAAGAAACTCAGAAAATTCTAAGCATTTTTTTCCTTGACTTATAGCAAGCCTGTATTAGAATTGAGGTTTTCCTGTTGAGTATCAGTGCCTGGTATTTTTTCAGTGAAGTGCAAGATAAAAAATGAACACACAAAATGCTTTTTATTGTGCCTTGGCATTTGCTAAACTAGCCATGTGACTATTTACCTATTGAAATCCTAGACTATAAAACTTCTCCAAGGATGATCATGTTCAAGCCACACTAAGTACCTTCAACAGAAGCCAATGGAGACTGCTAATGTGAAAGCAGAGCAAGGAACTGACTGAATGCTGAGAGAGCTGCTTTTTATCTAAATTTTGAGTTCAGGCAGATGGGTTTTTTTTTATTTTTACTTTATATCGAACATGCAAAACCAAAGCCTGTGACAGGTCATTAAAGCAAACTCCATCAGCCTCAGATGTGAGGTATTTGGCATTCACAGCAGACACATGGTAATGCTTTGGACACAATACTTCCCTGAAGTAAACTCAGTTTTCAATGGACACACACCCAGAGTCATCTCAGGTCAGGATTAAGAAGCATCAAAGTGCTTGTACTTTGTACTACAACGCTTTGTAGATCATCAGCAATTACAGGACAGTGGTAACTGAAAATTTTCTGGAATCTCT
Organism: Edolisoma coerulescens; assembly: GCA_013397115.1. Lineage (NCBI taxonomy): Eukaryota > Metazoa > Chordata > Aves > Passeriformes > Campephagidae > Edolisoma > Edolisoma coerulescens. The sequence continues at coordinate 1,186,713 of VWZW01002154.1, forward strand.
AAGTTCATAGATGAGATTCCTCTTCTGATTAGGAAAAAAAAAAGGAAAAACGCAAATTTGAGCAGGTACAACTTTTTATTATCAGCCTTTTTACCCAGTCATTCTTCTCAATGCTACATTGAACTAAAATGCTCCTATACTCATCTGAGCAGGTACAAACAATGAACACACTACAGATGCAGTGGAGGGCACATCCATGCTGCAGTGTTATCAGTCCAGCACCAATGGAAATGTGCATTCACCTGGCACATGCTGTAAAAGCAAGTGTAGGATGACCTGGGAAATGAAGCAGTGACCTAAACTAATGATGATAAAACCGGGACAGAGCAGCCCAACTCAAATCTGAACTGAAAACTGAACTCAGTGCAGCCCTCTGTAGCTTTCTAAAGACTTGGAAAACACGGTGTCTCTTAATTTTTTATTTTCCTCATGACCATAGTTCTTGCTTTCAGTTAAGACAGGAAATGCCTAAATAAGGAAAAAAAAAAGGCTGCTCTTGCAATACTTCCAGTCCAATCCTAATGCACCAAAGGTCCTGGATAAAAGTCTAAAGAAGCATCTAAAATTCTGGCTGTTACTGAGCAGAACTTCGACGATGCTGGCACCCAACCCCTCCCTGCAGCACCACCCTTGCCTGCTCTGAACAGAGTCACACTGCTGGTTTTATCAGCCTCAAGGGTAATGTGTTGGACAAAATCACCAGCCCATTTTCAGAGAAGGGGCTGTGAGAAATGGGTAATTCTCTATCACCAAAGGCACAGTGGGGACATGTCTGTGAAAATGACTCCAATGCATTAAGTGGGAATCTTTATGAGAAACACTGCATTTCACATCACTTCTTAGCTCATATTGCTGGAAAAATATAACCATTTTTGAAAGCATTTTAGTTTTTCCCTAAGCCATGACAGAGAAAGGCAGTTGAGGTGTCTATTTCTATAAATTACAAGTAATAAAAAAGATGCAAAAACTCGCTGGAGCTTCTCTGCGAATCCCACTGTAACTAAGAAGGCTCGAGGGAAGAACATTTAAAATAATGATTGGTATCAACTGTCATCACATTCCACAACTGAAAACTAAAAAGGTCAGACCTACATTTTTCTTGGCCTCACTTTAAGGACAGTCATTTTTTATTTTGCTAATAATAAAAAAAGAAGAAGCTTTTGAACATTCCCCCTCTATGTAAATTCAGGACACCAGCCGTGGTAGACCACAGAGGCAGAAGTATTTATCTTCCACAAGCTACTTTTGGCATATCCATCACTTGTGGGTTCTAAAACACAGCTGCATTTATTCTCTTATTCATTATCAACTAAAGCATCACACAAAAGCATAGAGAGACACTTGTCATAAAAGGATGGGCTAGAAGTTGAGACTTCATATTGTGGTTTAAATCTGGATGACAACAGAATAACTAAAAAATGATGGCATTTTACCAAGGAAATCATAAATCTCCTGCTAGGCAGAGGTGGGCTATGAGTTATCACTGCACCATGTCTAAATTACAGAAAACAAAGTTAAGCAGATCTGAACCAGAGGGAAATCTTGTTATAATTTATTGTCACAGTTTCTTTTTAAATCTTAATCCCTGTCCCAAAAATCTGACTCTAGCTGGAAAGGACCAGAGCAGTTTGGGCATGAGGTTTAAAGCACTGATGGAGAAACTCTCTGGCTGCAAACCATTATTGCCCACATGACCAACAGGCAATCTGCAAAAAGGAATGAAGTCAGGCATCAGTTATTTCCCATTTTTCCCTACCTGCCAGCTTCCTTAGGAGACTAAAGAGCGAGCAGTTGGCAGCAGTAAAACGAAACTAATGGGGAATCTGGCTCCAGTGTTGGAGCTGGGTCCCAGGAGAGCCCGGAGTGCCCAGACTGGGAAGGCACAGCCCCTCAGTACAGAGGGGACGGCGAGAAGAGTCACCAGCAAGAAGTGGCTGGAGAAACCTTTCAGACTTAGGTGAAGATGCTTCTGGAAAATGTGAAGGGAAGTCTAAGGACAGGATGAGGATCATGAACGAAAGGTGAAAAACATCTTTGGTCTCCAAAGTGAAGGAGAAAAGGCTACAGTGGAATATATGGGTCACAGCCAGGAAGGATGGATAACTGCTTTCACTGTCAGGACAAGGCACAAGGCAGCCCATGACAAAGTTTCTGGCTCAGCTCTATTATATTCTACAAATCCTCTGAATGCTCTGTCCCTGCCAGTCCTCCCTGTTTGTTCTGTCAGACTGATGCTGAAGGATCCTAAAAACCCAGAAACTGCCATTAGCTCATGGTTGCCACAGAAGGATTTTGTAATGCTAGAGATAATTTTCTTTATAGCTTCATGCTGAATCCTCTCTAGAAGTGACCTCATATACCTTCATCCTGCTATCCTGACACTTAAAAGGCACATTTGATTGCATCACCCCCTTGGACAATCACACTTTATTTTTATATCTTTGCTACTACCCTGCCTGAACTCAGGGCCACTGCTCTGGAGAGTGAAATAACCACTCACAGTAGGTTGACGCTTGACTTGAGAGGGCAGAGCAGTGAAAGGTTTAAACTACAGTCACCATAACTATATAAACACCTGTTTGGCAAGAGGTTTCTTCTGTGAGTCATTGCAGGTGTAAAGATTTTATTACTCATGATCACACCTGTTGCTGCATGCGTGCCAAAAATCAGGAGTAGCTTGATGGAAGAAGAAAAATAAGCATAAGGCACACTCCGCTATCAGAGCGATATAAATCCAAAGTAACTTCATTAAGCTCATCTAAATTATTTCAAACTGACATTACTACAAATGAGTGCAGAATTCAGCAAAGCACAATAAAATGTTGTTCAAAAATCTCACCGCATGCAAAGTTAATACTTTTTAGAAATTTAATTACTTTAATGCCTATATATTGAATATATTACACATATAAATATGTGTGTGTGTGTATGAAATGTACACAGGGGATATAAGGAATTGCGTGGCTGCCCTAACACACAAGGGTCAGGAACAAGTGTAGCTGGATTTCAGTTATGCTTTCATCCCCAGGACTTGCAAGGCTTAACCTCATCAGTTTTTAAGGGGACTCTAGAAATCCAGATGTTATTTCACACATATACACATGTAAAATAGCACAACTCACCCCCATAGATGCAGCTAAGCAGAGAGATCAGCAGGTTTTTCTCACTTACTTTATGCATTGGTCTCACCCCCAAAGGGAATCCTGGCAACCCTACAAAGTACCTCTTAAGTTTTAATACCACCACTACATTTTTGAGGTAACAGCTATGACTGGGATAAAACTAAAGTTATTTAATTTGTATCTCCTGAAACACCTCCACATGCATTAATTACGGCTTAATTAGGCTAAATTAAGATTCCTTTGAATTCCTGGATGATATTGGGGCACTGTAACAGTGTGGCTCTGCATCACCCAGAACAGGAGCTCCAGAAGCAAAGCTATTGAGACGTAAAATTAGGAACAGCTCACCACACGACTCATCTGCCATGGAGGGCCAACTGTCAAAGCAAACTGCATAGCAACAATCACTCCAGAGGTCTGCAAAACACGCTGGAGATGTTTCTTCCCTGTAAAAGGCAGTGTACTCACGTTGGCTCTTCTGAGACTGTCACGGTTTCTTCCATTTCATGGGCCTGTTTAAACCATGGCAATTTTGCTTCCACGGGACTTTTCTCTGGTAGAGGAAAAAACCCCAAAACATTCAGTAATTCCTCCAAAATCAAAGCAATATGTAGAAGTTAGCATTAGGCACCTCAGAACTTCACAGCTTACATTGCTTATTGATCTAATGCTTTTGTAAATATACTGGATAATAAAACAAAATTTACTAGAAAACTTCATCATCCTGTTTGAGCTCCATTCTTTGTTTTAAACGTGCAGAAATGGAGAAGGAGAAAGGAAAGTAGTTTGATTATAACTTAATGAGCTGCTGAGTCATAAATGCTGACACATTTAATGAAACAAACAAGAAGATCCCAGGTGATACATAAGGAGTTTCATTCCCATTTCAATTACTATTGAACAACTCCTCCTCCCTGTGCTAAGCTCATTAATTCTGCTTTTCCCAATTCGACCAGACTATATAGATTTAGTTGGCACATTCCCCTCATGACAGTCTGGCCACATTATCAGCAAAAAATATCAGCAGGGCACTTTTCTTAGCACCAATAATTAAAGTCCTTGTTTCTGCCAAAACCGAAAAGAGTCCCAGTAAATTCCAGCTTCTGGCATTTCTGAAAAAGGTTACCAGGGGCTTTTAATTCTCCCAACAAAAAATGTAAAACAATAACAGACCCGGACAAAATTCCAGTTACCTTTTGGCTTGTAGCACGGTATTGGCACGATGCACTCCTCTTTTATGTGCAGCTTGAGCTGCGGGTTGCAGCCCCCGACGTGCTGCCCGCGGTGGTCGATGCACAGCACGACGCGGTACCGCAAGCCCCGGCCACAGGTCACGGTGCACTGCGGGAGAGAGCACAACCTGCTCACCCTGCTGCTCCCTGCCTTTGCAAACACTGCCCAAAAGGATGTTACAGGCACCAGCGAGGTGCTCACTAAAGCTTTCCCACAGAGACGCGTGTATTTGTCGCTGCACTGCTAGGTGAATATGGAAAAGGTTGATGCCGGGAAAAAAAATTGTGTAAGTTTTGGGAATGCGAGTGATTTCTTGGGGTTCTGTGGAGCTTGTCTGATTGGCAACAGTCTGAAACAGAATGGCTATGCACTGAGAATGCACGCTCTCACAGTGGTCATTTTCACTTAAAGCTGGGTCGGGGGAGCTGCGTTTTGTACACTCTTGTGTCACTGATGTCATCTGGATGAGCGAAGGAATTACAGGAGCGCTGAGCTATCTGACTGTATCAGATAACTACAGCCAGGAGAAGCTGGCTTATGCTTTTGTTCCTATAATGAAAGGTAAGAATGCTGGAAAATCACCCTTGCAGACTTGCCTGCCCCTGAGACAGACATGCCTTTAACTATTACAGCCAGTGAAATACAACATTTATCAAGAACTGAGACATAAAGGACCTGACTGCGAAGGGGCCTGACCTCTGTCTCTAACTTCTCCTCCATGCAAAGCAGGAATTCAACAGGCAGAAGGAATTCTCCATGCATTCTTCTCCACACAGACACATTAAAGTTTTGATTATCAGGCAGAATTGCTTAGAGCAAACTTTTCCCAGTACTATTGATTATCTTTCAGGGCTACACTTTTCTAACAGTCCTGTGCTAACAAATACATGGCAACACAAGACCAGAGGTTTTCTTTAGAAAACAAGAATAAAGGTCCAAATGACTTCTCAACTTACTTGAGACCACTCCATTGCCACCCACTTAGGACAATCAAACAGATTGCAGGTCTGAATGACTTTGGGCTTTGGGGCATACATGCATTTCCATTCCTCCACTTGCAGTATCTCTCCATGAATGGTCTCCTCTACACACACAAAACTTCTCCTCTGGATGCCACCTCCACAGGAAACTGAACATGCAGTCCACGGGTTATGTTCCCACCTGGAAAAAAAGCCAAACTCATAAGGCTCTTTTTTATTCCACTAACCTCTATTAAAATGCAAAATATTGAATCCAACCTAAAGTGTCAATTAAAGCTCACTGGTAATTTGGTTGCTGGATTCTTACCACACACAAATATATTGACTCACAGACCTACCTTGCATCATTCCAGCCATAAATTCACATGCAAAATCAGAAGAAAAACAGAACTGCCAATTTCAAAACATAACTGAAACTCTTATTTTCATACTTAAGTTAGAAACCGTGAATATCCTGAGTCTGATTACTGGAATGAATTTACTTGCAAATAGTCTGAATCATCTAAATAGAATATTTTTGACAATTAATTTACATGATCACATAGACCCTTATTACCATCTTCAAAGGCCAAGAAGCCCCTGTATTTAAGATCCTATGAAGTCTGAAGACAAAGACAAATCTGGCTGTCCTGACTGAGGGTGTTATTACTTACAACTGCTCATCACTGCCCACATCATTCAGACTACCCTTAAAAATATGTTCATGAAGGAATTTTTATGGGATTTCTAATACTTTGGGTAAACCCAGCCATTGCATATCAAACTGCCTTCATCTGTAAGAACTGTGACGAAATTAAATTGTGGCAGATACCATTTGGCTGGTCATCACTGCAGTTCTGCAAGAGTTTTCCACCCTCATTAAAATGCCATTGAATGACCTTGTATTCACACTTTCCAGCTTGCTTCAAGCAAAAGGCAGCTGCTCATCCATCTCAGCTGCTCTGGCTAACTCAGCTGACTCCTCCTGCAGCAGGGCAATGCACAGATTAAGGAAAATTTAGGATTAAGAGAAGCCTGTGAATCAGCAGAGCTCTAGGGTAGTAGGCTCCAACAGAGAGATAATAAACAACCTGCTGGGAAGAAATATCTTCAAAATGAACATCTATTCACAATCTTAGACCTGACTACAACAAAGATGGAAAATGTTGCCCCATCTGAAGTGAGAATGACATGGAGGTTTTTAGGCTACAAACTTAGTTGCATTCATCTCTTAGCATAAATTCACATTTAAGCAATCACCTCTCAAAAAACCCTAACTTCAATAATGCCCTGCTCCTGTCACGTTTAGAGATAACAAGCTTCTATCAAAGCAATATCTCCTCATCCTTCACCTCCTATCTCTTGCTTTCTTTCCACCACCCTCCTGACTCAAAGCCAAGCCCTTGGAAACGATTGAGTCCTGCAATACATCTTAAGGTTCCTCAATGTCTTGCTAGTTAAACCTTATCTCTGTTACAACTGCAGAGGCTCAGAAAGGATCATGAAAATAATTATATCCATTATGAACAATGGACTCGGCAAGGACTGCAACATCCCACCAAAATCAATTAATCAGGAGCAACTTGGCTATCATAAAGGAAGTCATAATATCAGGGTCAATGAAGCAAAGGCCTATAAATCAAAGGCAAATTTAAGCAACCTACTTCTTATAATGCAGCAGGTAAATCAAGGACGTTTCCTATTTTAAGCAATTCATTAAGCTGCCTACAAAAACATTAATCATGCTTAAGCTCAACAGAAGAATGAGTATGAAACACAGAGCAAGCCATGGGACATTAACCATGGAGTATATACTCAAAAACATTCTGAATAAAGCTGTGTGCTGAGATACTGATATCACATCACAGTAACAAAACACACCTGAAGAGCAAGAGTTACACTGTTCTTTGACTTAAATGAATGGCGAGTGTTAAGTAATTTTCTTTTTAAAAAAATCAAGAACTAAAGAGCAATTAACTATTTAATGAATTAGCAGCTCATGGATTTATGTATGTAAGGCTCACTGCGCTATACGTAATATAAGGCTTGCAAGTGTTTATAGCACAAAGTTTTATAGTTGTTTTTCTTTATCTCATCAGTTTCAAACACACTCCAGATCCCACACTCCCACAAGCATTTTCAAGATGGAGTGAGGTCCATGGCTACTGGGGAAAAGGGGGGTCTTGGGCAAGCAGTCAAGGAGATACTTTCCAGAACCCACAGCTGTCAAGGGATCCTCAACAGTCCAACAAGTCTGAAATAAATGGAGGCATTCCAAAAGCTCTAAAAGAAAATTTTCATCCTGGGAAATTTTTCTATTTATTTCAAAAGAATTCTCCATCTGTAAAAATATTTCAGTGGGGCATTTACAACTCTAGCCACAGGAGAACTCTTTCAAGGTCTTGCGGTGTGCACCACGACTTTCCCACAACTTCCTGCTGCGGATGGGAAGGCAGTGGTAAACACCACAGGACTGCAGGGCAGCCTCCACATGGCCCTCGTGTTGTGTAGGAGGTGTGATGTAGGACTGCTGCTCGAGGTGAAGGGGTCTGTGCAGCTTTGCCCCAGTAAACATCCAGTACTTGGGTTTTCCGCCCGCTTTGTGAGAACAATCCTGGGTCAGCATGCAAGGAACAGGCAAGCAAGGAAAAGAAAGCAGAGCCAGCACAGGGTGATGCATTCCAGTTCCTTGCCAGGCAACAGCACAGACAAATCCTGCTGCCCTGAAGCAAGACTTGCATCCACACTGGACCAGAGTCACCTCCTGATGCACATAAACACACTAAGCTGCTGCTTTCTTTGAGAAATTCCTGCAAGAAAAGTTGTTTCCACATCTTTGTGGTGTTCCCCCACGAGCCCTCCCAGTACAACACAGCCTGTTCTCTCTCTCCTTCCTGCCTGGCCGCCTGCTGTTTTGCAGTCCTTGCTCTGAAGCATCACCCAGGAAGACCATGATACCTTCTGACAGGACACACCGAGGTGCTGAAATGAGGTGGGCCCCTGTCTGTAGTTCCTAGTGTTTGAAACAAGAGAACCTGCCCACAGCTTTATCACAGACATAATCTATCTCACCACAGTGTCATGCAAACGTGCTGAGCACAGTAAAACACAGAAAGGGGGATTAAATTTCTCTTCCAAGTGGTCTCCAAGCCCTGAGTGGTTCAGAAGATGAAATACTCCTGTAAATACATTAAGCTGAGTTCCAGGAGAGATCTGAAGTACAAAGGAGTTGGCAGAAGAAATGGAAAGGGAGAGACACAGAATATAATTAGAGAACCCTACAGGATAAAGCTGTAGAGGAAAAAAAATCCCCATCTATGTATGAAAGCCAAAGTACCTCACAGGACAGCAGATCCACAAGGACAAATTGCTACAGAAATAAACTATGACATTTATATCAGCTGTAATCAGTAGCTCCACTGAGCTGTGCAAGTCTATGATTTCATTCTTATTACTTCATATCTTTACTTCTTTAGAAAAACACACATTATTCATTGCATGACATAATAAAGCAGAGGTTCAACTCAGATAAACATGCAACTAACTCATCAACTATAATTCTTTACATTAAAAGCAAATGTGACTCAATACTGTTTAATCCTAACATTCTTTATAAAACATCCCAGGGCTCCTGAGAAGATTTAAGTCCTTGTAATAGATTCAGGTGTTAAAAAGAAAAAAAAAAAGGGTCAAACTGTGCTCTGCTGACCTAATTTAAGGCAATAGATGTTCCAACAATTCAGTATCTTGAAAGTGACATGTAATCTTTGATGCCAATACATAGACTGTAGATCTAAAGAGGAGAAAGATCACACCTCTCAAGAGAAAAAGAATTTCCAGAATCCTGTACATAGAGAGATCTGTTCTATAAAATCTCATACATTGTCAAAATAAAAACCTTTCAAGACCAGAATTCACACAGGCAGTTTGAAGATGATGCTCTTCTCAGCACTACAGCCAGAGAAGGCTGAGGGGGACAACTGTTTATTTTGAAGACTTCACATTGGTATTTTCAAGAAGAGCATATTAACCTCTGACTGTTAAGCTAATCATCCGGAGCACACTAAAATAAATCACAAGCTTCAGAAATGTTTACAGGACTGTTGTAAGCTTGCTCTCCTCTATAGCAAAAAAAAAAAAAATCAAAAGATGTTCCATTATCTTAGCACTAAAATGGTATATTTGCAGTGAAAATTGTGCTAAAGCTGACACATCTGCTCTCCTGATTATACATACCGAGGAAGTGGCTGGAAGTGATCATAGGGCATGATTTCTTTAAATCCATCACTGTCAAAAAAAATAAATATTGCATCATTATTTCTCATACCCAAGACTGTACATCAAGTACATGCTTCCATGTGATCATGCTTGAAGTAAGCAATGTGAAATGAAGGAATTTTACTTCATTACACATGAGCCTTATGGCAAACCTTATGACTTGTATAGCCTTACCTTTTCTGCATGGATAAAGAACCATTCACCATACAGTTCCTCTGTTTCATACCACCATAAAATACTAAAAGAGAAAGCCTCGAGCAGAGAAATTTATTATCAGTGAGCCTTTAGGTCTGTGTTACTTCATTAACAAGAAAATATTCACATCCTCCTGTCTGTAACAAAGACTGTTGAGGGACATGAGTGTCAGTGAAATAAATGCATCACAGGATTTATCCTAAATAGGTCCTGAATGCTGCTTACCACCCTCCTAGAGCTGTTTATTTGAACTGCATAGCCTAGAGCAGGCATAAAGCCTTACTTCCAATGCTAAGAAATATGGTATTATATCCAGTAGTACTTTCCTTTTCCTGGCTGTATAACACAAATTTGCAAGGTAAAATATAATTACACCCTTTCTTTCCCCTTATTTTCCCATTCCAGCTTTGGAACATTTGGCACCCATTGCCATCAAGCATTACTGAAGTCTTTCTGCTTCATGCAGTGATCAACTCTCCAGGAAAAAATCTTGAAAGTCTGCACATCTATAACTGTTAGAGGTCACTATCAACGATTATGTTCAACAGGAATGAAAGGAAATGGACAGTTTAGCTATAGGAAATGAAATCCATTGAGAGTGTTTCCTTTTCTTGCATATAACTCTAGCTCAGCCAGCTGGCATATTAATGTGAGGTTCTGGGACTTGATACTGTGATGTTATTTTAAGATTCTTTAGCACAGCCAGGAAACCTCACCAGACAATCCAAAAGTTAGTTTGAAATACTGTAGTGCAATTCAATACAGTTTATGTGTACTACGGCCTTTACAATTTGGCACTGATATCCTGTGGCATTTGTACCACAAGGACATTTACTTTGAATGATTTTTTTTAATTCCTAGTTTTAAAAAACCCAAACAAATAGACCCAAGCTTTAATTATTAAATTGTCAACACTACAGTACCAACGAAGAATCAAACTTTTGTGGTGGGCAAATGAATAAACCAAGTTCAACCCTGTACAAAACTTGCACTGACTGGAGCTTCTGGCTGGCTGTTGGGATGTTCTGAATGACAGCATCAATAAATCCAAAAGCAGGCAAACCCTCTGTCCTCCTCACAAAACCTCACAAGATCCTCATACTAGTGCTGCACTACTCAGCAACAGACAAAGCAGAATTAGCCCTTGAACAAATTGGTATTTACAACATCTCTGCATAAGCAAAATCTATTCTGCAGCCCTGAAGTGCCACAAATCTACTGGCAGAGGTGTCAGCCTTGAACACATGCAGTGACCAACCAAGATTTAGTAGCCTTAAAGATAAAAAGAATTGAAATTAAGTAAACACAATTCCTTCTTCCTTACCAACTGCCTGTGTCACACACAAATTCATTTGCCATACAGACCTAGACGGGCAGGGATCCATGTTGCACTCTTTCAGCTTGGGCTTTGGTTTCTTGTTTTCTGGATGATAATGACAGTAGTGGTCAGGAACAACACGCTTCAGACGGATGTCCACGCACTCAGCTGAATTGAGCTGATAACCTAACGCAGAAGCACAGTTAATTTTTGTAATGGAGATAAAGTAAAACAGCCTTATCTCCCCACTGAATTAATTTTCTGTCTTACTCTTTTTTTTTATTTGTTTTTCAACAAGGAAACACCAAGCAGGAAATGCATGACCAGACTTTCATTTAAGATAATTCAGCATCATAATTATATTAACCTGTCTTAACACTTCCAGCACTTTATTCTAAGAGTAAAGGCACACATATTTCCTTGTGATGCAGGAATACTTGTGCTGCACCAGCTCACCTGTCACAAGGCAAAACTGTGAAGCCATATGGTTCAAGTACATGCTCCACAACTTATAACTGCCCTCCTCCAAGGAGGAGTTACCAGTCTGTTGGAGAGCTATATTACACAGTCATTCATGCTAAAAGAAATAAATACTCGAGACAGAAAGCCAGAGGAATTGAAGATGAGATCCAAAAACATTGCTAAGGAACTGTAGAAAACCAAGAAATAGGTTCAAGAACATTCCTAGTTGAAGAGCCAACAAAAGAAAACTTGAACTACTTGGTGAAAAACAAATATTAAAATATGTGTGGGGACTGGTTGCAAGAAGGGATCTGAGTTTTATAAACCACTAGGTTGATTTTTTGGCTAAGAAAAAAAGACTCATTCAGAAAAGCTTACTTGGACTTAAACTGAGGAGAGGAGGAGGATGTTCTGGTATGTGCAAAGAAAAAAAGATTTAAACCACAAGAATTAAAATCAAACCGAGTCAACAAACTAACAGCACAAGTCCCAGTGCCTACTGAAAATGCTGAGTATCATGTATCAGTGGCTTCAGTTGTGTGTCTCTTGGCTGATCCAAAGTGTCATCATGCATGAGAGTGATTAACCATAAGAACTAAGCAGTTCCAGTGCTCACAGCATCTGTGCTTCAGTTCTTGTAAGTACTGAAAGGACCCAGAAGAAATGTCACTTGCAAACAAGGGAAACAATTTTTAAACACTCCTATTCAAGCTTGACTGTGCTTTCTGAGATGCCCCTTCCAACACACAGAGATTGCAGAATTAAATACAGGAGCAGCATCCAAGCGAGAAATGGCAATGCACTAATTCCAATCCCAAGGCTCTGTTGAGAGGAACTTTTTCTTTTACTGCCAGTACCAGATGCCAAACAGACAATCTGGACACTAAATCCACTTTAAGATAACAGGTTAAAGCCAGGCAGCTGCAATACAACTTCCCTGCATGCTCAGTAACGTGCCATTCCTCACACTACTGCTGTCATGACTGAGCAGCTCAGTTTTCATGCTTCTTCAGTTCTGTGCTCCCTGAGGAGTGCCAAGCCCCTCTGATAAAAGTACCAGTTTTATATTATAGGCAAGCAGCTACAAAGTAGGGCTTTGAAAACCCTGGATAATTTCAAAGAGATTGACATGTAGCCGTAATTTTCAAACCATAAAGGCAGTCTGAATAAGGCTGGATTTGAGCCAATACCTTTGAAGGTAAATACGTCCCTTGAGCTATCCAGTGTTTACATGCAGTCCTCAAAAGTAACTGTGATGCTTTATACTTCTTCCCTTGTCAGATAGATTAAGGAAAAAAAAAAAATTATAAACACAGTGTGATGGAATCATCCGAGGATATGCATTGCCACTCACAGCTCCAGCAAGAATCACACTTCACCAGGCCAAGTATCTCGTAAGATACAGTAGTTTCCTGTGGGACTGCGTATCTCACACATGCATTGTCTGCATTTCAGATTACAGGGAGGTGCAAGTGCCAGAACGGATGGTCCTTCAAGAGATCCCCAGGCTCTGCTTGTACTTTAAACATCTCTCACTCCCTTTATTCATGTCCCAAGTAACTACTTAAACCATATTTGCACTCTCCAGAAAATCCCTCTGTCGGTATCGCCAGCATCCCGCTCTGTTTTCCAGGTGACCTGGGAAATGCTGGCTGGAGGGAAACTGCTATCTGCAGTGTCAAACACTCCTCCTACCACGAGCTCATACTTCTTTTGCAGAACCAGACATGACAAGCAGTGGGCTGGGCTGGATGAGCTGCAGCAGAGCAGAGCTACACTTCATCTAAGCTGCAGTGCTTAAACCAGGAGTAGGTGCTACAGCACCCCATGTGCTGCTTCAGCTACCACCAGGGCTAAATGTCTAAGATCACACAGCCAAAAGTACTGATAGCAGATGTTCTTTAAATTCTATTTACTTATTCTGCTTTCCGTATAAGTAATTTCTCAACTAAATGTTCTAAAACTCTCCTTCACATATACTACTAAGGCCAGAAGTACTTCTTCATCTCTTGATTATTCTTATTTTAAAACCTCATCATGTTTCTTTGCTTACTTTCCCCAAATATCCATTATGAGTTGCACTTTTCCATTTTGAATGTCATATTTTTATTTCTTAGTCAATGTTCTTACTCAAATGAACATCCTTCATGGAAAAACATGACTTTCAGTAACAACATGTAAAAACCCCTATGCTGATACCAGCTTAGCCAAGGTACTCAGTTGCTACTCTGTCATTTATTTTGCTGAGGAATTACCAGCGTGCAGAGAAACACAAACATTTAATCAATAAAAATGCAGAACAAAAGTTGTAAATCAGCTCCTTTTAATCTCCAGCTGTTATCACTCCCGAAGAACTGCCATTACTTACCTCCTCCACACGTCACTGTGCAGGGGAAGAACTCTGTTTGTCTCCACTGATGACTGATGGGTTGATAGAAGAAGAACTGAACCACACTCTCTTTTGATCCAGAGTACCTGGTCTGAAGAAATTTCCATTACAGCACACGTGTACACTGTACTCTACTGCTCATGCCATTTCAAAATACAGCTCATCCAAAACAGCAGTGCAGAGTAAGATGATAAAAGGCATAAAACCTCCAGAAAGTCTAGAGTAGCCATTAAATTTAAGTTCCCAATAGTCAAACATTTGAATGTCGCTTTGTTTTTCAAATTATTCAAGGTATTAATGTGACCATTTGATTATCCATCCTTGAATAGCAAAGTTCCTAACTCTGTTCTTTTGGTTTATCTCTTTGTTAGGAAAAAATTTAAAATTTGCTGCAGAAAGAAGTCTGTAAGTGATCTAAGAAATTTAAAAGGATTAGAAATGGTCAGTGGCTGGGTTAGCAATGTCTGAGGGAGATCGTAGGGTGCTGCTGGAAGCAGTGCTCAGGTTCAGTAGGTGGCAGTCTGCAATTGGATTAGCTCAATCCACTGCACAGGGTCACTGCTATTCTTCCAGCAATATTTAAAACAAAATTCCTGACCATTTTTACCATTAAATAACCCGTGGTACTTTCCAACACAGGAAAGACATTAATCTCCTAACATTTTAATTTGTTTGGATTTTCTTAGCATAAAGGATCTCTGGACTGTAATTAGGATTTCTTACTTGCTAGCTAAAAGATTTTGTTGTATTGCTGCAACCTGATGGACAGCCAGCACCGTGTTGCATGTACTTGCAATAACTTGGTAGATTTGTACATTCACACACCTCACCTTGATAATGAAATCTGCTCCAAGAGGTCCCTGAATCTTTATGGTTTCCCTGTCTGTACTCTTCTGAAATTCAAGAGTTGTATTTTCAATGACAAATGTCCCAGGAGCATTGAAACTGTGCTCTCCCTTTTCTCCTTGTAGTGTTTTTGACTCTATAACTAAAGAAGAAATGTGCAATTAGTAAACTTAACCAGGTTTTTGTTTTCAAGAAAGTCAGAAAGCAATGTTTACAACTTTGCCTTGCAAGTACCAGCTGCATATGTGCAGTAAAAACACACCCAGAGTATCTGTGAGAATATTAACTGCTTCAGATTATAGGCTGATAGATAATTGCAAGACAAGTCAACACAGGAATATCTGTCTGAACACACTATTCTTTCATACCAGAAGCACTTCTGAGACAGTTTTTCCTACACCAAGTGCTCTGTAACACTTGGTATAAGCAACAGATTGGGCAGCAAAAGCTGAAAGAAACTCAGAACTGACAGAACCAATATATAGAAAAATCCCTCATACTTCCATGCAACTCAAAAGCCAAGCAATTGAGCAATCGGTCTCCAGAGAAGCCTGAATGGTGCCAAACCCATCTGACACTCACCTCAGTACCTGTATCACTGTACCAAGATCATTAACGTGACTCTGAGCATTCCCCAGGTGAGGGAAAAGCAGGGCCAGGAGCAGGGCAGCTGCAGCACCGCTGGGGAGGGACGGCCCTTTCCCAGCACAGGTGGTGATGAAAACCCTTTCTGAATCCTTCTCTGCTCCTTGGAAACAGCTTAAACTAACAGCCCACAGCCTCCAGAAGACAGATGAAGCATTTTAAGATTAAATCACTTCCAGCAAACTGGCTGAACTGTAAGTGGACAAAGCTAAAGGAAGATATTCGTAAGGAAGGTAGAACTTTGGGCTCTGTATAATACAGCGTAGAGGCAAGGCTTGAAATGCACTGGTCTGGTTACAATCTACCAGAGTACTGCATGAGAAAAGCATGAATCTCAGATGAGCTCAAAGCAAGCTAAAAGGAATCTTTTGATGAGCTATAAATACCCTCTTTCTCCCACTACCTTGCCTTTTTTGGTACTTTAAACAAAGTTACCTAAGCCAGGCTAGACCCTTTATGTTAAAAGCATCTGGTTTTACCTGCACTGAAAACATACTCTGGATGCTGCAATCCATCGTGAACTGTTTTCTTCCTTCACATTTTTTTAAATAAACATGCATTCTGGAGCACCCCCAGCAAAGGGAATAAAGAAATGATAGAATGAATTAACTTCCTTGAAAACGTACCAACATTATCCCAAGCTTCTAAGCATTAGGTTCCACTGTGCTCATAGGTATAACAAAGATCACATACATGGCTGGAAGGAAGTTTCAGGAAGGATTTGTTTCTAGGAAATGACTTTATGTTAATCACTGGGTATGAACCTAGTGGTGAATAAAATGTACTTTGTTGAAGAGAAAACATAAATCTCTGGGAATCAATGTGCCCCACTGTCTAACGCATTTCCATTAGGAACAAACACGTATAAAATAATCCCAGACAAAAACAAGTATTTAGATGATTAGTACTTATTTCTGTTTGTCACTTCCAAGGAAGTTTTCTTTCCTGATTGCACCACAAAATAACCCTTTAAAATATAGGGAACTCAGCATTCTTGGATTAAGCTTCTGCAAGCCTTGATCCCAAACTTACACTGCTTAACAGTAAGGAATAATGCATGGTGCCTTTTATTGTCTCATTTTTGTAAATAAGTGCAAAATCAAATCTCAAATACTTCCAACTCCAAATAAATTCAGTAAAATCCTCACGAATACAGGACCCCTTTGAAATTAGCATTTAAGATTACAAGGCAAGGCATCCAGCTGGTGCAAAAAGATGACAAAAATGTTTATTTGGCGACCTCAGCTGCATTTCTGAGCAGTCTTTTTACTAATTTTCTTAATAAAAAAAAATGTCCATGTTTTTCTAAGCAGAAACCAAGAATATTGTTCAGCAACCAACAGCACAGTAACTCCCTGAGAGCTGGCACACATTTACATTAGAGCTACACAGGATGTGGACGCACATCATGTGTTTATTTGCAAGGTCCAGCCACAGAGCCCTGGCCTGTGACCTGCAGGTCACACCACTGAAGCTCAGAACAGCTGCTCAGGTTGTCCCTGTGTCCCACAGGGAGATGAGGAGCTATTCCACACCTCAGTGCATAACCCCTGATGCAATACATCCCTGCTCAGTAGTATCTAGTGCTTGTCATCACAGGCTTCCAAAACAGAGTGAAACCAAGCTTTCAGTGTATTTAACACATTCATAACATAATTATGCTTATTAGGGAGTATTTCCTCCCCCAAAAACTATTCATTTATTGATTTCAGAGCAGTAGCTGGAACCAAAGGTTTAATCAACTGGTTTCTAGATAAGGTTTAGAAAAGAATTCACCAAATATTTATTTGTTCTGCAGAGTCCTGTTATACTAAAGACCTGGGAGGTTTGACTTCAGGAGTAAGTTTCCTCATCCTAAGTCATTTCCTTGAGACTCCAGGTGTGAAGAGTCACAGGGACAGGGAATTCTCTTGAGTGCTCACCTGTTTCTGTGCCTAGCAGGACAACCACGAGTTCCAAAGACCTGTAACTATCTGTGTTCAGTACTTCCCCTCCCTTGACAAAAATGGAAAATGCCTTGCCCAGCTGTGGATAAAAACCCCGTGGCTGAAGCCTCCCACACTCTGGGTGGCAGGAAGGAGCAGGGCAGTGTGGCACAGGGAACCCACTGCAGGTACCTCCCTGTGTGGAGAGAGGCATGGAAGAGCTCCCAGAGAAAGAGCTGCTGCTCCCAGTGCAATAAACAGCAAGTCACGGTGCTGCCCAAAAGCTGCTTCTTTTCTGTGATCCATTTGTAGGTAGCACAATACAGAACAGGCATTCTTCTCAAAATGCAAGCAACACTGGGCTCCTCTGAGCATCTGTCAGAGACAGAGCAGTGCACAAACCCACAGCTGAGTGCTGTCACCTAATGCAAATCACCGTGAACAGAGAAAAAAATTGACAAAAAGAAAAAGTTGCAGTTCCTTTTAGTAACGTTTAGCCTCCCTAAGTTCACTAACTCAGTTATCTAGCTTTAGCCACTTGTAAAAATATTAGCTTCTGGTTTTCCTGTTTCTTCTGCTGGAGGATTAATTTCAGGGAACTTTCAGTCTTTCTTTTGATTTTAATGCTCTTAAAACAACTACTAGAAAAGCCATAATACAGTCCAAATCAAAAACAAAACCAACACAATGAAACATTTTATTCAGACCCATTTTTGTGCTAATTACTTGGTTATTTTCCACCAAATCTTTCACCATACCCAAGCAGGCAGAAGTACAGGGGGGCCCTATTTGTTAAAAACCCAAAAGTGACATCTTGGCTCTCTGATGAATCTGTTGCCTGCCTTAAAGTGCCCATGGACACAAAGTACTTAATCTAACCAGCTACAAAGAAATGCAGTCCTCACTCAAACACTGCCTGCTGCTTGCAAAACAATGCTCAGAGCATTTGTTTCAAATCTGTTTTGTGCTCTATCTCCAACCACATTTCCATTTTTGATTAGTCCAGCAGCTGTGCTTTCCTGGAACAAGACCAGATCATAAACCCAGGATGAAGCACCACAGAACACAAGATAAAGGGAAAAGTGCCAGACACTCCATAGTGCTCTTCAGTCAGTGCTGCTGACTCTACTTGAAGGACAAATATAATACTGGCAACAGGAGGCAGTATAAAATTTTAACAATAAGTAGGTCCCTGCTTCACCTGTTAAATTCAACTCCTTGCAAGCCAGGAAAAACATCTCTGACAAATGGAACCTGTAATAATGGGTGGTTATTTTTAAAATTCTGGCTCTAATTATACCAGCACACCCACACTGAAGTCAATGAAGTTGCAGGCAAAGGATCATTTGGTGTCTTCTGTGAAGTGACAAACCCCCACAAACACACACAGTGGGAAGGTGGAGAAGCCCCCCTGGAGCATCAGCTCTTGGAGACCTGGCTATGAAGCCAGGAGCAATTGCCACCTCTCTCCCCACAACAGCTCTCAGTTGTTTTTCACCTCTGCAATTTTACTTTTAGGTAAAAAAATGTCTAAATCCTCACAGATTTGCAAACAGATGTGCTGGTGGAAGTGGTTAAAGGAACATTTCACAATTCTCGTCCAGTTAGAGAGCGAGCTAACAAAGGCAATGCCAAGCCACAGCTTCTTTACGGAACCACCCTGGGTAGGAAGCCAGGAGCACTCTGTACTGAGTTACTGAGCTGCTGCTGCATTCCTCAGGAGCTTTCCAGAAATCCCCCAGGAGCCACTCCATCTAGTACTTTTTCCTCACACAAAGCTGAAACAACAACTTCCTTCTGCAGAACTACTTAAGAAAGTCCAAGAGTCCTGCCCTGAAGTGGTCAGTATCACTCCTTCACACATCCCCTGCAACAGTTTTAAAGGAATATTATTCATTTCAATGTAAGTTCAGCTTTGTATATTTTTTACATCTAGAAGTCATTGTCACTCTGGAGCTGTTCTGAAGAGGGAGTTTAATTGCATTTTTTTTCTTTGAAAGGACGTGACAATATATTTTTGAAAGCAAACAAACTGATGAGCATTTTTCAAATAAAATGCATTTTTTACTTCTGTTTACATATCTCAGTGCTGAAATTCTTTTTATTTCTATGATCCAGACTGTCACTTCTACAAATAAAAAAACTGTTCAAAGTTAAGTGAATAGTTTATTTCACTGCTTGTTATGGCAGCTCCACTCACCACTGAAACCATTCATTCTCTACACAAACTTGGCCTATGGATAAAGAAATTGCCATAAATACTGCCATCAGCCTTATAAGAAAATATTGGAAACAAATTGTCGAACAGAAAAGCAAACTGTTTCTCACTGGTGGTATGTAATGGCTGAAAGAATTAGAAGGAAACAGGACTTTTGTAGCTGTTCACCCAACTTCATTTGTACCTAGATCACTTGTCAGAGGCTTCAACAGAAATCTGGTGCTGAGTTATGGAAGGGTTGGGTTATTGATTCCACACACAATCCTCTGGAAGTTTTGTTTTGCATGTTGTTTAAGAGTGTACTGTATTTGAGACACCTTATATAGTTTTAAATAGAAGGAATAGAAACCATTACTATATATCCTATTTCTTTTTACCAAGTAGACTTTCCAGTGTTCTCTAGGACTACCTCCAGGCTGGATATTAAAGATGGGAAGAAGAATCAAGAGATCAGATCACGATCTTACCCATATTACCAAAGTTTGGATGAGTTCAGATACAAGGTTCTATTTTTATCTTCTGCCTATGTATAAATAAATAAAGCAGCTCAGTCATACCAAGGTGTGCTGGTCCTTTCAGGGTAATTCTCACACTGCGACTCCCATGCGGTACAGCAATCACAGTTTCTTCCCCTAGGAAAATTAAACAACTGGTTTAGAAGTTATCTTTCATCAGGGAATTTGTACATCACACAGTTAGACTGAAAACTGTCAAATGTGTCTAAGAAAATATTTCACAGCTTTCACAATTTTTCTATTAAAAATAATATGTTATTTTATTGAGTGTACTGAGTCTGTCTGCTATGCCATGCAACTATTCTACAAATGGACCTGTAAATCTTGCTTGCTCTTGGAAAGTAATTTTCTATTAACAATAACAACTGAAATGTCAGTAGTGTATTAGGAACATATTTACACTCTGTTGTCCTAGTTTTATTTCCTAATCACTGAATTGACATAAGGAATCTGCTAAGTAGTCCTTCCCCCTTACAAAAATCTGCAGCTGTTCAGTCTCATTTTGCCCACACCTCATTTCCTGCTGCAGGTCACAACTTTAATAAGTGGCAGGACTTACAGGAAATAAATCATCTACTTAACACTAACCCTTAACCAATTACAGACCAGTTAAGAGCAAATATATAATAGCTATAAGGTATATGTTATAACAGCGTCTGCATCTAACTTACCATATAAGATCATTTCTTCCAGTAAGAGGCTCAATTTAAAATAAACTATAAACCCAACCAGCCCCCAACAGGACATGTCAATACAAAACAGCTTTCGGCTGCCTGAAAGGCCTCTTCATATATAAATGTGCAACACACTTACTTCAGTGCATTTTACAAAGGCAGAAAGTTATTACTTTTCATTTCACGTGTAGGAAGTCTGTGATTTGCCTGAGCAAACTGAGTTACCAGTCAAAGGAACAGACTGGAGACCCTCACACCAACAAAAGCAGTGCTCTCAGAAAAGGGCATCCACAGGGATGCCCACAAAGGGAAGAGAGAAACACCCAAGGAGGAATGTGCTGTCACCCATTTCCTTCATGGCCCAACTGTACATCCTCTGCAAGGCACAACTCATGTAACTTCAGTGGCTGTGCAGAGGAAGTTCCTTTTTGCAGATTCAAAAAGTAATGTGTGTTGACGGTCAGTGATACACTGGGTCCAGAATTACTCATAAAATATTTAGAGGAAGAATAGCTGAGTTTAGTTTTAACTAAAAAATAGTTGAAAAATGTTTCTTTCCACTTCAAACCAGACCCCTTTATAGTAGATGCTAAATTATCAGCTTCTGGTTTACATCTCCTTAGCATAAGCATGATTTCCTGCCAAATGTTCAGAATACTTCAAGCAAATACTGCAATTATTTTTTCTGAAATAAACACCTTCTTATGTTACAGTTTTTATATCGTCAATTTCTAGGAAGGACATTTAAATATAACAATTTATTTTGGACGTAATAAAATACGAGCTTTATTAATTTCATACTTGGGTAGTCCACCAGAGTGAAAAATACTACAGTAAAACAATAATACAACTAAGGAGTCCTGGAAAAAACATTAACTACTGAACCACTTAATATCTTTTTGCATCTTGGTTTTTCATCAGAGGCATTGCTAAAGATAGCCAGGAGGTAGTGGGTGTGTATGTCTTTAAAGTAAGGAAATAACTACTGAATTCACATGTGCTCGACAGTATTTGAGAGAAAGCAGGTTTGAGGGGCCCGCCTGTCCTTACTTGGTGGGGAATCCAATCCCATCCTGATAACACCCACCCAACCATCAGCCACAGCACAAACCCTGGCCTGAACGTGGGATTGTGAGCAGCTCGGAGCGCGGGAGCTGCTGCTCTGAAGGGGAGGCGAGGGCACAGCCCGGCTGTGCAGATGTGCACACATGTGCGGGCCTGGAGAACAACCGGGGCCGCCCGGCTGCGCCTCCCGCACCGCCCCGGCAGACCCCGCTGATCCCTTTGCAGGATGCCTCACATTCCTTTAGCAGTACTACAGACATTCCACCCTCACCGAAGCACTCTCTGATACGGTCCAAAAGTCTCACGGGGGTGCTAAATTTGGTGTTTCTCTGCGGCAGAGACAATATTACCAGAAAGTGTTTTATTTGCATTAGGGATGACTAAGCTCACCGCCACAGCAGCAGGCAACCTCTGCAGCCCACAGACCTGTCAAGAAGTCTGACAGCAGGAGATTTTTCTAACCTGACTGAGATAATTCTGACCTAGGGCAGCCTTTCTTCGAGATGAAGTAAATTATAGGAAAAAATAAATGTGACACTTTTGGACTTCTGAACAGAGATGAGGATTTGGAAGAAACGGGACAGAAGTGACCATGAGGGACTCCTCCTTCTCCTAGGGACAGCTTTGAAACAATAGTTATGGTTGTCCAGGTCTGGCTCCAAAACTACATATTCCAAAGGTCACCAGTTCTCAGCTGAATGTAATTCATAGTCTTAAAGAAACACAAGGCTCTGTAAACTTATTTAAAATGGTTATGCTCTACATTTCCCATTAAATCAGTAGCGTCCACACTGCTAAAAGCAGTGAACTCTTGTGAAAACATAAGGGGAAATTGCTACCCTGAAACCTATAGTGAGAATTTTCGATTACCTTTTCTTTTCCCCTTGCAGTATTTCTGTCTCTTTGAAAGTTAATTGCTGACCTTTGGCTAAAGCTGAAAACAAATTAGCCCAAAATCATCTGGAGCATGCAGAAGCATCTGAGCTCAGATTAAGGCTCATCTTAGAAACTGAGAAACAGGTGAGATATTGTCTCTCTGTTCTAGCACTGCTTCCAGGGAGGGATTCCCAACAGCACGGGAGTCATCTCCCTCCTCTCTCACCCAGGGACTCTCTCAGCAAATGTGTGCACACTACACACAGCACTTGCTGATTAAGCTCCCAGATTGCTTTTACTTTAGATGGCAAGGTTTGATCCTGTTTCTATGGTGTTAATGTGGATTTAGATCTTGGATCTCAATGAGAGCTAGATCAGACTCCCTGCTATGGTAAGACTGGGAGCTAATCCCCAGGATCAAAATAAAGGAGCCACATTCCTAAACTCAATCCAATTCAGCAGGTTTTATTTATTTTTCCATGTGGGCCATGGTGGACCCATTTACTGCTTCACATATGGGCCAGTTGGGATTTTTCCCTCCCTCCTCTTATAGCAGGCCAGAGGGCTAATTTCAGGTCTATAAAAAATGTTTCTTTCTATGTATTTGCTCAGAACTTATTTGCTGGTTCCCTGGTTCTGATCAAAGACCTTTGTGCTCTCAAAGTACAAACAATAACCCAGGAACAACTCCAGCACACAGGAACTAAAAATCTCAGAATATTTGGAGTCTTATTGCAGTGGCCTCCCTCACCCACTCTGGCATCAGGCATAATTTCAGAAGGCACTGCTGCTGGGCTTTGTGCTGACCTGCCTGATGAAAGCAATCTGGGCAAAGCCAAATACATGCACTGGAGAAAACATAAAAGACGTACAGTAAGCAGCCCCTCAAGAAAATGGATCTTCAGGAAATGCAGTGCAAAGTAAGTAATGAAATAGCCAATGTTCTTACAAAGAAATTTCTTCAAGACAAAACAGATCATGAAAGGAAAGAAGGAGGCTTCATACTGCTAATAACAGCCTCAAGTAAACCAAACTGAAGGGATGTCTAGACTGAAACAGTTGGTGCTGAAGACCCAGCACCCACACTACAGAAGTGCAGGTGCCTTGCTGGGACTAATTCTAGTCTGATCCCATGGACTGTATATTCTGTAGCTGCTGGAGAATATCAGGTGCTTTTCTGGGACACATCTTCTGGTTTAGCTTCATCCAAAAAATTCCAATTTGTACTCTCCAAGAGTATAAATCTCTGTGATGTGAACTGATGAACAATATGTTAGGGCCACGATGAAATTTGCTTCAAAAAGCACGCCCCTTATCCATTCTGAAATGCTCATGCACTGGCATTCTATCCCTCTCCACACACAGTTTTCCTGCCAAACCAGTCCCAATTCCCTCCTCTGGCTCTACATATGGTTGATTTTTCCCCTTCCTCTCCAAGTGTTTTTGACTCCATTTCCCACCCAGATTCCTTATCTAATCTCAGTCTTCTTCTCTTCCTCTTTTCCTTGACTCAGTGTGTCTGTACAGCCAGTCCTACATCCTCCACCCACCTTCTCATATCTGCCTTTCCTCCATTGCATGAACTAAAGGCAAATTTTTCTCTTCAGCTCATCTCATTTTTCCCTCTCATGTGATCTCATCACTCCCCATCATAGGTCTGAAGCTCAGAAGATTGGAAGCTCTCCACAAAATCTCTTCTGAATGCCTGAATCTGAGGTAGGAGGCATCATGGAGTTCATCCCACGGCACCTGTTCCACACTGCAGTAAACCAGAAAGCAAGAGCAACCTCAAGGAAAAATTGTAATAGCTTATTTCTGGAAGAGCAACATGCTAATGTATTCTAAGGAGGCTGCAGACATACAATCTGCTTGCAGTTAGGACTTGTAACAACCTAGAGGACACTAAAAAGGACAAGTTTTCAGAAATTTCAGCTGTTAGCATCCAAGAAGATTCCACAGAAATTGAAGGAAAAGGTTGGGGATTTTTTGTAAAGGTTATAGTAAAATATGTGTTGATGTTCACAGACACTGCAAAAGACTTATCCATGACTAGAAGACCATTGCCTGCCAAATTTCAAATCCCTGATCTGTGATCAAGTCCAACAATGGGGGGATGTTAAGACATATTAAAGAAAATGTTTCAAAAATGTTTTGACAGTGGGAAACAACATGTTTTTCTCCTCTGTGTCCTTGGAATACGCCGAGTTGTTTTGGCTGAATTTTCTCCAAAACACATAGCACCTGGCACGAGAGGTTTCTGACACAACTGTCAAATTTTGGCAGATAATCCTTCGTATAAAGCGAAGCATCAGGCAACCTCGACAACTGGGGTTGCTAGCTCCGTGTATATTGATTTCAAAGAGGGAAACAAACGTGAGGCAGGAAGTTGTCACCAAGTTGAGCTGGCTGATGACACAGAAGAGGGAGCTGTGCCAAAGGCCTCTGACAGATAAATGACCAAAGTGAAATTAGGTTTTTGGTAAAGCACGCTTGGGGATGATGACATACAAGTGAGAAGAAGTGACCAATGGTAGATTTAAAAAGTACAATAGGAAATAAAGCACACGGCAAAAGGAAATTCAAACAGTTACAAAGCCATCGCCAGTGAAAGCTTTTATAAGAACCTCTTAAGCAAAACATTAAAAAAGGTAAAACTTGCAAGTAGCTTGCAGTTTGGGAATCAAATAAAACCAGATAAGGACAAGCTCGTGCCTTCAACTTCACCCCCCATTGAACCAGCATCTTTTCTTCTTCATTGGTATCAGAACCAGAACACTCCTACCATTTGTTGCCAACAACGGTGAAGAAAGGAGATATGAGGGCCCAATCCCACAATTTTTCCATGTGCACAAGGTGCAGTGGAGTTAATGGGAGTTCCATGCATAGAGTACTAGAAACATCAGGCCCACGATATCTCAGTTCCCAATGGGATGGTACATTTTACAACCTATTACACTTTTTGTTTGAATATCATTAGTCAAACCTTTAATCATTTTACCAGAATGTTAGAATCTGGCTTGCTGACAGAAGTTTAACTTACTTTGTCTTTCAAAGGCAATTAAGTGTTGGTGGAAAAAATAAAGAACTTTTGAAATGACTGTTCATTTCATATTTGCAAAACAGTAAGCTCCCTTTTGGTGCTGTTTAAATTTCTGATCAAAGACATGAATTTAATGTAAAAACATATAAAAAAGATAATAAAACAAAATTAATCCTTCATGGGAAATCATTTGCTATCAATGCCTAAATGTCTTTGTTTTAAAGTAAGGACTAAGATAACCAACCACTTTTATTTTCCCTTATGCCTCTTTTTTAATACTAAAATCCTTGGCTCTTGCGTTCCTTCCAGTTCTTTAATTTGCTTCATTGAACAGTAAAATTTACATCCTGCTCACAGCCTTAGGCTCCCTCTTAAATACGTGTCTGTCATGTGTCGGTATTTTCTCAACAGCAGTTCTGAAAGCTTCCAAATGACTCTTTGGAAGATAACGTGCCTCCCTTCACTGACATTTACCACAAAGAACAGATGGCTTTATTTCCACATTTCATTCACACACAGGATGGTTATATGGAACTCATTGCATAGTGTTGAACAACTTGACCCAAAAAAGATTTTGGCACCATCGCATTACCAAGAAAAACATCAAGTTCTGAATTTAGCAGCGTGTGTACTGTTTTGCTTATGCCAGCGGTAATTCATTCATATCATCCAGCCTGCTGCAGTGCAAGATAAACCCAAAACTCGGCAAAACTGACATCTTTCCTCAGAATAGTCTTTCTTGGTCTTTAATTTTAAAGGACTCTTAAAGAGGCACTGAATTATGACAGAGGAAACAATGAACCGTGGTGGGGCATTCCTCAAAACCTTCAAGGCAATGGGAGACCTTCCACCAAGGGATGTCAGCTGTAGTCAGCTCTTACCTGAGCCAGGATACCACAAGTGAGATTAATATTTTGTCTCACAAAACGACAGTTTCAAAACCACATTCCTCTGTCTTTACTGTACTTCCATCCTAAGCAGCAATTAAATGTGAAACTTTATTTCACTTATCATGAACTATCCAACCAGAGTCACCAATCCAACAAGTTCATTTTGGGTTGCCTTAGAACTAGCTAAGGTGTCTCCAGGAATCATCCTTCTCCAGGATAATTTTTCTTGCTGTAAAACTGGGATAGACAATGCAATTCCTTTCAATTCCAGCTGACCTTCACATCAGAAAGGGAAAGAGCCATTTCGTGCGTATCTATCTATATCTAGAAACACGAAACAAATACAGCTTAGGGACACCACAAAAATATTATCTGATCGTCACTGCCTTACAAGTGCTTGCTCTATGCTGAGCAGAAGCTCTGAGCATTTGATATGGCAAATGAATAAAAAGTGGCCCTCCACGAAAACACTTTTTCAGCTCATTGTAAACATTCAAGATATTTTCTCAGTCTTTCAGGATGAAATATGAATTACTGAACTACACTCTCCCATCAATAAACAGTCAAAACAAGGCAAAGGCTAAGACTGATAGACCATCTAATATGTAAAAAAGGCTCTTTGACTTGTGTAAAATTATCCTGTGACTTTAAAAGCTGCTGCCACAAAACCAGTCACTTTTTAATTTAGATTGTCTTTGCTATGCATGTCTATTGAATTACAGAAATTATGCACCTGCACAGAGGTACCCAACACCCTTGCAGGGCAGTACAAGACATCACACTGCAAAAAGGATTGAGATAACAGATGAACTACTCCAAGTTTCATCCAAACTGAAGCATACTGCAAACAGTGGCATTGAAAAACCCATGGGAACAGTTATACACACTGCAATAAGATTCTAGCATGATTCAATATACAAAGCTCTTTCAAAATCAGGGCACAAGTGAAATCTTTGCAGGCTGAAATACAACAGTATTAAAACACAGGCAGCTGTCAGAGGCAGGGGCTTCATCCATTAAAATGAAAACCTTTGCATTTGGACTCTGAGCACTGACTTTAAGAGCACCCTTCTATCTGGTGATTTTGCAGGAAGGTAATTAACCTCAAAGGCCCCATCTCTATGTGAGAAATGCTCATGACAAACACACAGTGTGAATTCAGAACAAAAAAAAATTATGCAAGGCAACTATTCATATGGTAAACACGTGGGACTGTGAGACACATGGGACACACCCAAGCTGTGAGATTCCAGGGAGCATCATCTGTGAGGGTAGAGAGCACCAGTGTCAGAGGTGAGTCTTTGTATGGAAAACCTCGCCTGCATATCAAAATAGCCCTTCAGACTCCAGTAAAGGGTCTAATTCCAACACCCTTCCTCTTTTATATTTTCTATTTTCAATACTACTGAGACTTACAGAGTTACTCCCAGTAAGATGCTAATTATTTTGAGAAAGAATGGGAAAATTTGAGCCAAACACACAAAAAAGAGATGGAAGTATTAGTCCCTTTCACTTCGTTTTTTGTACCATACAAGTAGTAACCTGCCCCTGAAATTCAACTGTCTTCAGACACCACAAAAAAAAAAGAAAAATCAAAGTTAATTTGAAAACCAGGTACTTTCAAGCACAGGCCACTATTTCCATAAAACCATCTATAAGATGTTTCCATGATTTAAAAACATGGCTGAAGCATCACATATACTGCAACAAGGGGATGCCCTCTAAAATAAGATGTGCATCCTGATGGTTATTCCCGATAGAATGAAGTGAGTAGCTCCATAAGAAAAATCAAAAATGCATATCTCGAATTCTTTCCTAGCTATACCCTAATGTGTGGTATCCCTCATGGAATTTCAATAGACTAATCTAGCACAGACCTCAGAATTAAGTAGCTTTGTAAAACTGCAAACAAGTATACAGTTAAAAGGTCACTGCAACATGCATGCTAATACACCAGCAGGAAACACAGTCAAGGATAAATTATCATAGGATCAATGTGCAACCTACTTTTTTCTGGTGAGACATGTGCCTTAGCTTGTCCCCTCACAAGCCTGCATGTTGAGCCATCTCCTGCACAGATTCCACAGTTGTCTTCCTTGGCATTGCTCCCAAGTTGTCGATCACAGCCTACTGCCTGCCAACATCAACACCACAGTCAGAAGGAGGGCAAAGCTGTAGTAGACATGCTCAGGTTTCTGGAATTTTATTTATTATGTTATCCTTTTGATTTTACGAGTTGGCCTCATTCTATCAAAGCATATCTTGCCATTTAGGATTTTAAAAGCATACTGTCGTTTCCATGATTTTAATGATGAACCACAACAACTGATATATTAAGCTATTCAAGCATAGGAAATACATGAATTCATTTCCCACTACTTGTGTGAACGAATACCATTGAGCATTATTCTTTCCAACACGAGGGATAACTACATTATTTACAATTTGGTTTTCATCACCTGTTTAATTATGTCTGAGAAAGGATAAATGCAATGGAATAATCCAAGCTAAAAATTTAAAGGTCACTCAGCCTTCAGGTTCATAGACAAAGAGTTGAGGTCAGTGCTAATATTCTGGTGTCTTGGCCATTCAGAATTTAACTGGCATTTGTGTAGATCTATTTGCCATTTACATCAATGTCAATTACACACACATTTGCTAACCAGCTTTTAAAAAACTTGGACGATTCACTTCTCACCTTTTGATTTTTTCTGGTTTATGAATATAAGACCCATTCTATAAAACTTTCCAACGATTATTATAAAAGCACCCAAACTTAAACACTGCCAAAAATTCAAAAAGCAATTTTTTTAGAAAAACTGTCAACTGAAAACCCTCCAAATTACAATGAAAACATTTTTCCAGGTTTTTCTTTTTCTTCATATCAGTCAACTCCACAAGAAGGATGGGAGTGAGAACGGAAAGAGAAAGAATAGACAAAATTGACTAAAAGCACCTTCCTGCTGAATAGAAGATAAATATTCGGCCTCACCTATCTTACTCTCCACCATTTCATAGAAGAATTTCTCAGGGAGCACCAAATGCTGAGCAATGTGGTAAAAAGCTGATCTCCAGCTTCAAGTTTTCCCAAGTCAGCCTATACGCCTCTTACACTCACATATCCCTGAGAAGGGCAGCTAATTTGTCATGGGTGTGTGTATTTAACGAAAACCCAAACTGACAAATGGATAGAAAACCCTCTGGAAAGTCACAGTTAAAAGCAGTGCTAGAATCCTGAAACTGGCCAGCACACGCCTCTTCCTATATAAAAATGCTTGGAAGGGGTGGCCTCAGCTGCCAAGATCCACTGCAGCTGAGCTGTGCCAAAGCTGACACACGATCCCTCGGAGAGGTGGGGATCGACTCCACACCTCAGAGGCAGGGCTGGGTCTTCCAGTCTGAGTTCACACACACAGAGACACACAAATCACTCACATCCACTGCCAAACACGGAGAAACGTAATCTCAAAGTTTCACGTGTCTATGGAAAAGAAAACAAAGCAGCCCCACCTCCCCCTTCTTCCCCTTTCTCTTGTTTTCCCAATTCCCTGCAGCCTGAATTCCCTTTAGAGGAGGGCATTAATGGGGACAGTTTACAGGACTTCAGCTGAGAGACCTGCTGCAGTGAAGGCATCTCCTTCCTAGGGGCTTCAGATCTACCAGAGAAACCTACATCAGCAGCAGGAAATTATTTTATTCCTGCAACTGAAGGGGATCTTAATCCTATGCACCCCAGCAAGGAATTCATTTTAAAAAGAAATAAGCTGCTTAACACCCACAGTAAATCATTTCAGTTTTAACAAAAACTTAGTTGTAAAAATGAAGCAAATTAACACACATGTGGACTCAGACCATCTCGGAGCAGGTGCTTATTTACCACACAGAAGCCATGTGGGAACACTGTGCTATAATTTAGGCTTGGATTACAGATTAAAATATTTCCACTTGAAGTTGTTTCTAGCATTACCTCTGGGTTCACTATTGACATCCAGAAAATTACAAAAAGAAAAAGGTTGTAAACAAATTACTATAAACAAGCCTATCTTCCCATTTCATAACCAACTAGCAATATATGGAGAAAATAAATAAAAACACCATTTAAGGAACAGAAACTGACTGGGGCACTCTGTGAATCAGAAAGGAGAAATTTCATGGAATATAATAATACAGTGCTCAACACTTTGCCTCAGCACTGACAATTCTTTCAGTTCCCAGCTCCACAACAGACTTTCTTTTCTGACCTTTGAAAACTCCTGTGCTTTTCCATTCCAGTCCATGGAAGGGAACTGCAGATCCCCAGCTGACAGGAGTGGTGCATGAATGAATTTCCTAAAGTTTCTGAGGCATGCAGATGGAGACCATCACAGTGGATGAGAGAGTCTGTATTTCTCCTGGGTAGATTTTGAAGTAGTTACTGCTCTCCACTGATTCTCCTGCCCTTATTCACATAAGGATACCACTAGAACGTGGAGGTAAATTGTATTACTGCAAGTGTAATCTCCCTGCAGATGTCTCACACACATCTCCATTTCATACTGTAATCTCCTTTTCTAAATACTAACTCTTCATTCACTCATCAATTAATTTCAAAGGAAAAAATAAGCTGCACATCGTGATACCCTGTGTGGAAAAGTGCTGTTTTTCTTAGTTTAAGCTCTTGCATACTTATAGGCTACAGATCCTGCAAGTCTTTAGTGGGAGGAGGGCACTGAGCAAGCACTGAGCACTTGCAAGACCATTAGAGCCCAACATGACAATAACAAACATCCAGACTCAGCTCCTACACACAGTCCCTGTGAAAACAAACTCTCATTGCGTGTAACAAAAGCTACACAACTGTGCAAACACAAGGCATTATTGTGTCCAAGGTGGAATGTAAGAAAAAAGATAATCAGCACAGCAGCATACTTTAGAGGGCTGTTTCATACAGCATTATTGCTTATTTTTTAATAATACACAAATGCCACAGAAATAAAACAGGAGTGCTAGCTGCAAGGGACTCAGATGTGGGAAAAGGTTTACAGCTCCCCTGACAGCCAAGGTGGTGTGTTGAGCTAGATGCATTCACCCTCTGCAGATTTCCTGCCCAGATTATGTTTACATCAACTGTTACAAATATGAATATCAAGCAGTGATACCCTGGAACACAATTTAGAAAACAACTCAAATTATAATCACAATTTTGACCTGAAGTGAGCACAGAATTCCAGATTTTGTTTAACATGAAGCATCCAAAAAATCCACAGGTTTTTAAGTGACAAGCCTCAAATTCAGAGCTAATTCAAGAAGGAATCTTAATGAGTGAACACTGGGATGGGACATATTTCAAACCTGAGAGCCTAGAGCCAGCCTTTTTTATCCATTTGTAAGCCCTCTGATGGGTATTTCTCAGGTAAGCTGAACAGCCACAGATCTCACCAAAAGAAGAGGAAGCTGTGAGGTACAGCTTTGGAAACTGGGTCCCAAAAACATATGGCATTGTGACACCAAATGTTATGAATTTAAGGTATTTGTATTTTAGGCAGTAACTGTTGGAAAAAATAGTGTTTGTTGAAGTATTTTGAAGACGGTACACTTGGTTATTTGCAAATAAATCTGCAACAAGGACAAGAAAATGGCAAAAGGCAACAGCCTTCCTCCCCTCACACACCTCCCCAGCCAGCCAAAGAGGCTGATGATTTTCACAATTAAGGCATTTTGTAGGATTAATTCACCCCATATTGCTTGCTGTTTACAGAGCAAAGGGATCAGCTGTAAATATTACAGGCAGACTGGGAAAACATCTGCAGGCTTTTAGGGCATAGTCAGAAATAATATTAGGTGATTTTAACATAGGCTGAATAAATGAAACAAGTGATAACACAAACTGTGTAAAGGAAGGATTGGGACCCTGTGAATTTAAGAAACCTGTAATCATAAATATCATCAACCCAATAATGATATAGGTATTGTAATGTCCAGGTTGTAAGTGAGCTCCTCGGACAGCAGGGAGAATATTCACAGATATGTAAAAAAACAATAAGTAGAAATTTAATTTAAAAAGAGTATTGAGGAAAATGGGCACTTTGTGAATTTATAAAATTGTCCAAGATGGGGTATCTATGAATTTGGATATGGCAGGAAACATGGATATTTCAGAAACAGCTGTCTGATCCATTACTATTTTTGGACAGAACCTGAATATGTTACTTGTCTGTTCTTACAAAGGAAAAAAAAAACAAAAAAAGAATATGAAAATCTTTTATCTTGTTTTCTCACAAGCAGCTCGGATAGAACAAAATGTGAACAAAACCACTCATCTGCTTCAACAAAGTTTAGCACGGCAGTGCTGCTGTGAAAGACAATACTGAAGGGTGTTAAATACTTTGTAGGATGCTTAGAACAGTTCATGGAGGTTCAGAAAGGCAAAGGATGAGCAAAAGGTCAGGGTATAAAATACAGCAACATAGATGAAAGAGAAGAATGAAATCGCTGCTGATATGTTAAAAGTCACTATGGAACATTACAAATATTTTTGCAATCATGAATCCAAAAATCACTCAGAAGCTCATAGAAAGCTGTTTCTTTAGGTCATATCCAATTAGTAGTGTTTCAGCTGAGGAATTGGACTTACACTAGGAAATTAATGTAGCATGTTCATTTTGATTTGTGAAGGTCCAAGAATAATCTGTTAAATTCAAGGCTCTCCCTTTGTTAAGATGTTTATAATTAAGTACGACAAGAAAATGGACAGGACTGCGAGATGACAGAATTTTAACTAAAATTCCAATACAGTAAAAAAGCACCCTAGTGAAAAACAAGGCAAATCCCAGCCTCACCCTCCCCTCCCTCCTTTCAGAGACTTCTCTCAATAAATATAAATACAAACACACACTAGAATTGCCAGTGCAGAGCCCAATACAGGCTCAGGTTTTAAAATTTCAATATTTGCTTGTTAGACCATTGATTCAGCCCTCCTGAGCTGTGGCACTACCTCAGTTGGCTGTTCACCTCCAGCTGCAGGCACTCCCAAAACAGGCACAGCACCACTTGTTTGTAGAACTCATTCTACAGCAGCGAGTTGTCAAGTATAAAAATGTTACATTTCAATTATTAAAAAATGTTCTGGAATGCCAATGGCTCAAGATTATATACTTCAAATAAATAAGTTGAAGATACTTTATAAAATAAAAATACTTATCTCAAAGATGGGTAAAACCAGACATCTGTGCATAACAAGATCATGGAAGTGTTAAGTGCCATTGTTCCTATCAGAAGCATGAAATCATATACAGCAATATAGATAATTACATATAATATTTCTCTTTCAAAATGGGCTCTCCCCTTTCTAGGGTCCTCTGGAGCCAAAGGTCCAGGTACAGCCAGAAAAAACAAATATACTGAGTTCTCCTAATGGAGGCAGCCACAAAGAAATAAATCACTGCTATTTTTATTTGTGAAAGATACATAAATTCTGTGAAACATTAAAACTGAAGCTGCACTAGTGCCATTATTTTTCTACCTACCGTGTCTTAGCCTAAGCTCTTTAGCAGACACTCCATTTAAATATTCAGCAATGTATTTGTTAAATACTAAATCATTTTCTACTTTGACTAATAAATTTATTATTGACACAGACTCTCATTTATCAGTGATTCCATTAAAATGATTAGGTAAGCTTCTGTTTTGCAGTGTTCTATGTTTACTTGAGGGACTGGCAGCTCAGTGTCAGGGAGTAAGGCCCTTTACTAATGTGATTTGGTTTAATAAAACAAAAACAGAAAATCAATTCAACATTATCTCAATATGACATAATTACCATCCTTCTACAGCTGCTGAACAAACCCCCCAGTGCTCAGGAAAACCCAGCTGAAGGCTACTCTGGGAACATTTCTATTCACATGCTTCCACTGGCCTGGCTATTTCAAAGGATGCACAAAACGTGTACTCCAGGAACAGCCTGCAAGTGGAATTTCAACACAAATATACAGAGGGCATTTAGTGAAATTCAGCTGAAGCAGAAAACCCAGCAAATCATTTATGGGGATAATGTGCTTAAATGAGCTTTAAAAGTCAAAGGATTTCTGCTGAGCAAGGAACTGCACTGCAGAATGCACAGAAGGAGATGATAATTGTACTCCTCACAAGAATGTGACAGAGTTATTGCACAGGGGACCCTTTCCCTCAAGGGCTGAACAGTCTGTAATTATCCCAGTACACGTTGTCCAGTGGTTTTTATTTTGGAATTGGCCAGCACTAGATCTGTTGGAGCTGTACCTCAGCAAGGGAATCCTGTGCTGGCTGGAGCACTGATCTGCTGGTGGGTGGCAAAGGCTTTGTGGACCAGGTGCAAGTGCCTTCCACTGCCTTTAAAAATTGTCAAGATTTGCAAAACATAGTGTGAAAGTAGACTGTTACCCCAAACACATCCAATGAAGTGCTCTGACTGCCCAGCCACCAGGATAGCAGTAGCTGGACTGCTATAAACTAAATTATTTATTTCAGCCTTACAACAGATGAGAACAAAGATTAAAATGGAATAAAGACATCTACATACTTCTAAAGGTTATCAGCATTGCACAAAATACAAGATAACCTCAGAATTACTTCTGACAAAAATGCCTTTTCAAGTTCTGTGACTTGACTAAGAAAGGACAGGTTTTATTTCAGCATTTACTAGTAAAGGAAGAAAACAGTGAAAAACCGTTATGTGCTGAAAAAGACAAGTCCCTATTGCAGTTTATTAGAATCACTCAATAGGAAAAATCAAAATCCTCTGGTCTTGCTCAGAAAAAAGGGATTTCTATTTCCAAAAACACACCACAAAATCCAAAACTCAGAGAAATGAAGGTTGTGTTTCCTTGCATGTTGCGTGTGCTATCACAGCACACAGATCTCATTGCACCAACGTCAGCTCTTTGCTGCATTTTCCCCTGCTCTTCTTGCCTTAGCACAGAACCCAGCACAGGCAGATGTCAGGACTGACTGTATCCACACAACAAATAACTAATTTTAAGTACGGCTATGGGAATTCATGGTAATGAAAACATGAATAAAAAAGCTGTCATGTGAAAATCCTGCTCTCCCTTAGTCAATATTTTCCATGTCTCTTTGCCCTGCTGTAAAACCTCGTTGCTGTTCAAAGCCCATCCATTCACTGAGGTTGCAATCTCTGCTCACATCCTTCACTCTGTGATAGCTTCAGCTTGCACTTTATTCCTACACAGATAAAATGTGTCCCCAGAGAGAATATAAAGAAAAAAGCTCCCACTGTCTCTTTCCCATGCTCATCATCCACAAGTAATTGATTCTGACAAGCAGAGGGAGAGATACCAGAACATCCCTCCAACTAAGCAAGTTACTTCTTTCTTTCTCTTTTTTTTTTTTTAATTTACTTTTAAAAGTAGTGTGGAATCTTAGCTTTCAAACTCTGGTTTATCCTCACTGAGGATTCATCTTGGCCTGAGTCATGATTTTCTTCTCACGTGGTCCTGTCTCATAACTCTTCAGTTATGTCTGAGCTAACAAAGGCCTGATTGTGGCAGGGATTCTCACATCTCTGGAATCAAACCAGCCCAGGACAGTGGCAGCCCAGACAAGCTGACACAGGCTTCAGCATGTGCTAATTAACAGAGTAAAGCCCCTTCAGGGACTTTGTGCAGGCACTCGGGACCAACAGCGAACTTCCCAGCCCATCTCCTCCCAGCAAACGAAGCTGCAATTCCAGCAGCCGTGGTGGGAGGAGGAAAACTTCCTCTCTTTAAGGAGTTTCAGTTCCTCACAGGTAAGAAATCAGGCAGTAAAGGCAGAGTGTGTCAAAATGCAAACCTCAGAACGGAGGTGTAAAATAAGCCAGAATGATGGGCACGAGGAGACGCTCCGTGATGGTCAAATTCCCGAGCCATCCATGCAGAGGAGAAGAATGTAAAACAATAAAAAAACCCCCAGAAAATAGAAAAATACAGTATATAAAATTCACTGCATACTAAAGGGCTCCTAAAAAGACTTTCCACATACTTCTGTTGACATTTTATATCTGAAGGCAAGAGGCTAAAGAGTGTTCCACAACTCTGTAAATCCACTTCCATCAAATAAAACAAAGTGTTTCCAAAACCTTTAACTCTTACTACAGGATCTGTCACATGCTAGAGGAGCTGAGAATTATAGGACCACCCAGTAGGAGAAAGTACCCTTTCCCACATGGTCTCCATTTAAAAAACACACACAACTGGAGGATAGGACACAAACTCCCAGCAGGCTTCTTGTTTGTGAGAATGCTTTTGAAAATGAAATCAGTATATGAAATCAAATTAATTTGCTCCTTTTCTGGCTGGGTCCAGCCAAATCCGCCTTGCTTGGTGAAGTTAGCACTGGGGGATTTGAAGGTTGCTAAGGCTCTACTTCAAGATGACACCCAGATAATTTTCTGCTATTACTGCTCACATGATTTAGGTCCCTGCTAGGCTGGGAAGCAAAGTCACACTTGCACTCACTAAAACAAAACAAAACTTGGCAGAGAGGATCACTTATGACCAAAGAAGTATAGATAAGAAACTGGAGATGAGAAAAAACCCACTGCTCATCTGACAAGAAAGGATAAACTTACACAGCAAGAAATCCCTATAGAGAGCATTCTCCATAAGAAGCAGTAGGAGAGAGAATAAGATAAGACCTGAAAAGAAACACCAGTTTCTAGCGGCAGTGGGAAGCTGCAAAAAAATAAAACCAAGTGATTCCAGAAGACCTTTTCAGTGTCTGAGAGTATCCCATTGTTACCTGCAGGGTCTGAGAATATCCCGTTATTATTATTTATTTATAAAGCACACTGCTGAGTTGCCAACAATGACATTGCAAGGGAACCACTGCACCACGGTGGGCAGTGACATTCAAAGGGGGGAAAGTGCAGCCCTTGAAGGGTGGCTCCATGATCTGCTGGCCTGGGCAGGGCCAAGAGCTTCCATCAGATGAGAAGCCAGCCCCCTGAGGCTAGGGAGGGTGGCACTGACAGGTCACGTAGGATGTGGCAGCCCCTGCTTAGCTCAGCCCCATCCTCCAGTGGGACCTCTGGAGAGCCACCAGCCTGTCCCAGCTGAGCTGCAGCTGGAGATCCCCACTCCCACTTTTATGACCCGTGTCACACGTGTGCAGTCACATGAAGTTTTTCACATGTAGCTCTGAGAGCCAGAGAGTTTTGTTGGATCTCCATGAGTAACTCCCACGGTGTTTCTGGACAGGGTCCAGCCTGCCAACTCTGCTGCAGTAATGTGTAGACAGAGCACAGGCATCTACAGAGGGGCTCCTTCATGCTCCAAAATGTGCTTTACTCTGTGCATTTGCTAATTAGTGGTACTCAGGAAAGAATGCCAGGTTTAGTGTAACAGCTGGCTTGACACACAGCTACCTCCAAATCAGTTCTTCCCATGAATCACTTAAAGGCTAAAAAGGAGAAAAAGGCAACGCAGACATTTTCTTCTAATTTTTAAATATTAAAAAAAGATTTTAAGTGTTCATTTTGGAAAAAAAAGGTGCTTTTTTAACAGCTATTCAAGAATTAACTACTCAGACTAACATGTGTTAGAAACATGTCTGCAGTAACACGGGAT
Organism: Edolisoma coerulescens; assembly: GCA_013397115.1. Lineage (NCBI taxonomy): Eukaryota > Metazoa > Chordata > Aves > Passeriformes > Campephagidae > Edolisoma > Edolisoma coerulescens. The sequence continues at coordinate 1,224,945 of VWZW01002154.1, forward strand.
GGAAAGGAAACTTTCCTTTCTAAGTCTCTGAACACCAAATCTCCCCTGCATCTTGGGCAGTCCTTGAACTTATTTACAGGCAAAAAAAAATGTATCTACAGGAACCAGAAGAGAAAGTACACAAAACAAGCAGTTTGAGAAAGCAACTCTCAGGATAAAAGGAGTCAAGATTCAGAAGAAATTAATAATCTGCTATAATATTAAGTTCAAAGCACAAACAAAGCTTATTAAAACAAAAGTGCAAGAGCCTTCCAAGAGCTTACAGAAACTGTTTTCAATGAAAACTCTGACAGATATTTACATCCAGCATAAGAGTACTTTGGTGGTGAGTGATGCCTACTCGCCACATGATGACATGTGACAGAGGAGAACTGGCATGGCAGAGGTTGATGGTGCTCCCCTTGACATGTGGGATGTGCTCTGATGGCAGCTAAATTTATGCCATATGCTACAAAGCACAGGGTAGTGTCTGCCTTTTTTGGAACACAAACAGCTTGCTGACACTAAATGGAAAGTTCACTGCAGGATTTACATCATCTTTGACCTAATTGTGACAGCCTAGGACAGAACTACTCAGGCTGCTCCTTAGGACTCCAGATTTTTTGGGTGATGCGTGTATTTGTTGTCCAAACACATTACTCCATATTAGGAAAATTATCACTGTAACCATTTCAGGTGCTGGCACAAGTAACACCCCATTCTGCATTCTGGTAGAAAAAAAGCAGGTCTGCACAAATTAAAAACAAAACTCAAGGAGAAGCAGGGCCCCAAAGCAGGCAGAGTAACTGGGTAAATGTTGCCCACATATGTGTCTGACATGCAGATGTTTTTAAATGTCTCCACCCACATCCAGATGGGCACAGCAGGAACACATTATATGAAAAAATGTTTTGGGAGCTGTGCAGAGACTAGAAAAAATATCAGAAGTGTGAAAATCCTGGCAGTGAAGTTTTGACCTGTCCCCATTTAACACAACAGCCCCAGATATTTGGGTTGGTAACAGAAGCAGGGCAGAAGCAGACTAAAACATGATCAAATGGTCTGACTGAGTTAAGCCTCGAGCCAACCCAAAATATCTTACTAACTTTCCCACTAAACTTTTCCCTGCTCAACCATCTTTAGATTTCACTTCCTGTAAAGCCTCACACCTCCTGCCCAGAGTGCAGCTTTGTCACCTCACCATTTTCTTTGAGAGAGCTTATTTAGCTTGATTTTCTTGATGAGGGAAGTGCAAAGGATCAGAACTGAACCTGGAGAACAAGAATTCACCACCTTTGTAAATTCATGTGCCACCAAGGCGAGAGCCTGATCAAGAGGCACAATTAGTGATGCAGCCCCACCTTACCAGGAACCAGAACACACACCAAAGTGAAATCACGCTGGGGAGGAGAGGAAGTTGAGTCAACTTTGAGACAACAAATGAGCAAAACCAGCAGCAGCCTCCTCATAGCAAGTCTTTGGTGCTCCCAGGCACAGAAGTGAAGATACCCACACCAGCAGTGTGATGTGCTCATTCAGATGAGTTAGCTGTAAAAACACTTGCCAAGTGATTTGCTGGCTGTGCCAATTCCATGTCAGAACCCATCAGACAGATCTCACAGCAACAATTGTGGAGAATCACGGCTGTGCTGTCTCGCTCTTAAGAGCAGTTGACTAAATAACCATGTTTTTCTGGGAAATATGAGATGTCAATTTGTTTTCTTTGCCTGCTCAAACAGGAGTAGCACAAACCTCTGTGTCGGTTTCTGAGGAAGTCCCCACCTGCCCCTCTCACAAGTAAGAAACCTTTCACTCTGCCCCCAAAAGAGTTTTCAAAGAGGAAAGCTTATTTAAATGAATCTTCATTTAATTTAATTGAGTTTTAATTCATTTTTTTACCACAATAAAATTATCCAACACTAAATTATCAAATATATACTTTAAAAAGCAGAAATTTTCAATTTGTGCAAAAATACCTCAGAAAGAGCCAGTGATTTCAAGAAAATAAAGTGAAAACACTAAACTGCTTATGAGTTTCAGCAATAAATTTTAAAAATTGAGTAAGTCACAGCACAGGACACATTCTAAATGTAGTTATTGCAAGTTTTTTTCCTGAAGATGTTACCTCACATTGAAAAATAATTTTGTGAAATTAGAAAAAGTAATTAAAAAATAAAAATGGGAGATGGAGAAAAGAAAGTGATTCTCATCAACAATGTGAGAGTTCCAGTTCCTGCTTCTGGAATGATTCATTTCTTCCCCATCATTTATTCTAACAAACGGAATATTTACATTTCCAAGCATTTTATATCATACATACACCTGAATACTACAAAATGCTAAGAAGAAACATTGGAAGCAGCCCTTTTAAATATTCCTCCCAACTGTTCTTCATGAAATTGGATCCACTCTGAGCAAAGAGAATTTCATGCCACGTATGAAAGACGTAGGAAGGTGTTTGAATTCACTGTGGGAGACACTGGCAACCCCACAGCAGCCTGAGCACAGGCCCTTGAAAAGCCCAGAGCTCCCTTGGGTCCAGCCTGGGGCTGCAGTGGGCACAGACAGCAAAGGCTGCTGTAGATGCACCTCCTAGAAAAGGCTGGGCCCATCCTCCTGGCTGAAAGCCTTTTTTATCAGGATAGGAGCATCACTAAGAACATGGCACGAGAAATACATTATCTGGCAAGTGCTCCCAGAGTTTCTAGAGGCATATCCTATTTCAAATAAAGGGTGATAAACACTGCTGGATCCCACAGTGAAGTCCTGTTGACAAATGCAGTCTCTCTGTAAGGAATTCTTCTGTCTCAGAGGCAGCAGATGCACTTTGTGTTGACACGACTGGCATTGGAACTGCAGCATACACAGAAGTCACATAAAACCCACAGCAAGGTCCAGATCATATATTAATGTTGCTATAATCCATGCACCAGTCTTCTGCCAAATGTGTCAAATTTTCCTCTATAATAGAGCTATTTTTCTCACTGGGCCATATCCTTCATTTTAGACATTTAACAGAGCAACAACCACTTGCAGAGAAAGGAAACTAATTGCAATAACATATCCATTCTCTGTATCTGCTCTGTTCATAAAACAAGTTTGCAATATTGCTTTGCTAATGAGACATGGGCAAGGCTGGCAAGCCTCAAATATTATAACTCTCTGCTTTTACACCAACTGTATAAAGTCAATAGCATAACTCTAATAAATAACAAATATATCCAGAAATGTAGATTGCCAGCAAAAGATTCAAACAATCACTTCATGCAACCACAGCACTCACCCATACAACAAGACAGACCCTATACACTCACACCTGCCATTCCGGGCTGGATCCCATAAAATATCCAATTTTTTCCTTAAGAGAGATTATATGGGAATCAGAAAAGGAATAAAATGAAATGGAAGGCTCTGCAATTTCATCACGCCCTCACAGAAATACTAAAGGTTAGAAAGCTGTAGCTACAGTAACTAGGTTCATCAATTTTTACATGCATAAAGGGAAGAGTGATCGAATTTTATTGACCTTTTATCTATATAGAAAAATATCCATGGCTAAGGCAGTCAGGAAGTTATGTGTCTTCCTGAAAAGGTAAGTTATCTACAACCCCTTTGATAGCACTTGCAGATACAGCTAAACTGATAAATAAAACAAAAAACAATCCCAAAACGCCCAACGAAGAGCAAAGTGCCTCACAAAAAAGGCCCCATTTATATTCACACCGTGAACATACCTGGCAAATTCCACTGATGCACATATCCAAGGATTCAACATTGCAGCGAGTCCCATCCAGCACTTTTGGGGCAAGCTCCACCACCAAGTTCTTTCCCAGAGCTTGACACTTGAGGGCACAGGGTGCAGCAGGATCATTATACACAGGGATCCACTCGTAAAAGTGTCCCTGGTATTTGACATCATTGTAGGCTGAACACTGCTGTGCTCGAAAGTCACCAACATCTGAAGGGCAGTCCTGAAAACAAACAAAAAAATAATTTTATTAAACTAAGGACTCCTTTGCATTTGCAGTAAAGTTATCTGATGAATAACACAGAGGCTCTTCAGGCAGGCTTGGTTCAAGAACTGATCTGCTTTGACAAAGATGCCACACTACAAAGTTTTACTGTGTATATTAAAACAATTTATGTTGCTTAATCCATTGCTTGGAATGCAAGTACAGAATGCCATGCATATTCCAGCAATAACAACATAATTGATATGAGAGGATAATTAAAAATGCTAATTTTTATGACACCAGGTAGTACAATTAAAGTCTGGTTCTATAGTAAGAATTAGCTTCTAAAGGAGTCTATGTATTTAAAGTGACTACAAGGAGATGTCTGGTATTTAATATTTCTCTTTCCAGTAGCTTTTCCTACTAAAGGATTTCTGAGGGCTCTATACTCATTCATCAATTCATATGTCAGAGTAATGAAAGAGGTATTAATGCTACGTATAAATAAAAAACTAACATTTGTCTAATTAATTGTTCAGTTCTGCTTGGAAAAGGGACAAGCTCATTATGAGGAAACACCAGAACTCTCAGTGCTTAGTCCTGTAGTCTAATTACAAAGCACCTTCACCTCATGGAAGCAGTAAGGCTTATTTTGTTGGGTAATATACTTCAAATTGGTAACAATTGATCATGTATTTCCAGTTCTAATGAGACAGTTCCGTACCTTCTCCCCCACAGCGCCCCAGCACACACAGCTGAAAGACCAAACACGAGAACTGCTTGAAATAAAATGTTCTAAAATATTTTTTTCTACATAAAGCACTGCACCCAAACAATGATGTTAATATTAAACTATGGTGACAGCAATGGAGATGAATACTGATGGATTTGAAAATAACTTTGGTGAAGTACTGGCAAAGGAGTTACTGTGTCAAACAATTCCTCGCTACGGATTTCATCTGAAAGTATGTCCAGTGTCAAAGAGTCCATATGCCAGACTGAAAGGATATTCTTCCAAGAATTCCAACTGCACATACAAGCCAGATGTGGGGCTGATTTTAACAAAGTTTTGTTTTCATTGGATGGAAGACTGAACGATTGTGATGTGTCAGCCGAACTCATGGAACTCATTACTAAGTATTAGTTAAGAATACCAGTCCCAAACACAGCTTCAACCTTATCAGTGAACTGAACCTTCCCCGAATAAAGCTGACAAAATACTAAGTGCATTATACAGGAATGAAGAGTAGAATACACAGGACAAAGGTTTGAATTTCAGTCCGATGCCCCCAACAATATGCACTCGGTTTGGGGTTTTTTTCACTGTGGCAAACAGTAACCTAGAACTGTCTCCAAATTGGCTGGAATCTACATTAAACACCTTCTAAAAATCAGTATTCTATCAACTGACCAACACATGGAGTTTTTGCAGCTGAGCACTGAGCAATTCACTGAGCTTTCTCAGCAAAACTTTCCAGCTCTGTCTGGTGCGACACCTTACAGTGGCAATAACTCAGAATGATACTGACACATTTTGTATTATTTTTAATCTGGGATAATGCTAGTTTGAGCCATATTTTTTGAAACTATACAATGATGGAATAAGACACAGGGAGTGTTCTACCTCAACAAAATCCCTCAAGTGAGAGCTTCTACAAACATCAAGTAAATACTGTGAGAAGCCACACATTTACTGCAGTGTCACTCCTGAGAAATTCACCGAGTTTGCACTGGTGTAAATGAGAGCAGAATTTTGGCTCTGACTAATCTGTCACCTCTCATTTGCCACAATAGCAAGTCGAAAAAGCAGGGAGGACTTCAGAGTTCATATGGATACCATATGGTTCCCTTCCACCAATGCAAACAGAGGAGCAGCTAAGGATCAAAAAATAACAAGTGGACATTAGATTCAGGTAAGGTCAGGAGCAGTATTTGGCAGCAGTGCCACTCAGCCATGCACAGCTACATTTTCATCACAAAGACTTAAAGAGTGATCTGTAAAACAGGCAGAGTGGTGGCCTTCAGCTGAGGTCTGACAGGCTGTTGTTACAGTCCATTATCACTGGGTGTTGATGCGATGCCAAGACACAAACACCACAAAGTCAGGATGTCAATCCTTGGCTGCTGCATCTTTCTCATTGATTCAACACAATGCAGCTCCTTCCTTCCACTCGCCTCCTGGCTGCTTCAGAGCAAGTGATTTCTCATCTCCCTATTCTCTTCTGGCATCTTCAAAGACCCCAAAGTGATTCTGGCAGCTCGATTCACATGCCAGCTCCACCTGCTTTATGTTTGAGCTCTGTTCAAAAGCAGGAGCATGAAAAGAGCATCACAGAGGGGTATCAAAGAGCTGAAATTATTATCATTTGCATTATATCAGAATTTGGATGGCAACCAAGTCCAGATCCCAGTCTTCCAGGGAACAATAAATATTTGTGTAAAGAAAGGAGTTTAAAGAGAACGACAACTAAGCACAGAATGAATGCAATCAAGAAAACAAGAGGACTTGTAAACACCAGTTTAATCCCATTAGAGTGGGTTGGAAAAGTGAAAGGGAGTTTAAAAAATAGAAAGGAAAAGGCACAGCAAAGATGTGAGGGGTCTGCAAGGGTGAACCACGTCGGGGAAGTGGGCAAGGTCATAATATCAGACAATGATATGTGGGCCCCAGCCCTCACCCTGTTTGTGCTTCTCTTTGTTTTTAATCTACTTCAGACATCAGTTCGTTCCACCATTCCCTCTTTCCTCTCAATATTTCACGTTCTTTTCTTATTTGTTAAATGTTTTTGCTACTAATTTCAGGATTTCTCCAATTTCTTAATTTCAGCAATAGCTTTTGTCTCACACTCAATCCACTGAAGCATGGCCAGGCCATTTGTGGGTTCATACACTACACAAGGAGCTGAAGACGTATCTGTGAGGTCTAATACATGAAAATGTTGGCAAAAATAATCACACCCAGACCTTGCAGTGGAATGGAGCGTATTTATGACATGACTTATGAACATATTAGACAGATCTGAAAAAGATGCTTTAGACATGACTACCATGCAGATTAGAAACACATATATATATATATATTCCCATTCTTTTTGTGACAGATGATTAAAAACTACTGCATGCAAGGGCTGGCTTCTTACGAAGTGTATCTTTGAGTTTTGGCAATGAGCACCCTCAGCCTCTGAAAACAAAGCTGACCTGGGAAATCTGTATCTTTGGAGGCAATGTTCATGTACAAAATATGAAGGTTGCATCAGACCCTGTGACTCTGGCCAACAATTACTCCACTGAAAAAAGCACAAAAGAGAAGGCAAGAAAATTCCCAGTAAAAATGATGACACCAAAGAAAGTCTAGCCCTTTGTCTAGTTTTATTCTTTGAATCTCATTCTGTTGAAACCCAGCCAAAACTGATGAAGTCATTGTTTTGTTTTCTTTTTGAAACTAGCTTCAGGTTCTATGTTTTTCCTACACAATTTTCAGGCTGCTTCTAAGTAAAATCAAGATACCTGAGCTGGAAACCACCCCAGCCAAGGGATCCTTATGGTGCATCAGCATTATAAATATCAAATAAATAAATGAACAGATTAGAGAGAAACTATGTAACTCAAGGTGAAATATTATAGTCTAAAGTAAACACAGTACAGCCAAGATTTTCTGAATGGGATAAACTTGCTGGTTAAGTGGATGCTGGGACAATTAGAGATGAATGTGTTGAACAAGCGTGAGCATTATCTGCATATAATAAAAGTTTATAATGGAATTAAACACGGGGCTATCTTTTACAAAATAGTGGTTTTTCTGACTGTAGAAAAATCACTCAGGCAAAAATATAAGTGACTTTTTGGCACACAAGAATGTGAAATTTATGGGGAAATGGCCCAAATAACTTGTTCTGTGAATAGGACCCTAAAGGATTAACTTAAACACTTCCACATAGTGCACATCATAGCATTAGAATGTAACACTATATACAAAAATTGAAATTTAAAAAAAAAGGGGGGCAAGAAAGACTGAAAATCTCGTTGAACAACACACAATAGATGGTTTATTTCTCTAAAGTTTCTATATGGAAGGCTGAAAGCACACATGCAGTTTTAGGAAATCATGCACCTGGCATCTCAGTTATGATAGAAAGATAAGCAGGCTATACACATGCCTTAATCTTAGCAATTATTTTGTTGCTAAGACCTTGAATTAATTCTTTGATTGAAATATCACTAATATTATTCTGGAACTATGCTTGAGTTCAATGAACTTACTACTATTCCATTACAAATCCACATGAAACCAATTTTCTGGTAAAATGATTCTTGTTCTTTTCATTAGAATGACACACACATTAAGTTGTGCTTCATTTGTACTCCCCAATATAGATGTTAGTGGTGTAATGTATCATGTAGCAAAATTACATTTGCAGACAGCTTTACACTGGGTATTTATACCAAATGTCTCATGTGGTTACCAGTAATACCTATTAATATGGAAAGAAGCTAGTATAAACTCTTAATTTTCAAACTACAGTTTCACTCCTGAAGTGAGAAGCATTGATTAGAAATAATGCTTTGGGGAAAATTATATAATTTGAAACTAAACTGGCCTGGTAGTCTCAGATTTATATTAGGTGTAAGGTCTTGTTTCAAGGTTAGCTCAGATCTAATATGGGGTTTGAATTCAGCGATGCCAATTTCAAAGATCAACTGTATTAACAGTGGAAATCTCATTAAATACATTTTTCTCAGGAGTTCTTCATTATCTGACCCATAATCTAGGAAAAACCATTCCTGAGAGATTCTGACTGTATCTGAACTGAAATGGAAACCTGATCCCTTTCAGACATGCCCCAAAAGCAGAACTGTAAAGGCAGTTTCCTGTCTGGAAATTAACATTTGAATCATCATAAATTCAAACAGATTCACATACAAGGCGCCTGCCACTTATCACTTTAAAATAAGTCCTAAAGTTAAAAAACAGGCTCCAGTGACTTCAGATAAACTCTCTGGGAGTTCAGAGAGGATATGGAAATCATCTTAATTTTCTCTGTGCTGAAGCACACAGTGCCTTCGTTTCCATCAGCTTTCTACTGCATAAATCTTAGATTTAAGACGACCTCTCAGTACTCCTGTAGAAAGCTGCAGTGCCCAGGACCCAGCAGTCAGAGGTGTCTCAATGCATACAAACAGACATTTAGATAAGCAGTGGAGCACCCAGGGGCAGTCTGCTCATTGCTTACATCCTGACTGGCTGCACGTTATCTTATCACACAGCTTTCAAAGATCATGGTATTTTTTTGCAGGTAGCTTTTTTATTGATGAGCTCAGGCCATGGTGCACCAAGCTGCTGGGCTTTTTCTTCTGAAAGGGCAAGGGACAGGGTTTGTCTCCAGCAGTGGGACTGATTCATTTATCACTTCCCCTCGCTTCTGCCAGCAGGAACTCGGGCTGCGAGCCGCTGTGGTGGAAAATCCATCCAGCACTGAGGAGTGGAGTGTAGAGCAACTCAAGGTGTGAGCAAGCCTTGTTCTCGAGCAGGGCAGGAGCCAACTGGCACACCAGGCACTGCGGGTGTGGCAAACTGAAAAGCAGGAAGGGTCAGTTCTCCCAGGAGATGCACTGAGTCAATGCATTTACTGGGCAACTCCCAGGGTCAGGCGTCTTAAGGAGAGCATGCCACACTCCACAGCTGCCTGCTGCTGGCACAAATCACGGGGTTGGTAATGCCTGAGCATCCCCTGCTCTTGCCTGGGTGTAATTCAACCCAAAGGAAATTCAGGCTTCACCTTTTAGTAGTATTATTAATTACTTATCTACCTGCTGTCTTTTCTGGAATAGGTCATAGGACTGCCACATTGTACTGCAGGGTAAGCCATGCCAGGGGGTGAGTGCAGACCATAAACCCCCCTGAATGACTGTGTTTGTACACATTATGTAGGTCAGTGGCACCACAAAGTCCTGCCTGAGCTGCTCACCTTGGACAGCCCAGACCTGGGGTGAAGGGCAGCATTTGTTTAAACAGCACGAAGCAGGACCACAAACCAGTGGAACACGAGCCATGAAGTTTGCTGCATGTGAATGGTTTTCATAAAACGTGTCCATAAAAATAAAATGTGATTTCATCACAGTAACAGCAACTGCATGGTCAGAACTGCAGCTTCACACTCGCTCATGGAAATGGTCTGTGCCAGTGCACCTAAATGTGCATGTGCTTGCATACAGACTTATAAAGATCTGGGTTTAGGCAAACAGAGGGAATATAAGGAGTAACTATCCTATTTAAGACCTGAAAGGGACCCAGGCACCCCTTTGCCACCCTATCACTAACGATCACAAATGATCCAGAGCTCAGTTTAATGCTTCATCTAAAAGACAGCACCCCCAGGAAAACCACTTGCTAGTTTAAGACGAGAACTGATTTGTTAATCCTCCAAAATGTGTAACTCTCCTAATAAGTGATATAAAACATTCTGAATCACAATTGGCACTATAATTCCCAAAGAAAATGTCCATTTGGGAAGTCTAAATTGGAGACCTCATGGTGTCATGCAGACTGAAATATTTAAAAATGGTAATAATGATGGAAAGAAAATTATGTACCATAAGGTTTTAAATAAGAAGCAGCATTTCTTAAACTTTAACACATTTTTTGAATGAGTAAAACAGGATTAACGGCCAGACTCACATTACTACTGCAGGTTTTGTATCGAATATTCCGACCTTCACAGTTCCTAAAAAAAAAAATTAAAAATGGTTACACTGTATAACAGCAAAACACAACCTTGCCTGTTTCACAGCTAGTTATTCTCTCAAAAATTAGACTTTTATTGCTACCGCCCTACCATAATCTGGGCTCAAAATACAAGGTTTAAATACAAAGGGGATCTGGGGATTCAACTCATTACACTGCTGTCTCTCTTCAGCAAAGAACGTGTGACTTTCCCTATAAGCCCAGTTTACTGCAAACCTTATGAAAAACACATTTATTTTGTGCAAAAGGCATCTCTACGCCTGATCTATGCTAATTACAACCAAGTTATTTCTAATGAACACGATGTGGCCTAGAGGAGAAGATTAGAATCTGTGATTCCTCATTTTAAATTAAACAGAATTCTCATGGACTGCATGCATAATGTGCCCAGTGGATGTCAATCCTGAAATCCAGGCAATTCAGATCCTCAGTCTGTTGTTGGTAGCTGAAATAATAGGCATATAATAGAGTCATGGTTATTTATTGTGGTCTCATAAATCTGGGGAGGTTGGGTTTCACACTTTTAAAAAAGATACACTCTGCCAAACTTCTCAGTAACGAACCAGCACTTTTGCACAGTGTGAGATATTCTACCATGTTAAAAATGGCAAAATCAAGCCTTTGAAAGAACTGAAAACATATTTCAAATGACTGGACAAGGAATTATATTTAGTGATTTCTCTAAAATCAGTAGTGTTTTGGAATAATCCCTCCATACCAAAAGGATGTGCCTTACATTAAAGAATGTGTGAACATATAGCTGGTAATTTACATCTCTTGGACTAAATTTTCTGCTTCTTGCATGAAAATTGATAATAAATAATATTTTTTTTTATAATGTGTAAGAGGGATTGAAAAATAGCATTTGAAAAGGAAAAAAAATGGATGCCTGAAGCAAGAACTCAACCGGCTCAAATTACAAGTCTCATATTTCCAATCTTTTGCAAGACTTACTGCATCACAACATGCAAGTTAAAAAGGTTTATGATACATACAAATGTGAAAACTTTGTTCCACAATTGTGTGTTTCCTGGGCATTACTACAAAAAATCAAACACAGAAAAAACCTTTTCAACTATACATTTGTCAAGGTATGGAAAACACATGTTTTTCACAGGGGGACACATTAAAAATATTAATAAAACCACAGTGGAATTTATACTGCTAGAATTTATTGAGCTTGTTTCACAGTCCCTAACACGCTGGTGGAATATCAAGGCTTCTTGCTGGAACTATTACTTTTCTCAAAGATCTTTGTGCATTTTTCACTAAAAGAAACAGGCAGTGCTTTAATCAATCATCTTTAGATCTGTATTTTATACAGTTTGCCCTTAACTAGCACATCACACTCCAAGCCTTCTTTAAGAAAAAGTGACTTCCTGGATGATACTGCATTTACCTTAAAAAATCTCAACTACACAAAAAATTTAAACACAATCATCAGTTTTAGAAATGTTTAAGAATAGTTCAAGTAAAACAAGCAATTATGGATGCCAGCACAGACGCCTCAAAGCTGGCTGGGATCTCTTCTTGCCTGAGTACAGGCCTAGTGTGTTACTCCTACTTTTAGGACTGCACCAAGTCCTACATTAGCCCAGTTTTACTGCTGAGGTAAAAGGCTTGCACTGCATGTGCTGATCTCTTCAAGCCACACTAAGACTTGTCCACGAAAATATACGGCTACCAGGACCAGTACAGAGAAAGAACTGGCAGGGAAGGATCAGAGAATCAATTGGGTTGGAAAAGACCTCTGAGATCATCGAGTCCAACCTGTGACCCAACACCACTGTGTCAACCAGACCATGGCACCAAATGCCAGGTCCAGTCTTTCCTTAAACACTTCCAGGGAGGGTGACTGCACCACCTCCCTGGGCAGCCCATTCCAATGCCTAATCACCCTTTCCGTGAAGAAATTCCTCCTAACATCCAACCTGAATCTCCCTTGGTGCAATTTGAGACTGTGGCCTCTGGTCCTCTCCTTTCCTAACAGAAAGCAGCATTTGATACATTAATACATGCAGCAGGCACTTGAACATTATGTCATGTCCAAGTGCAGGCTAATTTGTACACAGGTAACTCACCATTTGAGCTACATTTGACCAAATAAATCATTCCTGCTATTCCACAATCATATTTCATAACACGTTAAAGTCCAGAGTGAAAGCCTAAGTTATTTATCTATTACAAAGATATTAAAAGCAGTATTTTATAACACTTGATCTACCTGTACACAGCACTTGCTCTCAGAAACAGAAGCAAGCAGAAGAGGATCAGAAATGTGGCAGAAGAACACACACACACACCAGCATGTAGCTTACCTGCCATTTAAACATCTCCTCAGAGAGTAGGAGGCTCCCCCTCCACAGGTCCGTGAGCAATCACTCCAGGCCCCCCAAGCATCCCAGGAATCATCCTTATCTTCATCCGAGCGGGTAGTTCTGGAGTTCTAAAGGGAAAAAAAAAATAGGAAAAAGGAAAGGAGAGAGAAAAAAAATATAGTTTGGTATGTGTTTTACTGCTTGGCATTAACTTACTTTGCTGCTTATTTACCATATTTCAAATTTGCTATTTTAATATAAAATAATTATATAGGGAAAAAGCAGAGTCTTTGAAGATCCAGTGTATATGAGTTTTGCCTCCTGCCAAAGAACTGCTGTGCCCAAACACGCTGTCATTCCCAGCACGCTGTGCAGGAACCAAACAATCTCAAGCACAGGGACAAGGCATGATGTTCAAACACCTGATGGGCCTGTTACAATGAAACTAAGACTTTTAGAATAGTATATTACACCCACCTTAGGATTAAAACACCAACTTCTCTAACCACCATGGTGATATTTTGCACATAAATATACCGCTAAAATAAAGTAATGGCTTTTGGCATCATTATGAAAGCCAGATTATGGATAAAAGGGAGGCAGTGTGTTATTTTTTTTCAGGTGACAGAGAATATTGACCAATATTTACTCTGCCCCAAAAGCATCACAAGTAAGAGAACGTGAAGATTTGATCCAAGCTTTAATGAACCAACTATTTACAGCAAGTTTTTTTAAACCCATTGACTTCAGTGGTCAACTTGTCAAAAGAAAAAAGTTAATTATTAGAGGATAAGCATCTCTATCTGAACACTGAATTGCAGAAGTTGGTTTAAAAACATCAGTGGCTCCTTAACTTTCTTGCTCTTACAAATTTACGAATTTTACAATCGCTTACCGTAAAGCTTTAAAAGCATTCTTAGGCCAATCTACCATTCCAAAAACGATAGAGCCCAGCTCTGCCAAGATCCCCGAGGAATTTTCACACTGACATTGGGTTTACTTTATATCAGAAGCCAACTCTGAAATGTCTGACACTGAAAATGGAACCAACTGCCTTGAGACTTGACAAAAAAAGCTCAGCACTTCCCAACAAGTCACTCAGCACACGAAAATAAATCAAGATGAACAAAAGAGTCACTTCTTTCAAATTTATGGGCGCAAAATTAGTTTGTCCTCTGAAAGCCCAAAGCAAATGATTGGGTTTTAACATGTTGAGAAATGACTAAACTTGTGATATTAAAAAGGCAACACATGCTGCTCGTTTTTAGAATAGCTAGCTTCTTTCCACAAAGCAGTGACAGTGCCTAAAATAATCCTAACTTCATCATTGTATTAAAACCAGCCACATGATATTAACAGACAGAATGTCATCTAAAGCCCTAAACAAAGTCCAGTTGTTCCCTTCCCAAACTGCTTTGATAAAAGCCATTGTTCTGAACAGTATCTAATTAAAAAGCCGTAAATACTATGACGATCAAAGCAGAACTTTATGCCAACAAAGCCTTCTTCAGAATCATTGGCTAATTCAGTGCCCACAGTGTTGATTTAAGCTCCAGCTAGTTCAAACTATTTGTCCCATGGGAAAGAGTTAAAAGCAGCTTGCACTGACTTAGTAATTTACTAGCAAAATAATATTGATTTACTAGCTGTCTGGTTTCATAAACTGTACACATTACATTTGTCTTCACCATGGTACCAAACTGAAGTAAGATAGAGAAAAGATCACTAACATCATCATTTACACCAACAAAACCTTGGAAACTCATTTAGGAATTAAACTGAGAGCTAATTGCAGTTGGACACAAAAGGATACTATTGTACGTCAGGGCTGCATTCCCAGCTTGCTTGACTTCAGTTTTTCATGTTTTTATTGTCTTCAGTCATAATTCTAACATGGTTCAGCAGAGAAACTTTGGACCATATTGGAATAGTTTTTCCTTTAGTGGCTTAATCTCACCACAGATGAAGTGCAACACATACATTTTGCGTATTCATTGTGGAAGCATTTATGTACCAGCACAAACATAAATGTGTGCATGGACATGCACATGTGCACCCGTGATGGAACACGATGAAGCCACAAGTGCTGTAGTGAATCCAGATAAAATAACTATAAACACAACCTAGAGGGTTTGCTGCTCTTTACGTAAAGCTGGATGGGAGCAATAGCTAAGGATCTATACAAAGTTTCTGCAGAAATCCCGTTTATATAATAAAGGTAGACTCAAAATATTTCATCCCAGTCTAATTCCTTTTGAAAGCAAAAAAGTCACAATACTAAACATGGACCTGGGCAAGGATCTGTTGAATCAGGGAGTAAGGGAAAACAGACTCTTGAGTTTTGAAGCACTTGGTGACATAGACAGAGCCTCAAAGACTGAGTCTGCCAAGGTTTCCTCGATGCAATGTGCAATCTGAGTTCTCTGCTGACAGCCCTCAACTGACAGAGACAGTCTTGCCCACAGAGAATTTTACTGCAGCGTGGCACTGCTGGATTTGAACAGAGGGGAAAGTGTTAGTGCCATTTCCCTCCTTCTGTCCAGGGCCCTGTTTTTGCTCCTGTCACATCTGGGCACGTACTGTAACACCATGTTCTGCAAATTATTCGTGTGCATGCGTTCTCAGGCCACACTCGCCCTGCAACGCTCTACTCAGAGTAACTGAGTACAGCAGGAGTGGGCACTGAGGTAAAATTAATGAAATCCAGATGTTAACAGGGCTGATCATTACTCCAAAACAAGGGGATTTTTACTGTCATTTGTAACACCCAGTAAATAACAACAGCTACATTGACACACATTACAAAAATCAAACGCAGCGCTGTCAGATGGAGGAAAAAAAGATTATTTGGCCAAACTTTTGTTTGGCTGTTATGAAGGATGACATAATTGTCTTGAATTTGGTCATGCAGACTTCAAAGGAGAAGTGGTGCCAGAGAACAAAGGTCAGTTTATGCAGTTTTATTATTATTCAGACATCCATTACATAAGGCTTGGATATGTAAATGTTTAGCATTCAGCGTAACAAAGACTCAGCTTCTCAAGAGAAATGCTCTGATACCTTAAATGTTTGTTTTATAGAGTTCATTGCTTACAATTTTTCTTTAAACACAAACAAACACAAGGCAAGTCCACAGTATTTGACACGGGAGTTATTGCAGCAGTGTGTGCAGTGAAAGAGATGTTGAGACCCTGCACACAGATTCACCTGCCAGAGTGCCCAGGTGACAGCCCCTCTGCCATGCACACATCAACACAAATCCTGCCCTGTGACAGCCCCTGAGCACCTCCCCAGGGCAGGGGGCCCAGCTCTGTCGGGTTCTAGAAGAGATTCAGTGCAACCTCCAGGCAGTAGATGTCCCAATGTGACACAGATCATGATGGATGCACGAAAATGCTCTATTCAAACAGGTTAAAGTGATGTAACTCACAAAATAAGTCTTTGACATTTCAAGTAAGGACTTGGACGTGGAGGAATATTTACCAATACACCTGCTACTCTGCCAGTGTCACTGCAGCTCTCTGGGTGGCTGTGCTTTTGTTTTTCTCATGGCTGCTTAATAAAGTGGTTGGTGTTCATTCACTAAGGCTTGCCAAATTCCAGAGAAGAATCACCAACAGGAGTTACACTGGCACAGTTATAGCATATTGCTCTTTAATAACGCATTTCTCATAATTAAATTTCTCCTTACAGAATTTAGATTCTTTAGATTAAACTCATCCAAGGGAAAGAAACTGTTGAAGAGTATAAACACCACTTCAGTACCACTGAAGGCCTAAATTAAGCAATACCCGAAGCTCAGTGCTGGCCCTTCTCCCAGGAGTGAATTTCATCCTTGATGGTGTTTTGAACAGAGATGAAGCATTTCCTTTTCATTGCTTCTTCCCACTCTCACAACCCATAAATACTATTAACACTGTCCTGACTTTCTGAGTCTTCCAAAGCACAAGGTTGTGTTGCTCTTCACTAATCTTCGTGTGCAGCCCTGCACTGTGCCATTTGCTTCTCCTCATACCTACACCAGCTCCAAACAGAGGTAGCACAAGGAATTATGGCACTGAAGGGAAAATATCCTGCCTGAGCAGCTCTGTGATGCATTTCCCAGATTCTTCTTTCCAGACACTACACTTGGTGGAAAAGGTATCAAATTGCACTGATGACTGCGTCCACGAGCAGGAAAGAACAAGTATTTACCTGCAGATAACCACTGGATTTGCTATTCAGCCTCAGAACTTTATCCTTCACTTTTAGCTCTGGCTGTTATGTCTAGAGCTTTGCAACAAGCTACCCTAGAAATCTCTTTCACTGCTAAGGTCACATACAAAAATGATTTACACCTCTATTTTGTACTCTAAGTGAGGTGTAGAATGCAGATTACAGATCTAGGAACAACTATTTCACTTGTGGCAGCAACTAAATAGAAGAACAGTCAAAACATATTTCCAGACAAATAAGAATTATTAATAAAAGATCTTGCATTGCCTAGTTTTAGCTTAAAAACTTCCACTTGTTTCCTTAAAACAGATTTCAAGATACTTCCTGAAATATTTCTGCTATTGCTGAGTGCATTATATATTACCTAATTGTGCACTGTATATGTCATTGAGTTTAATAAATCTCTTACTTCTATGTACCAAAGTAAATTATGTATTATTCCGTATGTTAAAAAGAACATATCTGGAATTTAAAAATCCTGGAGAAAAAACAATGCATCATTATTTTAGACTGATAAAAAACACCTGGGAGCAAATGCAGCTATTTTAAGCAGATGTTTAGAACTAATTAGTTTTAAAATTGTTAACATTATTTCAGTAACATTGCCTATTCCTTGCACTTGGCCTCAGCACTGCAAACTTGCTGCAAAATGGGACCCGTGCCCCACAATAACAAGAAGATTTCAGAGGCACAAGCTGGTAAAGGCTCAGTAACAAGGTAAATCACCAGCAAGGAATCAGCCAAAAGTCAAATGGACTTAGTGACCCACATGAAAAAATACATCTGGGGGCTCAGATGGACTTTGGACCTCTCAGTGTTCTATTCTGCAATATATTTTCATTCTACAGAAGTTTTGAATAAATTCAAATTTTGGAAAATAAAGCATGCACAAGTGTCACACACAGGAAATATTTACAGCATAATTCATTTTCATACTGAACTAAAGGCGAATCCCAGCATGTTTTTCAGTATTATACTGCATCCAGATTTTTCCATTGTCAGAGTGTTGCAAAATTTCATATTGACAGCACAGGCCTGCACTGCAGGAGTTGTCAGGACAGAGTTGGAGGTTTTGGCAGGTGGAACAGGGATACTTGAGGCTTTTGGCATCTAGGAAGGGATGAAATGTTGCTTGGCTGTTTGGCACCTATGAGCTAGTTGAGGCTTTTGGCACTGAAGAGAGTCTGTATCACCTCCTTCCTTCTTTGTGAGCAGTAACAGAGGGAACATGGAATTTGTGGGCATGGAGAAGAAATCGTGGTTCCCTCCCTAACCAGTCCAAGCAGAAAGCAATTGCATGAGAATACCTGACTTCTGCATCTAACTGCTGAGGACAGCACCTACACGCTCCTGCTAAAAGCAATCAGCATTGAAGTACTTAAAGCATCATTAAGTTGCTATTTTTCAATTTCTGAGTTAATTACATTGTTCAGATGGGTTTACAAAAGCTCCACACAAATTCTATTTTACTCACTGCTGACAGGTTTGATGACCTACACCAGAGTCCCAGGGTTCCTTTTTATTCTATTGCTGACTTCAACAAGTGCTTCAAGAGAAGCACTTGCTTCTGGCCTCTCTGAACAGCAGCAAACTGTTTTATTTTCTTGGGTGATATTCCATAAATTACTATTTTGACAGATAAATGTCCAGCAAAGAGAGAAAACCCTTTTTAAAACCCTGATAAGCACATCCTGCCAATACTGGTGCATTACATCACTGGCAATGCACCTGAAAATCTAGACTTAGCTGCCCAGGCTTACATCCATGCTTGCTCAGCCAGAACCATACAAGCCCTGTATCTGCTTATCTGCAGTGGCAAATATTGTCCCACATTCCCCAGTATTGGAACACAGAGAAGACACAGTCCTGAGAGCAGGGAGGAAGGCTATTCACTAACTTGGGTGACATTCAGGCAGGCCAAGTCTCTAACCAGCTTTTAGGTCCAACCATCTAGGACAGCTGACCAGGATCAAAAATATGAAAAACTTGTCCCTGGGTTTCCAGTATTTAGTTGTCTTCCAAGATTAAAAATTACATGTGTCTACGTAGATGGAAATATATAAATCTGATCTCTCAGTACATATCCATTCCTCTGAATCTGCCCCATCTGAAATGGAAACTACACTGAGATATGTTTAGCATCACTCCAATTCCCTCAATTTCTAAGTGGGCTGGAGAATTAGAACTTGAAGATTTGCACGTGCAGTTGGCAAACAGCTCAAAGGCCACAGAACCTGGAAAACACACAGAGGTTCTGAAAGGAAACATAACCAAGAAACCAATATAAATTGTAGCACACTCTGCCCACTTTCTCAGTAGCCAGCCTGAAGCAAACACTTGCCAAGGCTTGGAAGAGAGATAAAGGCAGAATTTCAAAGTAGGCAAAAAAGAAGAAGTGAGATACTTTAAAAAGTTTATTAGAAACATGATATTATTTTTAAAAATATCATTGATTATATTAACATTCCCAATGAAGAACTTAAAAGTTATATCCTAGTGTGTAATAAAATAATTTATAAATTATTATCACTAGAAAATATTCTCCACAATATGGTATTCAAATACTCAGTCCTTGCATTTAGTTGTGCAAAGAAAACTTGGCACAGACATAATGAGAGCATTTTCACAATACAAATACAAAAAGAAGTCTTTAGACTTTCTCTCTGCAGCTTTTAAGGTTATGCATCATGTCCATTTTACAGATGAGAATCTGACCTCGGGAAGAGGGATGAAGTGCATTGTGAGAGCAGCACAGCTGAGAATTGGATCTCAGTGCCCAAAGGCAAATTTTCGTGCACTTTATGGAGCTCTTCCACCTCCTGTTTTGCAGCTCTAAACATGTAGATACCCTTTCAAATACAAGTATCTACAGCAGGTACAAAGTGTGAAGGGGAAGACAATCTTCAAGACATTTTGATATGTTAATTATCTCTGGGCCTACTTATAAACGTGCATTAACACCAGTCCATATATTTCCTGGAGTCCATATAATAGTAGTAATTCATGAAAGCTTTACTGAATGCATATTCAAAATTTGCACCTGGATACACTGGATTTTTCCACCTTCACACAGCACACCACATGTTCCCCATCCAGCACAAACAGTGTGACAGGTCAGCCAGAGTCCAATGTGCAGAATGCCTCAGGTGCATAATAGAAAAAGAGATTCCAGTTTCTGGGAAGTATATCTGGCATTATTTTTTTGAATTAACTTATTAAATGTATTTGCAAACATCCAAATGAAGGTTCTTTTAAACGCTTTACCATGCAATTTTAAAAACTGGTCTCACTTCAGCGGATGCAGTGGAAAAACAAGAGTAATGAAAGGATGGGATTGTGCCTTTGAAAGGTGAGGACCATCAGCTTTCAAAGATCACCCAGGGGCACAAAGGTGCCACTGTCAAATAAGCAAAATCTTTCCTGTTGAGGCTTCTTTTCCAGGGTTTTTTTCCCATATTCTGATGCCAGATAAAATCACACTCCTACCTCAGTGATCACATATTTTTCAATGCTTTTAAAGAATGCTTTCCACATAAAAGAACAGTACAAACAAAAATCCTACGCATTTCTCCTGAGGGTCAGGTACATATCACAGCCTCATCTCCTCTTGATAAAATACCTGTGCTGGTTTAGGACCCCTCATGTCCTTCTTGATGTGTTCATTTGATGGGGACCCACCTGACAGTAGCTGAGGGAGTCATTCCAGGGCTGGGACAGCTGTGACAGGAATGCTATCAACTACTGAAGCTCTACATGAAAATCAACAAGGCAGCAAACTTGGAGTTCACTGCAGGAGAAAAGTGACAGGGGAGAGCATGGGGGGAGTTAATTCTCAGCCTACAGGTGAACTGTAAGAACCACAAGCACCATCAAACCTCTCTCCTGCTCATTTGTGGTGGTCCAGGTGGCATTTGCCCAAATTACCACTGCAAAGCCTGAAGGATGAGAAAGGCTGCTCTGCTCCCATGGATGCTCACACAGCTCCCACCCCACAACAGACTGACATAACAGCACCACTTGCTAAAAGAACCTTATTAATCACTGCATTATGCTGAACTTCTTGAAGAGCTGATTTTCCAAGACACTTGTGTACAAAACTTACAGACAGATTATGGAAAAGTAAATAAAGAGGGAGTGTGGGCATTTAAAATTACTTATGGTGCATACTATTTCCCTCAGAGTTTATAACATCATAAACAAGCTTTATTTCATCACAGTGACACATGAGATATTAGATTTAAAGCAATACCCTAAAAACCATCACTCAAAAATACACAAGTCATTGACACTTATGGACAGTACCTTCATACACATGCTTTTGAAAGAAAAGTCACGTTTTCACCATTTGGTTACAACATTTTTTTTCCTTTTTTAGGAAAATGTTTAGAGAATTTACAATGAAAAAAACCCCCTGAAACCAATCCTGTTTCTCAGAAAAATATTACTGCACCTCCAACTTTTTAAAAGGGCCCCAATACATATATTTTAAAAATTTGTTTAAAATAATTTTCCTGACTTGAGACACTGTCTGCCAAGTTCCTGCTAGAAGCAAAATTTTATGGCTAACTGCCAAGCCTATGAATAAAAGGAGTTTATAGGGGAAATACTGACAGAAGAATAAACTGTAGCAAGAGCAGCCAGTATAGGAAAGTCTTTCTTGTGCATTTTGTCTATCCATAATCTGCAATATTCATAACCCTGGATATTGGGATATTATTGCACTGCTGCCTGCCTCAATTCCATACCAAGATTATCTGTAGTGCCAGACCAATGATTTGATTATAGGTATTTATATCCCATCACTGAGATGAGGCATCCACACTCCTCATTAGTGAACAAGGGATTCCACTCATGTCTCCTGCCTCACCCTGCTATTTAATACTACATGTAGCACTTTTAATGGTAATATTTCTATAAAAGTAATGCAAAGCAGATCACAGACCACAAGCAGATACAGACTGGCAACAGAACAAATGTCAAAAGGAAAAACATTAAATAAATATTGTTAGATGACAGCAATTATACAAATCCTGATTTTTATTTGTATAAATGGAGACAAGTTTATAAATTTTGAATTTCAAAGGAATTGTTTCACGTTAATGTATTTGTTACCCCTGATTTTTAAGGTAGATATCACTTTCTAGAGCCATTTTATATTAATATATTGAAAGAGAGGATTTACTAAGCCTATAACTGAAAAGCAGTCTGCCTGAAATTCTGCCCAAAGTAACTCTAAAACTTGTCAGCCTGATCATGGTGCCTCTTTACTGTGGCATAAATCAAACTTAGCCAGATGAGCTTTCTTAGAGAAAACAGTTCTTGCCCCTTTAACCATGAACTGATCTTTGGGTGATTTTAAGCAATGGCATAACTGATCCAAAATCAAAATATCATTTTACTGTTTCTTTTTATTACTCATGCTTAACTTAGAGACAAATCTAATATTCAAGTTTGCTCAGCTCCACTGGCTCCAGCTGATTTCCTGCCCTTGAAGAACACTTTCATTCATTGTTTGGAAGGGGTGGCTTTACACAAGGGCAGCCTGACTTGAGGATGTTGGGAACCTTCCTTGGTGGGCACCTGCACTGCTAAAACGGCTCCTAAAGCTGCTGCTGCTCTGTCAGAGGTGTAACTTTTGTTTGATCTCTGGTTACTCACAGTCAAAAGCTTGTACCAGTTCTGACATCTCAAGCCTGCTCCAGCTATGTTCCCTCACAGGCACCAAAACACACTTAAATTCTTCTGGAAGTTTTTTGGGTTGGCTTTTTTTTGTTTGTTTTGGCTTGGTTGTTGTGGGTTTTTGGGGTTTTTTTAGATAAGAAAAAGAATCCCAAAAAATAACCAACAAAAAAACCCCCAAACATTAAAATCTCCTCCCTATGTCTCATCTTGCAGAGGATCTCAATATGCAGAAGTTCTGAGGGGCAGATTTTGGATATAACTTATGTACAGGTTAAAAAAAAGACTGTTGCTGAGAAAAAAAAGCCCATGTGCAGAGAACAGTTTCCCAGAAATGTATTTTATGTGGGATTAAATATGTAATATTCTCTTGTCATTCCTTTCCACTTTGAGTCAAATAAAATATAATCCACTGAAACTCATTTGATATCTGGTGAATAGTTTTCCTTTTATTGATTTTCTAGCTTCCAGCTTGGGGAGAAAAAACCTGTCTAGGGAACAGTTACAATGGCAGCACAGGTCTAGATCCAATTCCCAAAGAAGCAAGAGAAAAAGCCACTGACTTCAAATAAAGAAAGATGAGGGCTTAATTACACATGTTGGGTAAAGACATGTATTTCCCCATTTGGAAAAATGTTAGCACAACTTGCTTTCTCTTCTGTGTCCAAGTTCCTGGCTTTTAACTCTCCAAAGACAGAATTATCCAACGAATAGTATTCATGGGAGAAACAGACAATTTCATCTATCTTGAGCTGGACTGTGATTTCGTTCCAGATCTCTACTACTGTGTGAGTTTCACCACAGCATCTTTAGCACTCGGCACAGGGCAGCAGGCCTGGATGTGGAATATTAGCACGACTCTTTCCATATCTGTTCCGTGCCAGTGTTTCCTATTATCAGTCCAATACTTTATGGTTATTGTATTAGCTTCCCAGCAGTACCTTCTCAAGTTCTGTAGCCTGAAACCTCCATTAACAGATGCTAAATACAATAGTTGTTTTTCACTTTTAGATCTTGTGAAAGCCCATAAAAATGAGTGGTCAGTTTGTCCAATTTTCTGAAGAAATTTTCCAAGATTTGAATGGGCAACATATAAAACCACTAAAAATACTCTTGGCAGCTCATTCATTTGGATTGTGTTCCTTCTGCCAAGCCAACTAATGAATAGCTTATTCCAAGATAGGACTTCCGCATGAATTTTTTGCAGTAAAGGTAAGAATATCTATTTATAAAATTCCCTGGTTGCTTGTATTTGAAGGGTTTGGAGAAGGGAGGAGTTTTGGGGGGGTTTTGTGGGTTCTGGGTTTTATTATTAAAAGGGATATTAGCATTTGGACTTAAGGAAAATTTTTGTAAATAAATTAACCAATAAAGTCCCTTTTTGTTTTTAATTCTGCCATATACTCTGGTAAATGAAAGATAACCAAAATATCACTGCCAGGCACTCAGTGAATAAAGCTTGATATAAAAGCCATTGAAACTGATGGAAAGTATCTCACTCACTTTGTTGGGTTTTGTACAGGACCTACAAGAACCCCTGAATTCCATGTCAGATACAGCCAAACTACAGAGTGGAGGTGATTTCTTACACATATGGGTAGATAAAGATCAAAGAAGAGGGGAAAAATCTCCTACATACTTTTCTCAACTTCATTTCTTTTACCAGTCTCCCCTGGCTATAAAGTATTTGTTTAGAGTCCAGAATTATGCTTCTTCAAATACCCTCAAAAAAGATCCACTTAAGAATACATTTTTACACACACAGAGTTTCAAAATGGTGTTTTTTTCAACATCTTTAGCATAGCAAAGTTCCTTTTTTGGCATGAAAGAGAGCTATCTTTTATGTCTTTTCCCATATTCCATACACAAATTTATTTTGAAAGCCTGAAACAACTTCGTGCTTGGTTGCACACATCTTTTTCCACTGAAATACATAAACCTAAATTAATTAAGTGAAGCTTTCCAAAGAGCTAGGAGATCAATGAGCTGTGCAGTCCACAACACGCAGTTAACAGATTTTATACGAGTACATCCACTGTCAAATTTCAAACACTTTTGAACGTTCCACATTTTATGGCATTACTTATTTTTCTTCTTAAAATTGTTCCTCAAAAGAGGCTTTTTTTCCTTAAGAAAAGATCTTCCTCACCATTTATCATTCAACTCAAAGACCACAACATGATTAGTTTATCATATTTATCTTGCTGAGCACAAAGGGAGAGCAGCACCCATACTTTTTCCTCACTGATGCACTACATCTATAACTTCCATGGTTTTTCCACGCACATCATTCAACTCTATCAAAAATTATCTGAGTAGCAACTCATGGGTTGAAAAATAAAGAACAAGCTTCTCAGTCTTTGTAGAGATGACAAATAGCTAATGGTAAAAGTATAAATTTGGCTTGTGATCTCATTCTCCTTTCCCCTTTGTGTGCTCAAAGCCCCAGCAGCAGCTAGATAAGAATAACAAACAATAAGAGAAGCTAACTACAGCAAGGAAATGCTGGGTTTGGGAGGCTTTGCAGTCCTGGTCAACAAATAGATTTAAAAGCAAGCTAGACAAATATCCACCAGGAAAAGTTCACTTGGATTTGATCCTGCCTTGGAGCCAAGGTGTAGAGCTCGGTGTCCTCCAGAGCCATTCTCCCTTTGATCTGCACCAGATACCGTGGTGGGGGAGGAGGGCTAAGGTACAGCTACTCTGAAGAAGCAACCAGGATTCAGAACACAAAAGTAACAAAAGGCCTGCCTCTGTTTTAATCCACAGGCCTTGCAATGGCTCATATTTGGCTTGGAGACAAGGTCCATCTCTCAGCTCTCTGCTCTTTCCAAGGTGTGTGTCCTGCTTTACGCCTGCCAGAGGGAGGTCTCTTCCAAAACACAATATATTTCCCACTTTAGGCAGCACCCTTCAAATCACCTAACTACTGCTTTGCTCTACTCTTTCATCACAAATCAACTTGGTGTTTCTCATTTGATATTAAAGCAGCTTGGATGAATCCAGAGCATTCCATTGTCTTCTGGAGGCTGGCTGTATAAACCTATTCCCAGATGGTCTGTCTGGAAACAGATATATTGCACACCCAAAAACTACTTCTCTTTTGGGGCTTTTAAGCTTGCTGATGAACCGCTCCTGCCCAATTTAGATCATTAACTTAACTCCCAAATCCTCATTTGCACTATAAATACCACCGATTGTACAGATATATTTTCTCATTCTCTTGGCCACCACAGATTAACAGCTTTCTTTAGAAACTACTCATGAAACCCTAGGAAGCATCATCAACACAGACAACAGCTGCTATATCCACATTCAGCTTCACTTTGCTTCACCTCAGTTCTCAGCACGTGCACGTGGCCATGTGGCAGGTATGGGGCTGCATTCTGTGTTACACTGGAGAGCTACAAAAGCCCCAGGGGAGGCAAAAGGAGGGAAGAGGGGTAACCACCCACCACTCATCTATTTTCTATACCTGAAGTGTTGTAGGGGCCAATCCCTCCCCTTCCTTCCTGACACCTCTTGCTACAGCAGCTCGCTGACCTTTCTGAAGGCTGCATTACAGAGGATCTGACATTAAGTTAGGCTTTGTATTCGTGGTGTACACAATCCTAAACCTATGGCACCACTGAGCCAAAGACATTTGCCTCAGCACTGCTTTTCTGCACATTCTGGGGCACCAGGTAAGTCTGGGTTAGTCCCACTGCTTTTATTTTCTCTCAGTCAAGTACTTTATTGCTTTTGCCAACTGGGTCTCCTGCCTTTGGGGCATCCATACTGCTGGAGGGACAGTTTAATACCATCTATACATTGTTGGTCTGGTTCTTACAGTTACACAATCAGAATTCATATTAGATGCCAACAGAGGGTTTTAAAAACATAGCTATGAAAACATGAGAAGGATTTTAAATCTACTTTGTGTAATTTGGCTGCAGTTATCATGTTGCAAGGAGATCTATTCCTAGGCAATCCTATGGGGTTTTTTTCGCCTAGTTCTCACTAGGGAATGTTTTGGAAGAAAAGTATAAAAAGACATTGTTTCCTTATTATATAATACTCCTGACTTATGCCAAGAATATTCTCATCATAAGCGTGTTCATAATCTCAAAGACTGAGCTATTGCATTACTTGTGTCTATACAAATAATAGGCTTCTAAAAATATGGTTCCTTGACAGTTTTTGAAAGGTGACTTACGTATGATTAAAAAGCTGTGTGCTTGTGTTTGCATTTCTGATTTGTAAATCCTATCCAGTAATTAAAAGCAGATCTCAAGTGTGTCTGCACACATACAAAGTGAATACAAATCTGAGTCAGAGATGCATTGAGGGAAAATACAAAAGTCCAGTTTTGCTGGCATATAACTGTTTAGACCCTACCAACAATTTTCCCAAGTAAGAGAAAGTTCCTCAGTTAACAGTGAAACTGATCACGTTTTTAAAGGAAACCTCTGCTAAAATTATAACTGTAAAATGCTAACAAAGGGATTGATAAACAAAAGAGCACTGAAATATTCCATCACACCAACCACATTTTGATAAAATGCATGAACATAACACCTGAAGCAGCTAATACATTCTCTGTTGGAAAACAGGGATAAAGCATTGATTTTCTGGTTTGGGAAGAAAGATGGGCTGACCATGTGCTCTGACCTCTTACAACACCAGCAAGAGAATTTACTCTTCCTGCTTTACTGAGCAACACAACTCAAATACGTTATTTCTTTCCAATTTTTCAGATGGAGAGAAAGAAGCACATCCTGAGTTGGACTTAAGGGATACTTTTCAATTGCATAGCTAACAATTTTTATTATATCCCCAAGTCCTAATTCGGAACCCAAACTATTCCATAGTTCTTGACTAAAATCAAATCTCCCAGCACAGATAATTTGCTTGTGTCTCTTAAGAGCCACATTTTTTTGCATTTACAGTTATGAACTCATTCAAATCTGCTCCTTGCAAACAAGTTTGCAATAAAGAAGTGTTTTACTTAACTGACACAGATGTCAAAGATCTCAGTCTGTCAGTACAAGCCCTTTATACAAAGTGAGAGAGCTGAAAACTTAGACAACAGAGAAGTACTAAACAAAAAAAGGCAGAAAGAAAAAAATTACTTTCTTGTTTTTACCATACTGAATTCAAATGTTGTCCTTGTCCACTATGCAGAACAGGAGGCTCACACAGTTTGATGGAGCTGGGCAAAGGACAAATTCCTTAACAAGGCTTTTGACTAAGGAAAATTGGATGGGATGTGTAGACAGTTAATAATACTTCTGGAAGAACACATGGCAGCTTTAGAGGACAATATTGTGTGCATTATTTTGCCTCTTTAAAGGAATAATCTTCAAACTGGAAGGAAATGGGCACAGTTTGAAGGCCAGGAACCTCGCTGCCAGTCATGGCTGGGTACCCGAGGGACAAACAGAGCCTAGAAAATGCTTATGCTCTACCTATTCTCCTGTTTTAGCAGGACCCTGGAGTAGGGGCACTTTGTACCAGAGTAAACCTCTGCCTCCCTCATCCTCCTGGCTGAGTTTGACAAAGAACTGAAAGATAGTAAAAGTTAGACTGCTTCTCCAGAACTACTTTTCCATCCCTTGCAATGCAAAAACCTGTGCATGAAGAGAGTGTTTCAGATTTCACTCTTGTTGCAGTAACTGCTCCCTCATCCAGCTTCTGGGCCCAGCTGAGATACTGGGAAGCATCTTCAGGAACAGAGCAGAGAGCTCTGTGCTGTGATCATACCACACAGAGCTCCAGTAGCCCATCTGTGTCAGACAGAGCCAAAATCCCCACTCAACGCTGACTGTCATAATGTTAACCTCCCGAGCGAGAAAAAGAATTGTATTTAAAAAAAAACATGGTCCTCTCTGCCAAGCAATCCCTTTAACTGGCCCAGTTACTTTGCATAAATCCCAGCAATGCTAGGGGAAAAACTTCGAAGAGAGACTACGCCCTTCAGTAATTCAAAACCACGGAGCAAAGATATCCTGTTGTAACATACGTGGTATTCCAGGATTATAATTTTTGCTTTGAGTCACCTTTCAACGTAGACCAAATGGAAGCAAACCTCATTCCAGGGTGCTGCGAAGCCAGTTTTGTGTCTCTCACAATTATGTTTGAAACCATAATGACAGATTACAGGAAATGAACATATGGACAGGGTGATTTATAAACACTTTTAAACAATGTAACTTTTATCAGTTCTGCTACATCAATCACCAATCTAGGAACAATTATTTTTTTGTATAAGATACTCTCAAGAGTGGTCAGGACAGGATTTGCTGACAGCCTGTCTTAAAAACAGAATTATAAATTGCCTTCACTTTCTGTGCCAAGGTAATGGTTCCATACAGATAAGGGAAATCCTGTGCTTCTCACAAACAGAAGAGCACGAGCAGAGAACCAAAAAAACTCTGCTATGCACACCAACAGGGAGGCAGTGCTGACAAATAAACCTGATGCCACACTCTGATACCAGGTGTGGTTGGGAGGGTTGATGGTAGTTATAAAACTTTAACTTTTGCAGAGCATTTGATCTGGTAGGCACAACTTTAAAATCGAGATTTACAGAATCAATAATTCAGGTGATAAATGAATGTAAATGAGTGGCAGATTTCAAGTAACTCTCCTTAAGGAATCAACAAAGGGAATTAGGAAGTAGGTACAATTATTAATTAATAAATAAAAGCAGCTAAGGTGAGAACTCAGTGGTCAGTAAGAACAAGATAACAATTACAACTGCACTTAAAAATGGTGAAACTGATTTTGAAACACCCTCCACAATTTGGGTTGTTATATTTTTATAAATTGTTGAAAAGCTGAAGGTCCAAAAAGTAACAATAAAAATGGCCTAAGGGCTGAGACAATGTCTTACCTATGAACCTTCATGAACGGAGAGAACACGGGATTATAGTATTGAAAGTATCTTCCCATGAGCAAACCACACTTACTGGAAGTTTATTTATATCTGTGAATTGGAGGAGGGTATGACTAACCAGCTACTGGAAGGTGAAATTGGACAAATTCAAATGAGACACTGGGCACGCAATTCTCACACAAAGCACCAAGAACAACTGCTTGGCTTGAGACAAAGGTATACTGGATTAATTCAATATACATGAGGTCACAAACATCACGTAATAGTACTTTTCCTTTCAACTTCTGAGAATATCTTGATAATATGGAAAACCACGTTTAATGTAACATTTTACTGTGGGTGTTCCTGAGAGCTAGAAAGAACCACTGCAGAAACTGAAACTGCAGGAAGGAATCTTAATCCATAGATTTTTAACACAAAGATCCCTGCAGCTGGAACCACAGATCAACAACAGGCCCCCAATACAGCAAAATGTGTAGGTCAATGGCTTACACCCTTAAGGCTTCTTTCTAGAGAACAGGAGTAATCAGAGGATAGATCTACCAAACTACCTGGTATAAATCAAAAAATTTTGGATGAAAGGAGGGGCACATCAAAAAAATCAAAACCAGCAAAACCACAGGAAAATATTAAGCATCTACAATGTAATTCATGGATGACTTCAAGCTCCCAAACGAAAATTTACAGTTCCTGATTTCAGGAATCTGAAATGGCTCTCTGCTTTTGAATATCAGATCCTGTATGTTGAATAGGCAGAAACTCAAGAAAACAGCAATAAAAACTACTTTTATATATATATATAAATCTACCTTTGCCATAAAACAAGAAAACCCCATGATCTCGGTCTGAATCGTGTCAGAATTTCAGAAGTGAAAAAAAATTCTGCAAAGAAAATAATTTTCAGTACAGTCTATGTCCCTCACTCCAATCATTGTCACTAGCAACCTCTCGCCAAGGGAACTACCGGGCCAATTAACTCAGAGAAGAAAAGAAGTAGAAGAAAATTATCCACGTTCCTAGCAAGGAGACAGCAGTATTTTATCGGAGCAGCAGAGGGCACCGAAGCCTAGTAAAGCTCAGGTATCCCGGGGAAGGGGAGCTGCCTTCAGGTGAGAACACGCGTGCAGCTCGGACAGGGGGCTGGCACAGAAGGTCTGGCACCTCCTTTGGCACCTGATGGGCAGCAGCTACAAGCGTTGGGATAAATGACTTCCCAACTCGGTTTCCCAAACAACGAGTGAGATTATGTGCAACTAATCCTGACCCCACACAAGGCAGGAATGTGTTTCAAACATTAATGAGGATGTGACAGTCACCTAAGTAGAGAGGCAGCTGGAGATAGTCCAGTTAGCAACATTGGAGAGAAAAATGCTAATTAGACACTAAATAGTATCACTGCAATACACCCTTTACAGCCAACACAGACAGTCCACACTGCACAACGCAAAACCAAGTGTACTTCAAATTATACTTTGAGTTTTACCACCTCAAGTAGTCAAAGCACAAGGTCTCACAGATCACGGCATGAAAGCCAAGTGTGCAATACTTCCTTTGGAGAGTAGCCCAGGGTAGAACAGCCTCATTGCTCTTCTCTTTTGCCTTCACACATGTTCCAGCAACATCCTCTGCCTGTTCCAAGATGACCATCAGCTAAAGGGAAATATTTAACTGCAGCTGAAGTGGTCACTAAGAATATAGCTGGAGAAGAAATCTGAAGAAAGCTGTCATAAGTAACCTAGCTGGAGATTCAGAGTTTGGTTATAAACTTTAAAGAGTAAGCTTCTTGTCTTCACTTTTTCTCTCCAAATGCTGCTATCACACAGAAAAATCAAAATGCAAGAACAGCTTGCAGTTGGCCAGTGCTTTTCCACATTAAACCTACACACAGAAAAAATAAGAGTAAAATATGACAATCTGTTTTAGCAGGGAAGTGGCTAATAACCTACACAAAAAAGGGTGAGGAGGAAGACAGATGTTTCTTATTTTCTTTAAACTGTTTTCAACCTTCTTTTTTATGTGCTTTTGTGAACAAAAAAAAAAAAGCATTTCTATTTCTATAACATACAGCAACCTCCCAGAGAGACGGGAATCCCACAGGAAATTTCTATCAGTGATCTGCTACCTAGATTTCTGTTCCATGAACTTGATTTACTTTGGATTAATTTGCATTTTCTGAAAATGAATTATTCTGACATTTGTTTTTCAGCACTCCAATCATGGACTGCTACCCTGCAGCCACCACGAGCAAGCTCACACAGCCCCAGAGCAGAGCTGATGGGCTGTGAAGACTCTTCTCGGAGTTTTACAGTGGTACAATACCAGTTTACCCATAAATGAGGGTTGGCACACAAGCATTCATCACTAACTTTGTTGGGAGGCCTCACCAGAATGGTAGGAAAACAAGCAGACAGTAGAAACCCTTTTACAAGTCCTGTCTGTCCTGGTTTTCAGTCTTAACTAACTCATGCTGCTGGGTCAGGAGAAGACCCTATCCTAGCCCAAAAAAAGGAGATTTCTCAACATGCTCAAAGGATAGCTATGCCTGCTCTCCATCATCCACATCTTCCTCTGCAATAATAATGAGGTGAGAGAGATTTGCAGCCTCTTAGACCACGGTCCTTAACCCGTCTGGAGGCCTTGGGCAAGCAGCACATTTTGGGGCAAACCGGTAAAGAGTAAAGCACCACGACTGTCTTGCAGGATGGTGAAAACAACGAGTGCTTTCTCCATGTGTGAGGCAGGGGCTGTAATACTCTAGTGACACTTTGCCTGGGAAAGGCTCGGTGAGGAAAGCCTCCAGTAATCCTTCCTGTGCCTGCGCTGTGAGCCACACATCAGGGACAACGTTGCTGAGTTAGTCTGCTGCATATTCTTTTCATCTGGCAAGGGTAAACCACTCCAAAAAAGCTATTTGCTTTCTCACTCTGCATGCACCCAGAATATAGTCGCTTAATCTTCCCAAACCTCAGCTGAACTTGTGAGTCAATTACCAAAGTTGCTACTAATCTTTCTTCATTCAGAGGATAAATTGTACAAGTACGGTAATTCAGTTTCCAGAGAAATGTAAGTTGTACAATTGCCTACAAAGTCTCTCCCTGCTCATCAAAGTGACCAAGAGCACAATCTAACCTTTTTTTCCCCATTTTACAAAGACTGTCACTATTCTTCAAAGCATATTTTGGGATTAAACATTTTTAAAACATATATAAAAAACATCTAATTTCAAATTCCTACATATAAGTGTTATCTAAATTTTTAAAAAGTGTTCTTATTCAAGAAATGCTTTTTTCAAAGAACAGTGACTCCTATCTTTCACGGACTTCTAAGAAGCCAACTGTTTTATTTCAGGAACAGTGACTCCAAGTTTAATCAGGTGAAAAGAGGTATTTCAAAAAGTTGCCTGGCTTTATTCTAATTACACACAAAAATTGCTGTATGTAAGTGGAACAATCTGGTTTTGAGCCATTTATGGTAACCCATCAGCCAAAGCCTCAGCTGAATGCAAATCATCCACAAGACAGAACACCAGAAGTGGAGATACGAGATTAAAATAACAAACTGGGTTATTTCACTTTTGTGCTGTCAAATAATGCTTCTTCCAGAAGCTTGTTTAAAAGCTGTGCCCTTAAAAATTGCTCTGGGTTATGTTCCTGATGATTTTTGGCAACAAACCCAATGTTTCTCCATATTAACTTATTAACAATGAATGGAAGTAAATCACCAAGTTAAGGGAAAAAGTACTTACTACCTATTTTGCAAGTTTATAAACCATGTTGATTCCTTCCCTTGGCTTCTCTCCAGAGAAATTTACTGGGGTAGCTGAACTGATTTACTACCTGCAGGAGATTTTAAGGTAGGTCCAACTTAGACACAAACACGAAAGGTGTCCTGGTCTCATCGTAAGAACTGTGCTTGCAGAGGAATGTCCAAAGGTGCTCTTGGCAGAGGGAAGAAAGGCTCGAAGAAACTCCAGGAGAGGCAAGACTATCAGTCCTGGCACAAGGATAAAGCAACTCTTCTGGCCTAACGCTGCTTTCAGAGCAGAAGGAGCATCTTTTACAACACTGGGCTCCTCCTGCTCATTCACCACTACAGCGTGGGTCAGCAGTGACAGCTCCAGTGCCATTCTCATCATTAACTGTATCTGAGATGTGGGAACAGAGAAGGAAATCAGGGGTATGATAGAAAAAGCTGAACTATCTTCCATTGTGAGCAGTGAGGTGATGGAGAAGAACACAGATGTTTAAAACAGGAAACAAGACCAGCTCTTTATTCCTTAAAGAAAAGACAGAGGAGTCTCTGGGTCAGAGGATGTCCCAGCAAGGCAGTGAGTGTTGCAGCTTGCAGGAAGAATGAAGCGCCCAGGACAATGATGGTGTTGCTGGGTTAAGAATCCCCAAAGCCCAAACCTATACCAGAAAGTCCCTACGAGTTTCACAAATGACTCCAATGACAACAACATTTGTTTCTTAAAAGGAAAAAAATGAGAAACAGCTGTCCCTGGACTTCAGAAGCAGGTGTGATGCATCACTTCAGACAGACAAGAATGAAAAACCTGATGGGGAAAGTTATATAACTTGCAAAAAAAAACCCCAAAAAACCCACACCAACAAAAAATCTATGAAGAGAGTACAGAATATTTCATTTCAACTCTATGAAGCATGTTATATTTTTTTCCCTCAGCTTGCATATCTGATTGTTAACTTTTAATTAAAATAGCAAAAGAAATAAACTTTCCATTCTTCTTTTAAGTGCACATTTTAGTGAAAATTTATGTTGCCATATCTCAGTTACAGCTTCCATAACTTCTTTATTACTTGAGTTAATTAAAATTAACTTTTATTAGGAGGGTAACTTAATAAAAAAGAACCGGTGAGATAAAAATGTAATTGAAATAAGAGCCCTGAGATGGCCAAAAGCACAAATTACAAAAACACAAGAATGCCGAGCTAAATTTGGGAAGCTGAACTTCAAGGTGACAGAGCAAACAAAGAACCCACAGTGTCCACAATTTGGCTATGAAAAGCAGTACAAGAGGCATTACAAATCTTTCCCTCTAACCTATTGAATTACATGTTTGTCATTCCTAATTAGTTTTGTCATTGAATATACACATGGAGAAAAGATTTATTAAAGAAAAATAACCTTACGTACACAGTGGATCATTTATTCTAATTAAACAGCATTCCAGACAGAAATACAGTTTCAGCTAAAGCCCATTTCATCAATAGAAGATGAAAACAGTGCAGATGAAAGGACAAACAGAAATATAGGCTCAATTCTACAGTAAGAGCAATATGAGGGTCACTAGAAGGAACAAGGGTTTCCTGTGCACAGCAGGGATGCAGCTTTTACTCCAGCTATTTCAGCAGCTTACCGGGGTTATGGGAGGTGTTTGCAGCAAAGATGTGGTGCACAGCTATTCCACCCTCGTGCAGTTTGTGCCCCAGCCTGGGGACAGAGCTAGGAGCAGCTAGCAGGAAGAGGCACTTAAATGGGAATAAATCTTATGTGAACTAGGGCTGCCCCCCTCCAGTATCCTCAGTATTTTGTGGTCTTCTGAAAATACCATCATTTACTAACACGAAAGCAACTACAACAACACACTTCAGGCACACTCGTTTTAGAAGAGAAACCTGAAATCTGATCTCTGGTCTCAAAAGCAAAAGTTAAGGTTTCCTGCATCTCGCTTTCAAGAATTTCCCGACCTTATTCAAATCTTAAACATCCCTGACCAGGATGAAGTATTGTTCCACCACGTTGGAGAGTGATGAAGACAGCAGCGTTGAACAGGATCTCCTCTGGCACCAGGCTGGCAGAATGGTTTCTGCTCAGAGCATTAAAGGGCTGTTGCTCTAATGGGCAGCGTGACAGCACCAGGAACAGCCCGTGGCACTCCGAGAGTTAAAATAATGAGCGTGCATTAGCAAGGCTGATTCTTCCACCACTGCCACTCAGTCATAATAAAGCACTTCTCACGTGTCCCCCAGCAGCTCCAGCTCCTGCACAACCTGACAGCAGGTCGTTCCAGGAGGGACTACTGTAAAGCAAGCCAAAGCCAAATTATTACCTCACACTGGTTCGGTCCACCTTAAATTAGCAGGATCATTTTTTTTAATGAAAGTGTTCTTGGCTTCTGTTGCACTTGGGAGAAATGGATACAATAAGCTGGTTAATACACAGCATGGCTTAAACACTGGTGCATGTTACAACTTCCAGGCTGTAGTAACAGCTCAGCTCACAGAGCATCTACCAGAAGTATCTACCCAAGTAACATTAAAGGGCTGTGTTTTCATTTTGCAGTAATTGCAGCTTTGGAATCATTGTGGCTCATTATAGCCACTCCTGTTCAAAGAGCCTGAACAGTTCTGGATGCAGCAGACCCCACAGATCTCCCTCAGCCCTTGTGTGGTTGCCTAAACACACTGCAATCTATCATTAATTCAACCACTTTCGCTCTGTAATAGCAGTCAGGCTATTCCAAACATAAAATAATATATAGTGTTATTAACTTGGAAAACAATTAATAGTGTATAATCCTTCAAATTTGAAAGGTTTTTGCTTGCTTGGGTTTAATTGTATCTGCAGTAAGCATTCACTACAGAAACCTGTACAAGTTTCAAAAAATGACACAATATATTGACACAAGACTCATTAAGATTAAGCTGACAGAAATCAACACCTAAAACTGGTGAAAAGATATTTTTAAATACAGCAGAAGTCAGACAGCAAGAGAAAAAAAAAGCAACCAGCCTCGCTGGTAAGCCCAGCATCAATGTAGAGCACTGTTATCAGGGCAAACAAAAATTCAGAAAGGGAGAAGTGGGTATATATTTGGAGAAGCTGATAAATTAGTGAGTGCAACTAAAAGGCCACCTTTTCCACCATATTAACAGCTCTTTAAAGGTTTTAAAAACTTGACTGAAGTTGATGATCACAGAAACAGAAGGAGTTTTTTCCTGGTACATCAATAGGTGTGCACAGGCTTTGCTTCTCAGATGAAGTCAGACAGTTTCACACACGTTCGAGCAGGAGATACCAAGGCAGAGGAGTCAAAGTGCACAGTAACAAAATTACAAGTGAAAAGACATTATGAATGCTGACTGTACAGATAGATTTGTGCCTCTACTAGCATCGTTCCTTTGGGTTTTTTTTTCCAGTTCTGCACCAAATTTTTGAGTTTTCCCTCAGAAAATACAGAATGTGAACGCTGGTCTCTGAGCCAGCTGAAATTCCCAGATTTCAGACCTACATCTTACAGGCAAGCCCTCCATACCTCCAGCACAGAAATAAATAGCATTTTTCACTATGCTTTAAGCATTACTACACATTATTGTTTGCACTGTGCTTTGCACAGATGTGGTAAGCCATGATGTGGCTTGTAATCACACACGGACCATTCAAGGGTATAAATGCTGGTCTAGAAGAAGTTTACAAAGCCATGCCCACTGCAAGGAGCTGCACTTACATTCTGAGACAGCCAAACAGGAACACTGAACTTCTCTAGAACTCCTTCAGCAACTACCTCCATTTTCAAGTCAACGTGATTGCCAAAACTGATGGGCTCTGCAACTCCCAAAGGT
Organism: Edolisoma coerulescens; assembly: GCA_013397115.1. Lineage (NCBI taxonomy): Eukaryota > Metazoa > Chordata > Aves > Passeriformes > Campephagidae > Edolisoma > Edolisoma coerulescens. Next base: position 1,262,291 of record VWZW01002154.1, read on the forward strand.
CTCTGCTGAAGGGGAACCATAAATATACCACAAAGGAAGGCACTGCATTAATGATCTGGCCTGTCTCCTCCTATTTCCCTGTTTGGGCTCTTACCACGTTCCCCAAGAAACACTTAGAGAGGTTGAAGTCATTTCAGCCACAGAAGAATACAAGGATGCTCAGTTGGGTTCAGCCTCAGCTGCTGCAGCACAAGGTCTAAGCACAGCACAAGCACTGTTTGGCAAAACCCAGCCAACACAGCTTTTGAACTTGGAACATTAGAAAGAGTTTATAATATTAAATTCAGAAAGAAAGCCCAAGGAGCAATGAAACAGTAAATTGGGGTGGTGCATATTTTCCTGTTATATGTGGAACTATTTGCTTTTACCAAAAAAGGGACTTTGCCTATAGCTCATAAGGAGCTTGCATACAGCTCCAATGTGCTCCAGCCAACAGCAAATTCCCTGCAATCAGAGATGAGTCAAAGGAAAAATGCTATCCAGAACCACGTGCCAACAGACGACTGATTATGCATCGGTCCCACAGGCTGCTCTGCAGCCAATTTAAAAACCAGCAGCATCAGAGCCAGCCAAAGCAGCAACCCAGTGCCAAGTCAGTACTGTAATTGTTTGTGCCATTAAGCATAAAGAATGCCATTGCTTCCTAATCTTATGGAGAAAAATGCAGCATGGGAATGATGACAATTACTACATGATAAACTAATTTAGAAACCCTATGCTCTCTTTACATCACTGCTCACACATGAGAAAAGGCATTTTGAGGGTAGTCTTATTTTTAAGTTTTTTCCCCCCAAGAAGTGAATTATGACATCATGGATGAGGCCTATTTTAAAAAAAAAAAGGTTTTCAGGGACGGTTCCTGCTTTGTTGTCTCCTGTGAAGCCACATAACGTCATATATAAAAATAAAGCAGGAGTGAAACATGAGCACACTTCATCTCTGAATTTGGAGAAGGCATTCAGCCCTGCCTAGTGCCAGGCCTCCTAACAGAGATACTCCAGTAAGCCAGGGCAGAACAGCAGTACAGGACCCTTTCTCCATGCAGTAAAAATACTCAAGAGTTTTCTGCACTATGCACAGAACCACCTGATGTGAGGAGCTCTTTTGCCTTCTTTCTGCACTGTTGGTACATGTACTCATTATGGGTGCCCTGGTCTGTTACCCCTGTTCCTAGTGGGAATCTGTCACAGATATCTGTTAGAGTAAGGGTGTGCCTATTAGTGCTCTGTGAAGTGAACCAGAAGCGTTACTACATTTTTATATGGCTGTGAGTCTGACACAAACTATAAACTCTTCTCCAAAGGGAAAGATAAGATGAGAAAATTTTGATGCCATAAACCGAAGTCAATTATGTTACCTCACCCTTCACCATAAACAAGGAAAACATAAAAAGAGCAAAGGGTCCTAAAGAATCTTGGCAAATTCAAGTTTCAAACAGAATACTTATTTAGGTATATTTCTTTTAGCTTAGAAGTCTACAAACTCTGAGATGACATAAAACATTTAGTATCGATTCTTCTTTTTAGCATCTAAGGGGATAGAAATCACTACCTCATCCTCCTCCAATTCTTTCAGGGAAGTACAGCATCTCTACTCACTTTGAACCAATAATTCTGGAATAAAAGACTCTATTCCCTATCACTATGGGTCCTCCCATCCCACATTTTTCAGCAGTTAGGTGCAATACATGGTTTGGATTTTTTCCCTGTCAGTCTGTTCCATCGTCCCTTTGAAAGGTACTGCAAAACCCACTCATTTTTTAAAGATTACATCTTGATTCATTTCCCTGCAATGTACTTTTATAGGTGTACTAGCACCACAGCTCTCCACACTCCACAGTCAATGGACTTCGGAAGAGAAACAGTTTTGTTTTTCTTCTCATATTGTATTGCAGGAAACCCTATCACCCTTCTCAATCAAAAAATATAGATCTGTATCCTACAGCCTTTAATATGAGCTCCCACTAATTTCAATGGCTATTTTTGTTCCATCAGGAGCAGTAAGACCCAGCCTTTAGGCTGAGAACCCCGGTATCAGTCCCCAGTCCTACTGCAGGAGCACTGTTCCTGTCCCACAGGAAGAGGTGCCACATACAGCACATTTCCATCCTGCTTGTATTAATCTTTATTTCAGCACCCACTTAAGCAGAAGTGTAGATGAAAGCATTGTGTTTGCAAGGAGCAAGAACCCAACCTCTTCTTGGAAGTGGGGGTAACTGCATGTAATTTTAATTACTCCAAAAACAGAGTCCCCAGCGCTCAAAGATCCATGCCTCCTTCCTCTCACTCCAAAGTCTTTGGTAAAATCCTGCTCTATACAGAGGAATGATGACTGAATTAGAAATTTGTATAAATATTTTGCTGTCTCTGGAAATACCAGGACCAATTTTATCATCAGGACAACATTTACTATTAGAGCGTCAATGTAGCTATTTAAAGTATTTTCACAATCCACCAAAGGCGATTTTCCAAAGGTTACTACCAAGGACTTCAGTGTTCAGTTGTTCCTTACAAAGGCAGAAAAAGAGCAGCTATCTTAGATGTTATTTGTGGGGGTTTGATACCTATACATGCCATGGACATATGCAAATTTTATGCATCTACTCAAGCTGATAGGATCACCCAGTGAAACCTTCTCAAGCCAGGTAACACAGAGAATCATCCCTAAGCTTCAAGCCACTTTCCAAAGCAAACAAGCAATTGAGAACTCTCCACTGAAACCCCCAGGTCTTTAAGATACGAAATGCAGTACAACCCACAGCAGCATTGCAGCTGATCTCACCTGCTGGGTCAGAGCTGATGCCTGCTGCAACCTCCCCCTACAAACAACTTTAGAATTCAAATGCCAGGAAGCAAACTGTCAGCCTGGAACCCTCCATGCACCCTATATCCATGCACCCTATATCCATGCACCCTATATCCATGCACCCTATATCCATGCACCCTATATCCATGCACCCTATATCCATGCACCCTATATCCATGCACGGGGATGAGTACACCTGAAAACCATTGCAATCCCACTGGCAAGTGAAAACCAAGCACGAAAATAACACCCAGAAATGCACAATGATCATAAAAGCCCCAAAGGCTGCAAAATTCTTTAACTATGGAGTTCCTGAGCCTATACATACTACTTCCCCAGCCATTTAAAATTGCCACATTGCGTTCTGCAGCTCCTTCACACATAAACTTTCTATGTTCTTATTCACATACTCAAACCAATCACTTGGAATCCTTCGGTCTAAAAATAAAATTATTTTCTTTTGAATTCTGAAAGCATTACATCATATTGCTTATCTAAATTCTTTTATAAATTCAAACATTAGCCCTGTCACAATCACAACATTTATATTTAAGGCTCTTTTCAGTCATAGCTTGTTCATTTTGTTATTTCAGTAGTGTTGTCTCAGGGAAAACTGACTTCACTCACTCAGTTCTCCATGAACAAAAGCTAACTATTAAAGTTTGTACGATAAGAGAGAGCTGGTTTATAAATCAAACTGAAGCCCATTAGTGAGTGGTTTTGAACAAATATATGAACAACTATTGCCTTGAAGTCCACTCTCATTTTCCAGTGAAACCAGACAATCTCCAAGTGATAGTTTTAAAAATAAATTACAGAGATAAGAGAAATGTGTTATTTAAACAAAAATCATGAACAATTATGTACTCTCCTTTTCATAACACCACGTTAAAAAAAGCCCAGAAGCTCACCCAATAATCCCAGATATGCAATAAAGGCCTGCTATTATGAAAACACAGTAGCAACAATAGATAGCCCCATTTAATTTTCCCATGAACAGATAACCTTGCAAGAAAGGAAGGTAGCTCTAAAGATCTACCTACAGATCCAGTCAATGGGTTACATTTCTACATGTGCCTTAAAAAAAGGTCTTTTCAAAGAGCAGTAAAAAACATTTGTCCTTGAAACTGCCAAAAAGCCCTAAAAACACCCGTGTACATATAAACTGTCTCTGGTCTCCTATCAAGGACTCCTAACACGAGCCTGAAATTAACTCAGCATCCAAGGAGATTGGCATCAATTCCTTTCAATTTTACCTGTACTCTTTGGCTATCAGACCATACCTTGGCAGGAGGGGGTGTGTTAAATGCCACATCTGTTTCTAACTGACATCTAGTACCAATCTGATATATTTTGTTAAAAGTTCCAATCAAATACATATGAAGCTTTTAAAATATCAGTTTCAGAAAAGTTAAAGACCTCCCAAGTCCATTACCCTGCCATTTAGAAACCACAGCACTTTCAGATTTATAAGCAATATAGGCTGGTGTTTTTACTCTCATGATATAGCCCACTAAAAGTCTTAAAATAATGCCAAAATAACAAATATACAGAAACCAGTTCCATTGTCTTTATTTTTGTTTAATGGGGCATACACCTCTAGAAGTCTTCAAAGGGCAGTGCTCAGAGAATGGTTTCAGTATTCTGTAATGATGTAAGAGATCTGTTAACTCTGTGAAGCACCACCCAGCCCGGGATCTCACAGCACTTTACAAAAGCACTATCTGGTTACAGAGAGGAGATAGGGATTAACAGATCCTCCCCTACCCTGACATCCTGCAGGGATAAAGCATGCAGAGTTTACAGTTGTCTGGGTCTAAATTTGGAAAGCTCAGCATTTATCACGTAACACAGGATCCAACCCTCACAGCTCTGCATCAATGCATGAGATGGGTCATGCTGAATGCATGGGGGAAACTTAAATCTTACTGAGAGACCAGACTCAAAAAGGATCAAGCAGGGAGACTCTGAAAGCCAGAGAAGCCACCCAGACCCAAACAGCAAAGGGGCACCCAGCTAATTTGCTCTGCCCATTCAGAGCCACCACCTGAGACAGTCCTGGGCATTTATCTGAAAACACACAGAGGATGTCTCAGACCACAGATAAAAAGTAGCCATAATAGCTGGCCAATTTTTAAGCCATCCATTTTATGGCTGGCAAACTCTTATCTCAATTCAGCCTTAACAGCGATTTCTGCTCAAATGGGAGCAACCACAGAATATCCTCAAATGACCTTATCTACAAAGTGAAGATTTCTAAGCAGAGGAGCTCTGCTGCTTGTGCCAAGTGGATCATCCCTTTTTCTTCTGAAGGTGAATGTTGCACATATCAGTAAGTTTCTGAGTCAGTTAATAAATGATACAAAAATATAAGTATTTCCAGTAAAAAAAAAATTCAAGTGTTAACAACTATAAAGTTATATTAAAGCATTAAGAAAAGTAAAATTTGTTTATTTTCATATGATTCTCTGCTTGGCAGAAATGTGGAGTACCAAAATCACTCCCATAACTAGTTTGAATTATATGAGAGCAACTCACTGGCAATACATCTAAGATAAACAGAAGTCTTTTGCTCCCATGCTTCTGTGCTACCTTTTATCTCAGTTATGACTTCAGGCCAAAATGCTGCCAGGTAAAGTAGAGGTAAAAACTCAGGCACAGGACATACCTGTCTGGTAATTCTGAATGAATGCCTAATTCTGTCTCCCTGCAGTGTTATCAAGGACCTCTTCCACCTCAGAAAATCTGTTCAAAATTTGTCTCCAAAGTAAGAACAAAAAGGCTTTTTCTAGGAGAAAAAGCTATTACCCATGCTCCAGCAAGTTCAACTCAGCAAAAATATTTGAACAGTTTTAATCACTCTTCACAAAAGTCAGATTCAGCTGACACACAGCTAAGCTTTAACGTCTCATGGCTATGAGCTGTCACCCTCCTGTCTGAAACCTGGTGCTTAACTGCACCTCAGAAAGACAAAAACAAGCCTGGAGACCCTCTGGATAAAAACCCTAGGCCTAAGGGAAACATGAAATTCAAACACACAGTACAAGGGGGCAGAAGATTTAATGTACACAGCTTATACCTGATATAAACCTTTCATGATACCAAGCAGATCCTTCAAGAAGTGTAATGTGTAAAATAGAGTCTAATTGCACTGGAAATCAGCAGTGCCCCACTCTTCAGCATCCAGGCTCAGAGGAAGATTTGGGTCCAAATGCAGCTACACTCAAACCTTTGCTTTTCTAGACCTCTAAGGGCACAGTCCTGTAATCACTGCACACATCACAGCTGCAGTGCAACAGCCTTCAAACTGTGAGCTATAAAATGCCACACCTTTATGTAAAGAGGAAACTGTTTCACGATTTAAAATGAGATTCATTGAATTCAGCAGAAGAATTTCCACAGTGACATTCCAATGCTTTTGCTTTCAGTAGTTTGCAACCAAATCCTTAGACAGAAAAGGCCAGACAAAGGAACAGAGATGGACAAAAGGATGAGTGGGTAGATCTGCATAATACCATGCTTAATGAAAACTGGAACTAAATTTTAATAAATTATATGTATTGTCAGTACCTTCTCCTTTTTATTGCTCACCCATTTTTGTGTCCTGTGTGTGACCTTTAAAGAGTAAAATAAGCGCTTCCTTGATCCACAACAACAATCTTTCAACACGGTGGTCAAAAATTTACCAATCAAGAGGTTCAGAAGTTGAGTTTTATTACCATTTCCTATTCCTTACAGGGAATAAGAGAAAGTAATTGATACCTTCACTTGTCGCACAAAAAATGAATGGCTCCAAGCAATTTTCATTTAAGAAATTATATCCTCTGGACAATACTTAAAACAGCAGGAACCATCCTAGTGTAAGCATATAAACCTATAAAGTTACAGAGGTATTGCCAAACCAACTTGAACAATATATGGATGCATTTGCATTCCAGCTCACTGGCAAAAAACGGCTGGAAATTTTCCTCATCTATGCATGTCATCCATGAAATGCTGGGTTAATGGAAGGAATTTCATTTCAAACAAAGAAGTTAATAACTGTAAGGATTGCTAAGAAAAATTACTGTAGCAAGGGAAAAAAACCCAATTGAGCAACGCACAAATACTTCAGCAAGTAATGCAGGTTAGGGATGTCCCTGGATCTACTACTGCTAATTTCATACATTAGTTGCTAAATATTTATTAAAGCACACAAATTAACATGCACAAACTAGTTAAACATTGGAGATACCATTTTTGGCTGCTCAAATACGTGAGCAGCATGGCATGTATTTCCCCACAACTGGTACTCCCAAAAACGCAGTTCAGGAATGGAGCTCCTGAGGCTCCCACTACAGCATCACATTTCTATAAATGATTGTGTCTCATGACGAAGGACACCAGTTTGTTGCCCCTCCCAACACTGCTGTTGGGCAGCGACTCCAGAGCTTTACTCAAACTGTGGCTAGAACCCCTACTTTTGCTATTATTTTGCATACCAGAGTCAAGCAGTAGATATCAACAGGGATTTCACTGGCTATCCCCAAGCTCACCAAGACAGAGCAAGTTTGGCTGAGCACAAGAAAGGGTAAGGAGGAGGTAGTCATAAGATTTGAAAGGGAATCACTTATTTTTTCCTGTTCTCCTACTTATAACAAGTATTTCTACACTGTTAGTGCTATCAAGGAATGAACGGGTTGTGCTGTTCTTGCTCTGCACAATCTCAGCCTCCTAAGCTTCAGTTGCACCACATGCACAGACACCTGCACCACACACACAACTTCATAATAAGATTTTGTTGTCATTCCCACCAGCTAAACAGCAATTAGTGACACTACCCCACAGACAAATCAGCTTTCTCCTTGTCTGCAAGGACATTTCACACAGTCATTTCAGATCTGGCCTTTCCACCTCCCAAATCCAAACTGCTACCAAAGTGCAGCTGCAAAAGTCATCTCTCCTCCCTCTCTAGGTCCATCCCCTCCTGGATTCTGTTGGTCTCCTGCCAAGTCATATTCAAGCTGCCTGTCTTTACCTCCAAGATCTCGCATAGCAATAAATAATACAGAAATGACCACAATGTGCTGAGGAATTACCAAGTCCTTTTTAAAAAAATGGAGGAGTAAGACCTTCGATTACACCCCTCTCCATCAATTAGAGCCCAGTCACAATTCACACTGCACTGTCGCCCTCCACTGCTGCACACTCCCTTGCCCATCCTGTCGCTCCCAGATCAGAAGTGCAGTTTCTCAGACTCCCCCTGCTCCAGCATCCCACAGGAAAGCAGCAGATCAGAGAGGGAAGCCCACAGAGGCACGGAACAGAAAGGGATCACGTGCAGAACAGCACAGAGATGCTTCAGCAGACTCTCCCCTAGCTGCAGCCTCCACCACAGCCTGTCCCCAGCCCCCTGAGCTGGTTTGCCCACTGCAGGACACGGCACTCAGCCTCTCTCCTCTTCTGGGCTGCACTGCAAAACATGCGAGGTTTAACCTTATTTTGGGACACACAAAGACAACCCGAGAGGAGAGGGACTTGCAAGTACTCTGTGTGAGTGGTGCAGTCACAGGGCTGCAAACAGAACTCACCTTCAGCTCATTTTCAGACCTTTCTACCATGCTCAGGGCTGCTCTAAGCAGGTGGCTCCATCGTGACCCCAACTTTGTTGGGCCTGTCTAGCCCATTCAATTACAGATTGGAGATTAGACAGTCCAAAGATTAACTAAATACTAAATAGAAAAAAACCCCAGGCCTTCTGAGACATAAATCTTGCAAATATGGTTCCATAGAGCACAAGTCCAGATTCCTGAATAGTTTATTATTCTGTAAAATCTTCACTGTAAAAGACTGCATATACTTGAAATTTGCAAAGGTAGAAGCTTAAGTTATTTCTAGTCAGCTCATAAAAATCTGTCTTTAGCACTTTTTTCCTAAGAAGAAAGAAAGAAACCCAGACATACTCTAAGCTTAAGTGAAAAGATAAGATTCTGGATATAATACCAATATGACTTCACCTTGTATTTTTTAAGGGTTCGAAACAATACTGGATGAAAGTTTATATGTAAGCATAAGGGATCTGCCAAAATGAAAGTGAAAACCCAGCAAATTATATTTCAGACACCTTGACGTATTATGCACCATACATGCTGTCAGCTTCACTGTCCTTTCCTTTGCTGTAGGCCGAACGCTTGAATACCAATCTTATTAAACTACAACTCTGAATTTATCCACTGTATATAACATTCCAGATGTCGTACCAGCTGGGAACAGGCCCTTAGGCCATCTTTGGTTGATCTCTTAGTCGCTTTCCAGCTTTTGCCAGGCATTCATCCAAAAATATGAAGCAAAGTGCTAAAAACAGATGTCAGAGTTAATGTTTTTTCTTTTTTTTCTTCGTGGTAGGAAATACAGAAAACTTGCACCCTACACCTATTCTATGAAATACGAATGTTGTCAACAAACCGTAAGTTAATTTTAAATTAAATCACAACGTAGCAGAGTTAATTCTTACACTATTTTTCTGACAACAGGCCAGCCTCCATCGGTCTGCTTTTTGAAAATATTATGTGGTCATTTGGGTTTTTTCATTAAGTTGGAAAATCTTCTGATGTCATCAATCTGCAAAAATGGTTTCGAGTCCCTCATTTAAGAAAAATAATGGTTAACATGTAAACTAGATTGATTGCAATTCATGGTAAGCTTTATGACAAGGTTGGAGTAATGGGAGTTATTAAATCAGGACACATCTGAGCTATGAAAGAGGAAGACCAGTTGGCCCCATCATATTACAACAAATTGTTTCAACTTCCACTCACTGCAATAGGAGCAGGAGATGTTCAGATCTTCCCAAGAGGTGCTGTCTCTCTTTGGGGCCCTTAAAGGAGTTTAAGCATGGAATTTCAGAGATCAGGGCTGGAAAGGAGGTCCTCCTCCTGCCACACTTTGGAACATGTGCATCTTTACTTACGGGGGCAGCTCTGACGTACATGGGAGTCCTCACAAGAATTAAGCTATGTGAGTGCAGAAATGCTTGGGCTGTCGACTCCAAGGCCTGTGCAAGAGGTCTTCTATTTTATCTGCTCTAGACAGGGTTCCAAATCTTCTGTCCACATACGTCAGAATATGAACAAACATGTGCAGAACCAATTCTCAGAAAGTCCTCGTGGTGCTGCCAGCAGAGCCTCCCTTCAGCACGCAGGACCTTGGTCTCTGGTACAGCAAAGCACAGGAGACCATTCCCACTGCAATTACACCTTACAGGGATGATAATCTCTTTGGAAAGTCCTTTTGAAAATTAATTTTGGGGCAACAGCCTTCATTTAAAGGAAGGCACTTCACTGCATAGAAAAAGGAGTATTTCTAAGAAATATTTTCACCCTCCTTTTCTTTGCCTCACATTCATTAGAATGCAGAGTGAAAGTATGAGAAAAACAGACTATCCTATAGCCTCAATATTGAAGAAGCAGGAGAAGAATGAACATTAACTGGCAAGCTCACTGTAAAGTATAAAAATACGTGCAAAAAAAAAAAATCTTTTTTTAAACGGAATAAAAAGGGCAGGACAGGTTGAAAACTTAGCCCTAGCACTTTAATAAGAGACTTAGGATATAATTCTGATTCATATATTAGACTTCAATACTGCCCTGAATAGTTACCACTGGAGCCAGCACTCAAAGGTGGTAAAATTTCATGGTTTATAGTCAGATATTTGAACACATTTTATGTCACCTATTAATAATATCAAAAAAACATTCAAGCCAATGCACTATATTTCTTTTAAATAAAACTGATGCATTCTGAGTCTTTTTTTCACAAACAGTAAAAAAAAAAGGTATTTTGCCATACGTTGTGTTGATGTTATGAGACATTATGTGAGCTTGTTTCTTCAGATTTATACCTTATACAACTATATTATTTAGACAAAGGAAGATCACTGACCTATATGCTACACCTATCAGCAAATATGTGTATTTTTAGCAAAGATTGTGCATGAGAATGGGGTAGTAAACTACATTTTGTCAGCATTTTTTTAGGTGATTTGAGTACAACATAATTACTGAAACAAATCAAATACTTTGAACACAGGATTCAGAGCAGCATTCATAGGTTTGCTTGTATGAACCACAGAAAATTCTGTGATCCTCACCAAATCCAGAAGCTGGATCAAATTAACAAAGTTCACCATACAACAAGTCTCCACACATCATTTGGACACCAGATTTGAAAGAAACAAACAGACACCACTGAACCTGTCTGTTTGCAGACACTGAGGCTGCAGGGATGCTGGTGCTCTGCAGCATCTACCCCATTTCCCAGTAGCTCCCTGATCCAACAAGTCCATAGTATTTCTTTTGGGGTACCTGAATGCAATCTGGCTGAAATCAATGGCAAATCTCCTCTTGCATTAAAAAATGAAGGGCTGATCCAAAGTCTATTGAAATTACTGTGATTTTTGGACCGAAGCCTAAATAATCAGGTAAAGGAGAACATATCTTGTATTTACAATTGCAGCCATCTCCCAAGGGCTATTTTAAAAACTGCAAAAACATCCCACATCATACAGCAGCCTATTAGTACTAATTTTTCTCACCCATGTGCAAATACTCTAGTCTCCTTCATGAACCTGTAAATCAGTTAAAGGTTTGGTGCCATTTTAGAAGTCCTTTTTCTCTTATGCAACGTAAAAATGTTAAATGAATAAAGGCTTACACCATCAAAGCACAAAAATATCTTACAGCATGATAACACACACAAAAAAATTTACTACCAATGAGATAATTTTATAAAGCTAGATTACATAGGCTCAAGTGGAAAGAGGTCAGGTTTTATAGTCTTAGGAGTATTTTAAAAAGCCCAGATTGTTTCCAGTTCTCAGAGTTCTGACTGCCTTTCCTTCCAGACCAAGAATCAGCATAACAGTTGCCTGTCTATAGGAAGGTGGGGGGAAAAAACACAGAGAATGAAAAGGAATGTTTGATTTGCCAACCATTCCACAGAACGTGGAACCTACAATTTGTGTCAAGTACATTGAAGTACCTAAGGCTGATGTTCAAATGCAGCATTACTCCTTACCAGAGACCCTGCTAAACACTCAACCAAGCACTGAGCACCTTCGACTGCTGCCTCAAATCACATGCAAGCACATTTATTTCTGTAAATAGTTTCAGACACGCAAAAAAAGAAAAAATCTATGGACATTCACAGGACATCCTGCATGCTGGAAGCAGCACCCAAAGTTTCAGTGTTTTCTTGGGGGTAAGGGTTTAAAGGGATTAGAAAACAGCAATAGGTTATGGTCCAAACAGAATAGCAAGTAACTGCTTTACAGAAAACAGAAGGAAGAAAAAAAAACAGAGCTCCCATAACATGATAAAATTAGTAACAAATTCCATATACTTTTGGTTCTTTTACTACAGAGTCTCCCAGTTCTGTTTCTGAATACCATGGACACCCTCTGTACCCCTAAGCCTCCAAGTCAAGGCTCAGCATCAGTACTGGTGGGACACACACCTGCACCTGACACACACAGCACCAGGGTGTTTCACATCAGGAGAATTAAAATGCCTCAGATCCTACAGCACCACAACCTGTAACACATTCTAACCTCTGAAATTGAAAAATACAAAAAAGTCAATAAACCTAATTTACCATTTTGTTGTTATTGCCAAAATTGATAATTAATGTTTGTAATTTTCTTCCCTGTAAGCAAAGAGCTTTTGAAGTCTAATAGTAGAAATAAATTACGTTTAACTGGCAATGCTGACAGTTATTTTGAAACAGTGCAGAGCAAAATAACTGTTGGAAGTGGTAAAGAGATTGTTCTTTAGTTGTCCCAAGGCTGGTTCATTATGCAAGTGTTAATGACACCAAGAACCATTTTAACTATTTCTAGAAACGAAGCCAAAATATGCAGATTTTTAAAAGATTTTTCACTTCATCTTCCACATTAGTGGCATACAAATTGGAAGAAATTTAGGTTCAAGTACATCTCTACTAAAAGGGTCATTGTGACATCCAGTCTCTCCTATAAATAATTTTCCCATGCTGGACAAGCCTGAAAGGACTGTTAAGGATGTGAGGGATATTGTCCACATGCTCAAAAATATAAATTCCATTTAAATTACCCACTGCTTTTAAAAACAATGTAATTCTATCAGAAACATCTTACATGGAATGAATCATTTTATCAAGCAAGCAGTTTTGCTAATCATTATTCTAGGGACAGTATAAACTGAAACTTCTTTCATTTTTTCACTAAGGGTTTCCAGATTGAAAGGGAGAAGCTGCTATAAACTCATAGGTCTTTAAATGTTATCTGTGGCAGAAATGACACAGAAAGGGAAAAAAAAAAAATCAAATTGATCACATTCATCCTTGGTGAAAAATTCAGCAATACAATTTTGTCTTCTCATTCTTCAAATTCAACAGGAGCTTAAACAGCTCAAGAAGTTCAATAAATTTAGCTGAGTTACCAAAAAACTAAACACAATCTGCTCTTTCCTTGACCAAGACCAGTGAAAAGACATAGTTTCAAAATGTTTGTGCTGTGTAAGCGAAGTGATTAATGCACCATTAGGCTTTATCAGCCTAAAACATCCTCTCATCCCTGTATATCTGAAGAATGGCTTTCCAGTTCCAAGCACTGCATTTCCCACACTACTTGAAATATATCTTTTTGATTTAGAAGCACTTCTCTACTGTATCTCAATGAACTCTTATTGATAGATGATAGCAGCACTACGTCAGAGCTGGGTAAGCATGGGATTATTTCTGTTACCTCCAGACCTTTCAGTCTTAATTTAGAAGGCTGAACCTAAGCCTTTATCAATGTCAAAATTCTTGGATAAGAACATGTACCAACTTCTGGAGGTTCACTGAGGGCATGAGGAGGTCAGTGGGAAATCCACATTGCATTGTATCAATCTCTCATGATTTAGTCATTGGTCTCCTCTGAAGGATGTCAAATGAGCACCTAGTCTGTGTAATGTTAATTCATTTCATCAGGTGTCTTGTTACTAATCCAATGTAGCAGAACTGAGTTAAAGACTTTACAGTAAAATATTTGCCTAAGTACACATCCTTCTGTCTGCTCCTCAGAGAATGAAAGTTAAAAAAAAAAAAAAGACTTTAAATCTATTGCTAGAAACTGAAAGATGTATTTGGGAAAACCCGGACTTGTAAACATTAGAACATGAAATACTGACTGAATGTGAGTTAAAAAAATTCAGTGTTTTATGAAAAACGTGCATGGTAGAGATGCTAGAAAAGCAAGGCATTTTGTATTAAAGTGGGGGTTTTTTATATGTAGCTCAACCTCAAACTGAATAAATGTGAATTTGTGGCCCCAAAGGTATGTCTAAGAAAAAAGGAAGAAAATCAGTATCCCCTGCACAGCCTTTTATCATCCACTGGAGCAGCCTCAATATCTGTCCAGCTCCCAGGGGAGCAAGAATAAGAGAAACAACTGAAAGTTTAGGTCCATTCTCCTTTCTCCCTTGAGAAACCAGTCTGGGGGATGACCCTGCAAATGAGGGGTCACTTCTGCTACCTGGGAATGCTCTGTCAGCTGCTGAGGTCAGTATCATCACAGACACAGAAGGACCAAGGACCCAGGCCAGTGAGTTTCACCACAGAATTTGGTGGAATAGGATTACAGCCTCGTAGAACGCATTTGATCCAAATTGAAATGATATAAAACGTGTTTTCTGCAGAAACTGTATTATTACAGATTCCCTGTGAAGGCTGTACTGCACAAGGTGAGGACCTACTGGCTTCTGTAAGGATGATTTACACACAGAGACCTTTGGCAGGCTCGGGACGAAGGCTGTAATACAAAACAAGAAAGTCTGTAATTCTCAGGGCACGAAGAAACACGGGCTGCATGCAGAATTCCACTATTTTCTCTGAACAACAAAACCCTGAGCTTAAAATGGTAGCTGGTGCTTTAAAAAGTGCCAGTTCCCCATTCAGTTTGCCAAAAAACAAAAGTATTTAAAGCCAGTTTTCAGTTCACTAAGCAACCTATCACACACCAGTAATGATATAATTACTCGTGCATATGGTTCTCACACACTTCCAGCCAGAAATTAGCCTAAACAAAAGTATTGTTTAAATGGGATCATGCCTGACTTATGCAGTACCAGTCTCTGTAAGAGTAGTTTTGCCTGAAATTGTAAGTGGTTTTCATTTTCTCATAATCCTTGCCTCCTTTTCCTCCCTTCCACTCCAAATCAGAAACACATTTCGCTTGATTATGGAGCTAATTTCCTTACCCCCAAAAAAAACCAACCAAAAACCACACCCTTAAAAATAAAGAGGGCAAAATTAAACCTGCAAACAAAAATATAAAGGGATATATATATATATAAAGGAATAGAATTAAAAATATTAGGGAACACCTAACATCACCTTCAGTTAAATTTTCAGAGAAACACCAAATGATGCATCTTTTTATCTTCAGCCTTACAAACACACGGCTGTAAACTCCTCAAATATGATTTAAAACACGTTACCAACATCTGTAGGATTAGTATGGAGTACCACAAACCTGACCTAGTAATTTGTTACTTACACAGGATGTCCCAGCTAAGAGGATGGAATGACTTGTAGGATTCAAGTCAGAGAAATCTAACTTCAGCAGACTGGCTGAGTGAGGACTGCAAGGTCAGTCCTGTACACTGCAGAGGAGCAGCACTTCTAACACAGGCTGAAATTCCCACAGCCACGTATTAGCAGTCACAGTTCTGGTGCTTGGCTAAAATTAAGTTCATCAGTTCATTCTCCAAATACACAAATGAAACCACCAAGTGTTCCGCAGTGGAATGCTTTCATTCTAGAAGAATGCCTGAAATAGTTTGTGGCCACTTGAAAACAGTTTGTGTATTCAAAAAAAAAGAATCTCTAAATGAAGAGCTAGACATTGAGATTCAAGACGTTAAGTCTTTTTAATAGCTCTGAGTGCTTTTTGAGGGTATCAACAAAAATGGCTCGTCAGAGAATAAGTTCACAAATTTCAGGCTCCTTCTCAAACGAAGGGGACTGGAGCTTTATGTACTTGGGTAGCAAGTGAAGCACTAACTACAAATCTTCCTCCCTTCTCGGGATTAGAGCTTGTCTTCACTGATGTGTTAATTTGCAGTAATGTCCCTTACACGACTCATCTCCCAGCCTGAAAACGTGGGGCTCCATTTCCCCGGTGATTTAGAGGCAAACGAGCAGGCAGAGCAATAAAAAGGCTCAGACTGGGAGCAGGAGCCAGCAGGCAGCTGATACCCAGCACCAGGCTGGGACTCAGGTACCCTTCCAGAGGCAGAGCACGGAGGATGGCAATCAGCAGCAGGTGGAAGGGGAAAAGAGCCGAAGGAAATTGTGGAAAAATGTCTGTCAGCCCAGCAGGACCCATAAGACAGCTTCTGTCTGCACAAGAGTTTCCTCGGTGTAATATGAAAAACTTTCAGAGCAAACACAAACAGTTATTGCTGCCAGAACACAAATTAAAAGGTGGAATAATTGGTTCCACCAGTTTATTTCAATATTAATTTTTGGATTAATTCAGATATTTAGATCCTGGGTTCCACTGCTTTTTTTTTTAATTAATCCTTTAAATGCCATGCTCCTTTTCCCCCTGAAAAAGCAGAAGCCAAGACAGACTATTTCTATTTGTGGAAGACAAGGCTTAAATGAGAATATTTATCTTCTCAGTTTTGGCAGTCACTTTATAGCAAGGCACTTTTCTAGCAAACCCAAAGAAAGACTAGTTACTAAATGAATTGTAGCAGCTGCAGCCCATGTATTACAACTTGCACATCTAGTTGAAAACAGACTGACTGGTTTCTACCTTACCTCGCATAGCCAAACACTCACAAGCCTGATAGTGCAGATTTTCATTAATATTTGTTTAGAAACAGATTTCTTTGCCAAGATTTGACTACTTAGAGCCATATATCTAATTCCAGAATCACGCTGTCCTTGTTGTGAGTTTAAACTGGTAAACACCATAAAATTTAGAAGCAGCAAGGTCAAATAGAAAGCTAACTGGTCAAGCAAACATTTTCTCACTTGAAAGATAAACTTATTTTCCTTTTTCTTTCCTTTTTTTTTTACCCACACCCCCAAGAGAATTCTCTTTCAGCCAGCCAATCAAAGTGGAAATGTACTTCAAACACATTCAGCTCAACCAAGTTTTCACTGCTGTCCTTCCTGGTGGTCCGTCATATGGAATGGTTTTAATACTTGGAAGCAATACCTTAAGTGTCAGAAAACAAGAACATTTTATTTCTTCAAGAAAGCTTTCCAGTACTACTAGTATTTTGGAAAAGAAAAAAATTCCTCGTAGTAGATTAAAAGGTGAAAAGCCAAAAGAAATCAGAAAGGAAACTAGGAAACTATTCCTTATGGCAAGGTTCAACATGTATCTCAATGTTGGAGAAAGGGCTATTACCTGTATATTTATTTCACAATTTCATTTATTTTCATATATTTATTCAGTTATTTAATTATTTTCATGAATGGTAGGAGAGGGGCATATTTTTTTTTTCAATCTCAAATTTCTAACAGCAGTTGAAGTCTTCGGCTATGCATCAAAACCTATTTGGTACCAAGTTAGTTTTAAATTGCATTGACTCAGTAGAATTTCAGAAATGCAGGATGCAATGCACTGATAGAAGACATCACTTGGTAAACAATACAGGAGCCTTTAGAAAATGTTCAATTTAAACATTTCTACATTTCTGTCCTTTGGGATCCTTCAGAAGTATTTGCTTTGAATCACTGTTTCTCCCTGAAGATATGGCAATAAATGTGTCAAAACTGTAATGTCCCACTCTACGCAGATGTCACCCCAGTGAATCAGGCTGGCAGTATTTAATCAGATCTTAAAAGGTATTTTCTTCTAGAGTCATAGAAGCGGTAAAAAAAGGTATTCACTGAATTTTCAAAATATCTAGCCAAAGAATTTCATCTGCATGTAATTCTTAAATACACACACAGCAACGAAATATGCAAAGAGGTTAGTGCAGTCCTGTACAAAAATGAGAGCACGGTCCTGCCAGATTAAAACAGAACAAAATGTACTATCTTGCATGTACAACATGAATCTATATGTAATTCTGCTGGGCTAGAGCAGAGTACAGTGTGTTCCTATTAATATTTACTCATCTTTCATCTCAAACTGTAAGCTTGTCATTTCAGATAGCAAATACTTTTGAATATTTAAGTAACAGCTAGTTCTATCTTACTGAGATTACTTACTAACAAAGGAATGAACGATTCTGATTAAACTGGCTCCCTGCTTGAAAAATATCACACACAACAGCCAAAGAAAACCCCTTTGAAACATTCCTGTGTTTGGAGGATGTAAGGAAACTAATCTTGGATCACGACGATGATGATGCTGCTATATAAAAATATTATCCATCTATCCCTGGAAATTTTACTGGCCTGGATAGAAGGAACAGCACAAGGGGGGAAAGGCACACTTGGGAAGACAGGGATAGATGGTTTTCCTGCAAGTATCTCAACACTGGTCAGCCAAGAGAACAGAGGTTGTGAGCCACCCTATTCTCCACCTCCCTACCACAGCCTCAGGAACCTCTCACCCCTCTCATCTAATCTGTCCCCTTCCATGGAAGCAGAAGGAGGAATGACCTCCAGAGCACACCAGATCAGACCTCTGGTTCTGCTGGAGTCAAGTGCACAAGGTTATTTCACTTTTCCAATTTTCCAGTGTAACTTGGGATGTACTGGAACACCAGGAGGCTGCAGGATTGCCCACAGGACAGTTCTGGAGATCATGGAGAAGGAAGGAGTGTACTTCCCACAGGCCAGCAGCCCTTCACAGTAGAAGAAGATAGAAAATGGATTGCTAAAGCTAAATTAAGGAATTAAGGTGTGTGAGATGCTGCTGCATTCTTTATGTAGTAACCTTCCAGTACTGATTCCATTTCTGTGCTGGACAGGCTAAAATGGGCTTTCAGTGGACACACATTCCTCTCTTTTCATTCACCTGTGCATTCTTATCACATTTATCATGTACCAAACCTATCCATCCCAGCTTATAAAAATTCAAGAGATTATCCAATGAAGGATTTTCACCCTCTGGTTATAAGACTTCCATCCGTTCATACCAGTAAACATCAAAAGAGTTGAACGAAACAGAGAAAAAAATATCTACCTTTCTGACCCAGTTTGACCACAATACAATTGAGTTTTGTACTAACATTTCAGCGAAAGTACAATTATAACTGTATATTATTATAAACCTACAATTAATTCCCTAGAAAATCACGGAAAATCTTTCTATTCACCAAAGAAATCCTGGTTTACTTGCAGGAAGGTAAAGCTAGAGATACAGATCAGTTCCCATCTGCATTCAATGTATTCACAGCTTTTAATAAATAATGCTTAGGGACTGAATTTTCTTTCAAAAGAAACTGCTAATACAGTTGCTTTTACTTTCAGCATTTTGATGTTTCAGCACCACTTTCAGTTCCAGGAATTCAAACTTAATTTCATACTGCTAAGTGTCTGGGAAGAGCAGGCTTCAAAACTAAATCACATTTATGAAAGAACAGAAGCTGGCCATATCCTAGATCCAATCCAGGTCTCAATGGAATTAATGGAAAACTTTCCATCAAATGGAATTCTTTCCATCAAATGGAATTGAGGTTGGAACCGCTTCTGTAGAGAGCTATGCTGGTATTTGAGGGTTTTTCAAGGGGATTCATTTAGTTTGTTTTTTAATCAGCTATATTATTCACACAGTCCAAACAGTCTAGTCAAAGACTCAGACTAAGCCTCTGTTATATTTGATTTATCATCTTCCCTAAAACGTGCTCCATTAAATGGAAACTATTTTGATCAAAGTGTATAACCTTTACAGTGTTTTTCAACTACTGTCATTAAATGCAGGCTGAGTTGCAGCTGCATTTTACTGTCCTATAAGTTATTGCTTTCCCAGGTGTTTGGTCCAAGGAAAGTCTTATCCAAGTACCTTTTCTGTTGATAATCAAGACCCTCTAGGGAAGCAAAAGTATGAATTATTGTAAACATTTAAACTAAATTCAAACAGTTCCCAGTGGCTCAGCATGCTTTCTATTGTATCTTTTCTGTTTCCTTTTGTCTGTCTAAAAAGATTGTCAGTTTAAAGCCTGAATAACCTCACCTCAGTTCTCTCTTTTAGGGTAGGGATGAGCAAACTATTTTCTTCAAGGAGCTCCTGCAAGGAGACCATCTCTCAAAATAAAACTGCCCATCACTGACAGAACCATACCTTGTGATGCAGGGAAAGTTTGGCTCTTCTCTCACTTCTGCAGGGAGTGTTTCCTAACAAATTCCCTCCTCTTACATTAAGAAACGTACTGTAAGTGTCTATGAATGTAATTCAGACAGTTTTGATGTGAAATTCAACTGACTCCTGGAACACATTGTGTTACGAGTAAATTTCCACAGCATGCCACACATTTCCTAGGTTCACTTCAGATCTTTTGCCAAGATTAACAGCATTTCTTTCATGTTGCTTTCTTTACATTTATATCTATATTCCATGTTTAACATAATGTTTCTATGGGTCTGGAGAAAACATTAAAGATTTTTAGCTTCAAAAAAAAAAAAGATTGTTTCTTTCTAAACACTGCTCCATCCATTATTGCACTTCCCATTTGTTTCTTTATAATTCACCTAACCTTTCCTTACAAAAACCTCATGAACTAACACAATACTCTGACTTTTCACAAGCTGGAAAATGCAAGATCTGCCTAACACTGATTTTTCCATTGAATAAAACAAATTAGGGTAAGTCAAACAATCACAGGAAGGACAATCACCTCTAATTCTACACATTTTGCAGATGAAACTATAAACATCTATTAACACATCACTAAAATATTGCTGCTTTTGTCTCCATTACATCCTATTAATATTTTCCAAAAGTGGTTTTACTTATTATTTATGCAACTAAGTGCCTTAATTTTGATTTTGCGTGGTGTGCTATCATTGGATTTGCTATAAATTTGATGTGCCTTCAAAAGATAACACACGCTCTGCATCTGAATCTGTTTCACAGTAATGTTTATCTCAGGGCTACATGAACATGACAATCTCTGTGATTTTCACACACGGTGCACTGACCTGGTCATCGTAACGGTAAGTGAGGAACTGCTCCCCCGTGGTATCCTCAAGGAAACTCCCCTGTGGAGAAAGTGCAAACTCGGGCAAGAAGTATGCACCTTGGGGTTGCTCTGCTCTTGTCTGTAAGAAATTCAGAAAGGTCACGTTACACCTACTACAAACACAAGTCATTTTTTAGAAAAACTATGCAGATAATTACAAGATCTAGAGATGAACTTTTGGAGGGGAAAAAAAAAAAAAGTAAGGCGTTGTGTTTTAAGGCACGGTATTTCTGGGTGGGTGTTTTGCTGTGATGGAGATATGCTAAATACCTGCAGAGGTCCAAACCAAAACAAGATGCCCCAATAGCAGAATAATCTACTAAACCAAAGGAGACCATCTCTGGCTTATCAACCATCACTGCTCAAAGACATTCAAAAAGCAACATAAAACTTCCTTTGTCCTCATACACTTCACTAGAGAAGTGGCTGCTGCAGGCAACAGGCTTTGGGGTAAACATAATATATTTATTTTTACAGGAAGAAACAAAGACAGAATCACAGAATAACTCAGCTTAGGATATATCTTGAGGGCTCATGCAGTCCAGTAGCGTTACCTATGACACCATGAATTACTTCCCTATGTTGCAGAAAGATACTACTGCAAAGAAGAAATAGGAAGGGAGTGGGAATGACCAGAGTGAACACAGGCAGTGCTCCATATTAGTTCAGGATGCTATTCACAGCTGGGGGAGAGCATTTGAGAACACACTGGGAAAGAAAAAAAAGGCTCATTTCAAGCTACAGAGGAACTGATTCTATGAGAATCCTGGTTGGTACCCCCAGCTGGGCTGTCTGACACCTGGGTCCTGATTAGAGAAGCAGCTTTTGCTCAGAGGATCTGTGCCTGGTCAGCAATCACAACACACCTGAAGTGTGCTCAACACACCGAGCACAGGCTGGGCCAACACCATCTCATTGCACTGCAGGTCTCAAGCAACCCAGATCCACAGCAAATGTTCTGCACAGACTCTTCTGCCCTTATTCCTCCTGCATTTAACACCACCCTGAGAAGCCAACTGGTTTGCATACTAGAGAAAATAATCAATCATCTTCTGAATGCAGAATATTGAGTCCAGCTGTGGTAGTGAGGACAGGGCAAGGAGATGAACATTACCTTCCAAAAGGTTGAAACCTTCCAGGGAAGAAAAAAAGGCCTGAAATGTACACATTCCTGCTGGACATTTACCAATGAATAAACTTAATAAATAGGGGTGTAATTAAACTGCATATTTTGACATTTACACAGCAATTTTACATGAAAGCTGGCAGTTGCCATCGCCCAGTTTCTAGACTCCTGGCTAGAACTGTACCACATATAGGTGCCAGCTAACTGGAGTTTTCAGAAGTAATTGACATAATTCAACCAGTTTGTGGTGGAAAAGGAAGGTAAGACCTACTGCACTTTCTCTCTTGCAGAAAGTTCACTTTCTGAAGCTCACCACTTATCTCATAAAAAGCAGATGGCATGTCACTTGCAGGATGGTCTGGAGAAGCTTACAGTGCTTTTGCTTGCTCTGTTGTGAGCTGTCAGCGTGTCAGGCTGCAAACCCCATCAGTCATGACACCATCAGATTAACATACTTGGTTTAAATCAAGCAGCCTTCATATAAACTAGAAATAGCTTGCAAAGGACATGTCTAGACTAGGGTAAAGGTCATATTTCAGCATGCAAGACTGAACAAGATTGTAAAGAGGATTTTTTCATCAGGCCTACCAAAGAGTACTTCACATTCACATTGTATTATCACGACATTTCTATAAATCTTATTGCAGCAGAGCTCTGACTTTTACACTTTAGCCAGCTGACTTTATTTATGCATAATTAAGTAACAAAACACGGATTTTTATCTACATTTGATAAATAGTTTCCCCATAAGGCCACCAGAAGAGGTCCACAGTTACACTTCCCACTGAATCCGAGCTGGCTGCAGCTGATGCAAGCCTTGACATGTGAAGCATAACCCAGACATGAAACGGGCTGACATAATCTGGCATCCTTCCCCACTGGTTTCAATGGGCTATCGATAGATCCTGTGTGAGGGGATATGGCAATGATGTAATCCTATGATTTCAGCACAGGACTAATGGATAAGAGAGATGCATTTGAAATCTCACGTGGCCTGGGTTGAAGTTCGTATCATTTCTGCCTCGGTTTTGCCAGGTGTAAAACAATTAAAACACCTACTGACCTACATTAAAGGTGCATTCTTTAGTTTATATTTGTAGAATACTTGGAAAAGAATACTGTTAAGTGCTAGTAATTTATAACAATATTTTTGGAAGACCTGCCTCATTTACAGGCAGAAGAGAATCAAAATTACCCCCACCATGCTTCTTAGCTAATTGTATATATCACACTGTTGCCTAATTTCTCATAAACAAATTTTTCAGTAGGATATGTAGCAATAAACTTGTTTTTATTTCTCATCTTTGTAAGTCAAACGTTTAAAACATAAAGTCTTTGCACATTAATCAGTATTATGCTTTGAATATAAAACATGCCAATATTTGAAGCTGAAATAGCAATTTGATAAACATAACAAGAAAAACTAGGGGCTTCTAACACACATTCCATTTTCTTGTTAAAAGCTAATGAACAGCTAGGCACTGGAGAAGCAGAGGAATGCTTGCTAGATCCAGGCAAGCAAAATCTGGCTTCCAAGCATGGAAAAATTCTGTGTAAAAGGCAGAGATTTTATAAGGTCACACAGGAGGTTACAATGGAAACTGATCTGTCAGCTGCAGCAACAGGTATTGCTACCTGTCTAGTATAATTCAAGCAAAGCAATTAATTTTAAAAAATTTAAAAAAACCACTAAGAACCCTCTGTGAGCTGTCATGGCAAACCGATGTTGAAACCAAGGAATTACATCTGATAAACAACCCAAACTGAGAATTTTTAAGAAATCAAATCTCCAAATGTCCAAAGAACTCTTTTGTAGTCACTCACCAAAGTAGCAGAAAAACATTTTTATCCTCTAGATGCAGGTACCTTCAAATAAGCTGCATGTTCCCAATGCACTTTCATTCATACATTGTACTGAACACAAAATAAAATGTTTCTACTTAGCCCATTTTATTCCCCACTGAGGAATCTACCAATGCTTCTTATGAGGCTTTTTATATTTCTATGGGCACTTTGGCTTAAACATAATTCAAATTTCAACAGTCTGTGGGTTTATAGTATATTTGAGATCATCTCTGAATGACTTAGCTAATCTGATATAAATTCACATTTTAAAGTAAAGACTATAAGTGCAAGTTTCAGAAAACAATTACATTCCATGTTAGTGTTTTAGGTCTGTTTAATGGCCAGTTTAATCTCAACAGCTTTAAATTAAATGTGTCAAGTTACAAGTACACTTAAGATTTAGAACAGGCATTTCAAACCAGCTTTTATAATCTTAAGCATATGAAGACAGTAGAAGGTGATAATGTAGCCAAAGGAGATATAATATTAATCACTACATAAAATTCATTGAAATTAATATATCCTGTACCAAGAAAGTATATATTACCTACTGACAAAAAAGAAAATATAAAAATTGGAAACAGATCAGTGTTTGAAAAACCTTTCTAGTCGATTAGGACATGTAACTTATTAGTCAGAAACTGAAAAAATAAGGTGGTCCATGCTACATCTTTCTACCTTTGTGATCAAGGAGAACTATATTGATCAGCAGATATTTTATGTAGGTCCTGGGAAGTGTGAAATGGCACTGGGTTTATTCAAGCCTTATGCTGGAGCACAGCTTTGATCTCGGGCTGTGATTGCTTCCTCGCTCACCACTCCCCACCTGAGTGCTGAAAGACCAAATTACTCTTCCACTTCCAACTGCAGAAGACACCAAGAGTTGCCTGTATCCAAGCCTCTGGTTTTTAGATCTCCTTCCACCAAGAGCTGCACATTGTTTTTACTGCTGCCCAGCTTCACTGCTCTGTTTAACACTGACTAGAAGCATCTGCCCGAGTAGCTGGATTTGAGGATTTGATTTTATTTTATTATTGAGAGTAAGAGGAATGGCCAGTGAGTGCTTCCCAGCCAAGGCTGCCACGAGCAAGTGCATGGCTGAGAAGGACTGAATGCCCCCACACAGCTGAGCATCCCCAGTGACTGAGCACAGTAGGTGCTGCTGGGACACAGCTTCTGGTTCTGTTTGACCCCAAAGGAATCCCAGAGGCACATTCTGAAACCATCACACAATGCAAAGTACTTTAACTGCTCTTTTTTTTCCCTTTATACCCAGGATTCATGTTGACTATTGCCATCCAGCTCACTCACAATTATCAAAGCAGGGCAATCACTAAACTGTAGAGTTTCCCTATTACTAAAAATTATAAATATTGATCATTGGTCATTCCTTCCAAGTTAGAGAGTAACAATTTCATCCAAGGATTTAAACTGCTATTGTAATTTCAGATAAATTAAAAAAAATCTCTTTTAGTCTACAGAGATAATTTGATACTAAGGCCAAGACAAAGCTCAACCAAACCTCATACTAGCATGCTACTATTCTATTTAATCATAGCCAGCAGGAGACTTGAAAGTAATTGTTCCATATTTATATATAGACAGCAGCTGCTTAAGAAAGAGAGTTTTCTACTAAATCTGAGCTGTGAAGGTCAAGAAGATGAGAAAACAGATTTAATGTCTCAAAGAAATGACTTGAACATAATTAGAAATAAAACATTACTATTTCAGGTACAGAGGAATTTTTAATTTTAGACTTTATTGGCACCAAGAACCACGTACAGAGAAAAGTAAGAACTCTGCTGTTATGTACACTTAAGACATACAAACATTACCTAGACTTAAATCAGTCATTCCCTGACTAAGCCTGTGTCCTTGCTGAACTTGGGAGCATAATGAGAGCAAAGTGGAGTAATGCAGATGAAAGCTCCAAAATGATCTATTTCAAATGCTGACAAGGACAAGCACCATGTTCTTCCTGAAACTGCCTCAATACCTTACTTTTAAAAAGAAACACAGACAAAAGATAAAAGGTCCAATCAACTAAAGCTTCACAGCTCTGCACAACTGCACTACCCTGCCCAAAATAAATTCTATAAAGAAAAGACAAATACAGTGAAGGCAGTTTGCTTTCCATAGTTTTGTGGCTCTTTTATTAGTTCTTGTTGGAAGCAGAAAATGGGCAGCATTCATTTCCAAAATCATTATTTTAGGGGAAAAAAAGACAGGAAAAGCAAAATGAGAAAAGCTATCTGCATTCTTAATGGCTTGTAAATACATGTTTGTCAGATTAATATGCACAGCAAGTCCAATCATATACCAAAATGTGTGTATTCCCATTTAATTCAAGTTAAATTTCTGTCTCCTAAGCTGCTGCAGCATTTGATTTACGCCCCAGGGAAGTAATATACCAGCTAAGTAGCAGTTTAGTTTAATGGATTTTCAAGGACTCCAATGCAAAAATGTTAGATAGAGCACAGCACTCCAGCTTCATCACAACATGAAAAACTCTATTTGCAGATAAACGACGTCACATTAACAGTTCAGAACTTCAGCTATCTCCAGAGCAAGCAATCGTGATGAATAAATATCTAGTGAGAGTCAGATTAGCTTTTGTCATGGCCAAGATCTACAAAAACAGCTTCCTAATGCTAGACACTCTGAAACATTTAAAGACCCTGCAAGCAAACCGAGTTTCCACAGAAGCTGCCAGCAGCTCAGCATTTCTGCAGACCAGGCCAATTATTTAATTATTAATATTAAACTAAGAGGCCAGCATTTCAAATCAGAATTAAAACACAAATGTCATTTCTCCTAGACAAATGAAAGAGGACTTGGCTGAACTGAAGTCAAGCACTTCTTCATAGAAAAACCCTGAAAAAGAGCTTGGCTGTCAGATTTCATCAGGGAAATCAAAACAGAGACAACCTGAAAGACTGAGTCAAAAGCTCTGCTGGGGACAGAAGCAAGAGTGGGAGACTCAAGGATTGTTCTTCCATGTTGCATGCTCTGTATTAGTTAAAAGCAGACTTAAGGCATGTCTGATTTAAGCCCAAATCTAATGATTTTTCCTCTCATCTCTCACTCTAGGCCTGTTAGAACATGAAGAAACAAAACAAGCTTGGGAAAAACGTGCCTCTAAGTTGAAGATACATACGAAGATAAGCAAAAGACAATTCTTAAATATTTTGGATAAGCCACCTTTTTCCAACACAGTAAAATGCTGCCAGCAAGCAACTTAGAAACTGATAGTTCAGCTATTGTTTCTGGTGTCTATCACTGAAAATTGAACCTGAGCTGTGACTATAATCATATTCACAGCTGCAAGAAAGCAACTGCCTACATCATCTCTGCTGCTCAAACCATCCTGCGCCCATTCAGGCACTCGGAGTCATTCCAGTGACTGGAATGTGCTGGAGATCACGTCACCACAACAAAAGGGCTCAGCCTAAACCTTTCTTCAGGCTGTCTCTTTGTACAGCTTTAAGCCAACACTGAAACAGGAAAAATAATGGAGATCATTTAGTTTTTAAATTAAGATCCTATCTGTCAGTCTTTTCAAAAGGGCATTTCCACCACCCTTTTTCTTGATTAAATGTAAATACATTTTCCTTGGCATAGCTCGGGCTGCAGACTGAGATCAACACATTTTGAAATCTTTTTCTGCACCTTCTAAAATTTATACTAGTGATTAAGCTTTTGGATATTTATCCACAATTACTTATGTTTTCTCTTGCTATTGTCTGGCTAAAAGATCAAACGTTTCACTGAAAGGCTGCAGTAGTATTTAGCCAAAACTTCATTTACTTTCAAAATCCAGCTTAAATATCGACTGTGCTTCATATTTCTAAAAGAAACATGAATCCTGAAGTTTTCCTTCTTCCAGTGAAGCTTCTTCTAAACTCTGCTAGGC
Source organism: Edolisoma coerulescens (assembly GCA_013397115.1). Lineage (NCBI taxonomy): Eukaryota > Metazoa > Chordata > Aves > Passeriformes > Campephagidae > Edolisoma > Edolisoma coerulescens. Next base: position 1,290,129 of record VWZW01002154.1, read on the forward strand.
AGACTCGACCATCTTTCCAAATAATTGATTGGATGTGCCTAAAATTTGCTCTAAAACGAGCAGCACTAGCAGACTGAAGCTGCTGCCAGTGATAGCAGTGGCAAAGTGCCCAGTGACACCCTTACAGAACCAGGGCCCAAACCCATCTGCAGCAGGACGACATCCCTTGCAATGTAACACCTACTATTAGGTCTGTGAGTAACGCTGCTTACTCAGTTCTCTCTAGTTTTGTATAAGTAAGAGCCAAGGGGAAAAAGTCAGCACCCAGACAAGAAAACCCCAGAGCAGCTCACTTCCAATTATTGTCAGAAAGTTACTGACTGTGGATCAGGTCCTGCTTTCCAAATATGCAATACCAAATTATTTCCCCAAGTCTTTAGCTTAGCCTCGGGGAATGGGGAAGGGGCATGGCCATGTTTAGATCCAACAGAAAAGCTATTTTATAGCTTATAGATAAAACAATCTATTCTTGTGAGGGAAGATTCTACCTGCATGTTCCCCAAAGCCTGTGCTTGGGGGATGTTTTCACTCTTTTTTTTTTTTAAAGATTGAATCCCTTTTATCAACTCTCCTCTGTGATGAAACAGTGAAAGGAAGGAATATCTGGAAATGAGACAGAAAATATCTCTGAGACAATATCTCATTTAAACCTCTTTTTAAAATCTTGCAAGACAGACACAGGCAGCTGAAGCCTAAAAAGATTTTTTTTTTTATCACTTCTTTCACTGTATATTCCACTACTCCAGATAAAACCTTCTTTTTATTCCTTATGTATTAACCTAATAATTTGTAAAATTATTGTCATAAATAAAGTCCTTTCAGTATATTGGAGCATATCTTCATGGAACTCTACCTTTTATTCATTGACAGTTTCTAAGGGTTCTCAGGATCTCCACAGGAAAAAAAAAAATGTTACCAAAGTACTATGGGCACCCTTAGCAAAGAAACCAGGATTATCTAATATTTTTTTAAAGTTTTGTGTTGCAGTTTAAACTGACAGGCAGCTAAACACCACACAGACATTCCCTCACTCACCCCCACAGCAATATGGAGGAAAGAATCAGGAAAAAAGTAAAACTCTTGGCCTAAGATAAAGACAGTTTATTAGGACAAAGAAGGAAAAGAAAATGAGAAAAATGATGATGATAAAAGAATGTACAAAACAATTGATGCCCAGTACAAATGCTCTGTGTTGGCTGACTGACACCCAGCCAGTCCCTGAGCATCAGCCACCCAGCCCTGGCCAACTTTCCACAGTTTTCTTGTTCAGTGTGATCCCATCCAGCATGGGACATTGCTGGAGGAGCAAAGGAAAGAACAAAAGGCAATGAGAAAGGATATAGGGTTCCTTCAATGGGTAGAAGAAGCCTCCACCATGAAGGGCCAAGACACCCTAGAAGCTCTGACAGGCCATGCATTAACACAGACCTTAGGATTACCCAAAAACACCACAAAAAATTGATGAATAGAGGCTGTAGCAGCCTAATCCTTTCCTAGTGGGATAAACAGCAACCAATTGGCTTGCAATACCAACATCACCCTTTTCTAATAAATTACTTCCTTCTCATCCCCTTCCCCAGTATCCAGACTGGATAACTATTCTAAGCTGAAGAAAGGTTACAAGAAAGGCGTGAGTGCTCCAAGGTAACCAAAAATTACAGCTGAAAAAAAAAAATCCTCCTAAAAACTATCATAAAGAAAAAATTCTGGGAAGCTGAAACTCCACGGCACCATTTTGTTAACAATTCTGCACAGTAACTGTAAAATGCCTCTTTGCTCCATCTGGCCACAGTGACTTGCCCACAGTGGTGTGACAGCAGGACCCAGGATTTAAGGAAAAGCACTCTCTATTCCATATGACCAACTTCTCTAGGTGCAGGTCTAAGCACCCCAAGGAAGGCAATACAGGTGGTAGAATATTTATATGTGAGCAAAATGGGACCTAGGACAGGGTGGGGTACAGCAAAAGAGTGTCAGCCACCATCAGATAAACAGGATAAGGATGAGGGAAAGTAGGATACAAGACTTCACACAATACTTAGTGTTCCCATGCAGTATATTATCCAGAACTAAAACATACACTCAGTTCTTACATTCTCCAGTGTTACAGTACTATTCATCATGACATATTGTGTGACTCAAAGTTGTCAATATCCTCATTTACAATGGCTGCTCTCAGGAGAGTCTGGGACTTCTGACTCAGATTTTCCCAATTCTTTTTAATTTAAATTATAACCTTAATGTTATTAATGTTATGTTATGTTAGTATGATTATTTATAGTTAATTTCCTTTTGAGTTTTTTCTTTAATAGTGATATAATTTGAACTGACACAGTAACATGCTTTTCATATACTTCAGTTGAAATTGTGCCTGAGGGCAGTGAAATTCTCATCCATAAGCTGCGTGAAGAAAAAAAAACTCTGGCACTCAGAAGCCAAACACCTGCTAGAAGTAGTGGCAGATCCAGATTTTTAAGAGAATTCCTGTTGCATAATGAAAACACAAAGAAGGGAAATGTGTGGGGTGATGGAATGGTATTAAAACCACGGCACTTAGGGGAAGAAAAAAAGAATCCTAAACCACTATACACCTCAGAGCTAAATGCTGAAGATTTTGATATTAAAGTTATTCACAAGTGCAATTAAAACCAGAGATTTTTTCATGTGAGGAAACTTGAACAGTGACTCTATCATATATAGCAGGGCACTGCCTTGCATTGCTAATGACAGGGAGTTTTCTCCCTGCCCTCAGTCTCTGTACATCTGCTTCTGATCCAGGTGGCAGGGAAAAATTGGCAAGTATTCAGCCCCCAAAAAGGCTGCCCTAGCACTAGTAATTTTTCTTCTTTGCATACTGTTTATACAACATTGTCATCAGCAGCAGTGTGGTGGTTATCATGAACTAAACAGGTAGAAGAAATGGATGGAATTGCTCTGCTGCTGTAAATTACTACAGATTCTCATGACAGAACTTGACCTGGAAACAGGCAAAATCTGAGCCACCAAGAACTGGAATAATTTCTCAGCAGGAAAATACATCTTTGGCGCAACTCTTTTGAAGATCAAATAGCCCAAAACCCAAGTAGGAGAACCCAAAGGACATGCAACTAAGCAACTCTGACAGATCAGGAAGACAGAACACATCTGATAATCCATACCTAGCATCACAAAGCTTTTCAGTGACCAAATAGTCTGTAAGTACCACAGCAGAGCTTGGGCTAACACTGCTCTTCACCCACCCTTCTCAGCAGAGCACCAAGAGTCCCTGCTACCATCTTGTCAACATTTCCTTAAAGAGGGGCTGGGGGGGGGTATATCCCAAAATTCCACTTACAAAGACAGCCCACCCTGAATAAGAGTGTAAATAATCAAAATGGTTCTCCTCCCTGTTACTTCTAGCTGAGGCATCCTCTCTCACCTGGAAGAAACCAGACTGCAGAGAAGTGCCCCAGCCAGATGTTCACTCCCAGGCTCACTCAGGATTTCCAACAGCTCAGCACACGAATGCATTTAACACATGGTGAGGAAAACGTGATTTTTCCACTGTTAGTTTTCCACTACTTCTGATAATTTTAGTGATATTAACCCAGCTCTTTGTCTACTCTTCTTTCTCCACTGCAATAAGTCCCCTTGCAGGGTTTATGGACTGAGCAGCCTTGCACATCGAGTTGGTCAGGCACATTTTCACAATGAGGAAGCAGTTAAATGGTCACGGTTCTGCTGTAGGAATGTTGGTTTAAGGCTATTAATAAGGCACATGAGGTGAATGCCTTTCAGCCAAGCGCCCTCCACGTGTGCACACCTGTTTCAGCACGATTTTAAAAAGAAATTCCCAAAAGAAACTGTTCATAGCACGCAGTCTCCGAGTCTCAAATGCATTTCTGCAAATACTCTGGAGGTTTTAAGCCTTTTGTGCTTTGCTGGTGTCAGGATTTCTGATACCCCAACCTCGAGGCGAAGCATGCTACTTCATAGTAAACCATTTTTCCCTAAGAAATTACTTTTGTCTTACCATTCATCTGCCACTTTGAGATTGCTGACAGTGACTTCCAGTGTCATCATTCCCACCTGATGTGCTACTGCTGAAATGGTTTCCCAGACTGAGGCCCACTGTTCAAACACTGCAACTCGCTCTCCAACCACTATAATTCAGCTACACTTAAATCTCAGCTTAACTATTCCTTCAGTCCAGTGATGCCAGTCTTGATATTTATGATCCATCCATTTTTCAGTTTCCTCTCACTTTTTGCAGGGGAGAAAGGGTGGTTGTTCCAGTGTATTTCATCTTTCTCTCTTGCCAGTGAAAGCATCTCAAGCAGGGCAAAGTTTTAACTGTGTGTTGTGCTGGGCCAGACACACTAAATAGCATTAAAATTAAATGTTAACTAGAAAACGGTTCAATAACTGAACAAAAAGCAAATAATGCAACTATGTAAGGGGACATACCATTAATCTGAAGATTGTTCCCTTCCTGGTCACAACTCATTTGCCAGCATTAACTGACAGCATTTCACTTGTACACTCCCTAATAAGCCACCACTCAGATTACCCTGCTTTTGCAGCAAACCCCAGAGCAATTAAAAGCTCACATGACAGGCACTGCAGGCATCTGTTCACTGACAACTGTTAAGACTAATGGTCATTAGCTTAATGACTCATTTTTGTTCTTCTACACAATGTGTACAGTAATGCTGGAGGACTGATATGGTGAAGGGGAAAGGGCTCTTACTGAGGTGAGAAAAGATAAACACAGGCCCTGCTGCTGGAAAGAATGAAATAAACCCTCTGAATGAACCAGAATTGCTGAAATGTTAAAAGACACAGCTGAGCCAGTCAGACATAAAATGAAAATAGAAACTGCTAATTCAGAACAGGGTGCCTGCTCTAATCAGGATAGTTTCAACACTACAACTTTATCACCCATCTTCCATGTCCAGCAAAGAAATTTCACTAAGCAACTTTAAAATGATCCAGGTGATTACAGAAAGGCATTCAATGAACAAAAAAAAAAAGGATCAAAAATGGACAGCAATTAGGAACATCTGTAATTCAAAGGCAAGACATTTTCTAGAGTTTTGGAATTTAAAAATATATGACGGCCTATTAAATGCTCTGCGTTTTGTTTAAATATTTTAAGCACCGAGTGCCTTCCTTGTGACTGATCTCATCACATCGCATTTTTAGTCTTCTAATGGTCAATATTTCGAATGCAACAAGTAGCAAGTATAAGTGAGTGAAACAGTTGTGACAGAGGGAACACAGAAAGATGGGCCATGTGATTGCATTCCTACTCACTCATCTTGTATTCTCATCCGAGCAGCTGAGTGGATTGCTTCCCTCTGTGTGCACTGCTCTGGGAACTTGGCCCCCACACCCACAATCTGTGATTTGCCAATACATACCACCTGCATTCTGAGGGAACGGAAGACCTTCCTGTGGAGGAATATCTTCCCATCCTGTGTGGGTGTGCAGCAGCAGATGTGTGTGTACAACGGATAGCTCCCAGGACAGAGGAGCTGAGACATGCCATAAGTCATGCACTGCTTTCCAGTGGTGATTATCTTTCTACAGGAAATTTGACAGAGTAATTTTACTCCAGAATATCACACTGGAGTTTAAGATGGCATAGCAGATGGATAGTAGGACGAATGGCCTTGTTCCCTTCTCTTTACCAGCAGTCTGGAGAAGCTAACTGGAGGAGGTGGTAACTTCTCAGCAGTTACCAAGTTCCTGGCATTTCACTGAACCTACCAGCAGCTCAAACTTAGAGATCCACAACAGAACATGAAGCAGAGACTGTAGTTCAGCTACTGAAAAACCCTCCTGCTTTGACCAGTAAAGGCTGTGGAGGGACTGACTCTTACTGTTGCTGCTGGTACAATCAAATCTCTTAAGGCATTTGCCTTGCATGCAAAATGAGCCATCAGCTGTGAGTGCCATGGACATCCTTTAGAAGGCGAGTCCTTCGGCCTCTCCTGCTCCAGCCAAGTGGAAAACACCACTATTTTTCTCAGAAGTAGGATGACTACACTAAGGAAAAGCTTTTCAAAAGCACCCTTGTATACTGAACTCTAAAAGAGTACGCATAATCTTGGGTTTTCCCCTTGACCTTGTCTTTTGAAAAACTGCCGTGCCTCTTGTAAGACACGGGATACTCTGCTCACTACTTTTAAAACCAGCAAAAGGGCAAGGGGAAATGTGGAGTCCCCAACACATGCCTCATGTCTAACCAATGGTGCAAGATCATCCACTCTTACACCTAGCAGCTGCTCTTTTACCACCACCATTTGCACTTAAGGTTAGACAGAATTCTTGACAGCACAGTTTAATTTCAAAGATTTACAGAGGGGCACTATTCCTGCAGAATATTTTTCAACTATTCCTGAGCACTTTTGGAAGGATCTGAGGCAATAACCTCCCCTGAATTTTCTTATCCGCAGTCAGCTCTTAGTTTGCCAGTACAAGCTAATGTGAGCTCGGAGGCCAACCCTAACAGCTCAGTATCTAAAGCCTTAGCATGGTTCCAGGTTCTCATATGTTTGTCTTTAGCATTCTAAGACTTTTCAAAATACAGACAGAATCCAAGAACAATGGACTGTGAAAAGGGAGGGAAGTAAATTCATCTGCCCTTTTATTTAATTGCAGAAGATTCCTTTTGCCCTGTACATTTATGAATTCTCAGACTAAAGACAACCACGACACTAGAACCTTCTCACTCTGGTGAAATTGCAGTGGTGTGAAATACTGTGATCTTACTGATTCAGTTGATCTGTTCTTATCCTGCATAATTACACATTTCTTCACATTCTCCACTGCTTTGCAAACTGCAAACAATAAGAGTCTCACTGTTAAGCCATGCTGGAGTTATCTGTGGCAGTATTCCTATTTTCATTTGCACTTTTTACAGGCCTGGTTTCCTCTGCACCCTACACAGAGTAAAATGCTGTTATAAGAAGCCTAAGCAGCATCCATTTTAAATAACAAGGTCCAAATACAAATCTTAACCTGTGTATTTCTCTGCAAGATTGGCTGCACTTGGAATTATCAGTCCAGAACATCTCTATTTCATAGCCCAGTCCTTTTGGCCAAGAAAGATGTTCTTTTATCGTGATTATAGTGAAAAAAGCCAACCTGCTGGCCTGACTCAGGCTGTAATTAGTCTGTGTCTTTATACAACCTTTTTATAGTTCCTGGTGGAAAGGCTGAAGGAAATCCTACACATCACACAAGGTCTGAAATTTTTTGTCCTCTTGCAGAAAACCATTCAAAAATGACTCAATGAGACTTTTCCCTTCCCTATATGATTTTTCTTTCCCAGAGTTAAGATAATGCATGCAGCAATTTCCCTCATTTTGAGTTACTCCAGCTTTAATAACAAAAGTACTGACTGCAAATTGTCCTATAAAAAAATACAACCCGTTTCTCAAAAAAAAAGCCTGATTACCTACTTATATAAAACCCTCAAAGAAGCAGCTACACACTTTGAAAGGAAGTATGGGACAATAATTAAATCTCCAAGTCAAAAGTTCTACGCCAAGAAGATTTAATATGGTCCCTAAACCTCAAAATAGACCAAAACTCTTCATCTCTGCCATTTACAAATACAGAATCATTCCAAATTACCTAAAAGCCATTAGAATCCAAACCAATTCTTATTCTAAATCAGTGGGTTCTGTACTACTGCTTCCTGGGAGGCTGGGGGTCAAAGACATGTAGGAAAGGGAGAGTCTCCCTCCCAGTTCTTTGCAAGGTATAGAAATTACATTTTAAAAAATCCAGTAATGTAACAGGAAACCTTGTGCTTAAATCCTCAAGTCTACTGTGAGTGGACAAATCAGGGCACCCCACTTAAATAAATAATCCATCTACTGCTACTAATTATATTTTTCTCTTCTCATGTAGATGAAAAACAGCCAATTTGTACTATTTTCAGAATAATGTTCAAGGAACAGAGGAAGTTATGTACAGGACATTTTAAACAAAGTAAAAATAGAGAAACAAAATTCAACTTCAGTTGGGAAAAGTTTTAAAGAAATTAAAGTTAATAGAATAAACCCTTCTCTGTAAATCTCTTCTTATAATTTCCTTTAGTTAAAGATAACAACATATTGGATTTAAGTCCATACATAACATATCAAATGCTTTTTTTTTTTTTACAGAGGATCTATTCATAGCAGCTTGTATTTGCAACATATGCAGCAAATTATACTATTAAACACTTAATCCCAATAAAGTTTAAATTTCACCCCTAACAATAAAGCTTGAACAGTTCTTGCCATACTTGAAATCAGATTCTAGAAATAAACAATAAAAGTCATAGGCAGGTATCATGGCAAGTCATAACTGAACATTTGAGGCATATCTGAAATACAGCTGGTTATGTGGAAATGTTCTGATGAAACAATAAGAACAATCATTAAATTTTTTTGCAGTTGGCAAATAAAAAATAGAGCAGACATTACCAAGAGGTAGGAAGATAACAGCCAGGTGAGAGCCTTGCCATGCAGCTTCCATGTCTCTGAAAAACACGAGCTCTTAGGTGCCCTTCACAGCAGCCAGGAGTGATCCCACTCCAGAGCACTGGGGAAGAGCTGAGCACCTCATCCACCCTCAGCACATCCAGAGGGAAAAATCCCTTCTGCAGCAGAGATGCCCTGGTACTGACAGCCCACAGAACCTGCATTGGCTGGGGCAGCTCTCCAAAAAGAGGAATGGACACAGATGAGCCACACCAGCACTTTGAAAGCTGAACAGAACACATACTGGGGAACAGAACTTGACAAGTTTCAACACAAATACCTGCACAGAGTAATAAGTTTCTGAAAGCAAGATCCATTAGAATCACAGATGTCCCAAGAAATCTAAATTTTATTTCTATTCAGGTGCTCCGTATATTATTTTTGACCTAACTGATATTAATTATGCAGCTCTGAACAGGATTTTTTTCTAAGCTACTTTCTTAAAAGAGTCAATTCAAACACAAAAGAGAGATCCTGCAAGCAGGCCCCTATTCTACAAAACCAACCATGCCACTGCAAGCCCCAGAACAGGTATCCAGCCTAGCAAAATGCATCACCCTTCAACATGAAGCATCATTCCTCATTTTTATCAACCCATATCCTTATTTAGCTGTGCAAAAAGCTCTGTGTCTAACTTCTCAACTAAAAATCATGCTGGGGTAAATCATTGTTTTGTGCAGCAGCCCTTTAACTTTTATGTAGGGAAGAGTCCATCAGGAACCTGTAGCTATCTAACTTTTAACTCACACTAAAACTCAGACTAAAGACAACCTCAGTTTGGCTGAGACTTTGGTAGTGCAATCACACATGCTACACATGCACGCATTTCCATACAGCATGCACACAGGAACAAAGTTTAAAATGTCAGCAGTGAACTGAAACCTTGCACACCACCACTGAAGAAGAGAGTTATACTTTCAGAGGGCTGTTAAATGCTCCTTGTGAGAAAATGTGCTAACTTTTCTCTGCAGGCAAAGGCATAGACTCTTTAACAAGTACTTGGTACTTTGGATTTCACTTAAAGACACGGATGGAATTTCTCAGAATACAGATGTCTAAATCAAATCCATCTATCCCAGACACTGAAAAAAGATTTGGGTCCTTCATCACAAGAACAGGTTAATGGAACTGGACCTGTCTCCTATCAGCTGGGGAATCCCATTATTAAAGTCAGAAAATTGCTTCAGTAACATGGAATAAATTCATGAAGGTGTTCAGAGCAGTCTGATTTTGGGAAGAGCTGGGGAAGAACTAGCAGGTGCAAGGATGTTGCACTCAGAAAACTCTTTCTCAGGAGACTGGATAGAGTTGATGACATGGGAAACTTGGGTTGCCAACTTTCTAGAGAGTATATAACTCTGGGAAAATTAATTGGATTATGAAGGTCGAAGAGAGAGGCCAGCACATTATTGAAAGATAATCTAATTGAATTTTGCCAATTTTATCTGAATGATTACTCTCCAGATGAAAAGCTAGTGCCACTTTTTCATTGCTGCTAGTCTTTTTTCTTCACTTCCCGGCTCCCTTCCTTCACAGACCCACCGGGAACTAAGAAATCACATCAGTGGACATTTCCCACAACCAAAGGGTTGGTTTTGTGCAGCCAGCTAAGATTACTCCACATTTATTGCAGCTTTTCTTGAGAGAAGATCATCCAAACTCAGCATCCTTACTCTCAGAGTAAGGCACTCTCAAACAGAGTAGGACAATGCTGAGTGGTAACAGTGGAACCTAAAGGTTGGCTTTGACTATTCTGACCCAGACATGCACATTTACTGGTTAAAGTTTGCATAATTCATTCAAATTTTGTGCCAGACTAATCTTACTCCATGAGTTAAATTTTATTCATAGCTCAAGTCTACATTCAAAATACGACTGGGCTATTATGGATGCAAAGACTTATAAAAATTGAAAACTCCCTTTGAAACACATGCTTTCCAGTAAGTGCAGCTAGCAAAATGCAAAACACGGTCAACATTCCTGCACCATGATGTCAATTTTCATATGCACAGACAAAATGCTGCTAACGTGTAGAAATCAGCTCTGTCTTCCTCACTGGTGGTGAGCTCGTGTCTCCCTCTTTTCACTCTCAGAACTGCACCACAGAGTGGAGACTGCAACCCCTCAAAAGGCTCAGAGACAACTTCTGAATAGGATAATTCTGGCAAAAAGCCACATTGATTTTTAAAAAGTGAGTTTCCATGTTCTGCTTCAGTTCTCCTGAAAAACAATGCACGTGCTCTGAGGAGCAGTTTTGATGTTTCCTTCTCCAGCAGTGCAGAGGAATTCCTGCCAACAGGGATGGACCATAACACCTGATAAAATGGTCTTCAGTGACACACAATAAAAAAGTTGACATGCAAAAACATGGAAATCACTTCAACTTTTGCAAGGTTTATAAGCAACAGGAAAATTATCTTTATTATCTCTCCTTTTTTTTTTCCAGAGAGACAAACACAGCTATTTTTCAAGAAAACAGCTGCAGGCAATGCTTTAAACGCCATCTGTCCTCAGCAGTTACATGATGAAGAGATGGACTGATTCACACCACACAACAGGAAATACGATAGCCAACTAGTTAGCACTAATAAAATTCAGCCTCACTTTGCTTCCTATGGGCAGGTCTTACTCCAGGAAAACTCCCACTGATGTCTCAGGCAAAGTGCCTGAGGACTCCACTTGTCACTCGAGTGCAGAATGTTGCACTGTTGAAGTAGAAAGCCTGAATTTTACAAAATAAGGTCTCACTTGTGGCACAGCAACCTCATGAAGGATCTTGTACCTCTGGAGTACAGGAGCCCTCATACTACCACTGATTTAAAGTGAGCTTCTGGCAGACAAGGCATGATGGGACCCTGAACAGCACAGCTGAAGAGGAGTAGGTCTTTTCTTCTGTGTTCTCAAGGACTGGCCTTAACATTTGAATTAGTAAAAAAGAAAGTTTACAATTCCCACATTTCACCCATTTCTAAATAGTGGCATCTATGTGACATATTACAGATGGCTCAGAGAGGTCTAAATTCAGCAAGAAAAATAAGCAATTACAAACAAATACATCATTGATGTCTGCTAAGGACATAATTCAAGCAAGTTCAAAAGATCAGAACAAAACCCACATGTTTTGTTATCCCAGCTAAGGCCCTTCTCAAGATGGTTATCTACAGGAAGAAATTTTCTCCAAGAAAAGCTTAGTGTTCCGAGAACATCTCTGTTTCCCTTGGAGAAACCATGCAAGCTGGGGGTTTTTAGATTAAAATTTTATTATTAATTTTTATTTATGAGTTAAACAAAATTTTCCCTTTCATTGTTACACTGCATAAGGGAAAAAGCTTTAAAAGGTTGAGTGTTAAGAACAGGTGATGCTAACAGGATATTGGAAAGGCCCATGAGACTTACAACATAAAGTAAAATGTATGTGCCCATTGATCTAATTGCTTACTAATTTTCCAATCTATTCCCACCAGATAACTAATGGCATTTTAAGCCCAGCTCCTGGCATTAAAAATACATTTATAGTTCCCTCCTAGCAGAAGATAAACAGCTGCATGGTGAAACCCCATACCAGATGGCATTCTGGAGGTTTTCCTTATAGTTTTGACCAACCTATTGTGTTCCAAATTTAACTGAAAGAGGGAGGAAAAGGAAACAGGAAAAGCATTTGGGTGTGCAGCTTCACATTGAGGGGAAGGCAAGTGCTCTCTCATGCAGGGAAAATGTCTGGAATATTGGTGTTTTACAGAAGGACTGATCACATAATGAAAGTGGAACTTAAGCCAAGCTGTATTTAGTAAAATATCAGAAGCTGTTTCTCTGTTTATCTTCCTCAAGTAAATACTAGTGTTTGTTTAAAAACAAGAAGCTATTCCAGAAATTAAGCCCAAATTTCCTTGCATACTTGAAAAATCATTCTAAAATTCTAGCATTTGAAACTATACCAGAAACATCCTAAAAAAATCTGCATGAAAAAAATTAATAATAATATAAAAATTTTAAAAATATTCCACGCAGACACAAAGAAGCCAAGAATGTAGACACCCATTTAGGTTTAGAGCAAGTTCTCATGTCCAGGACAACCCTCGAGATACTCCTGGAGTTTGGAGAATGTATTTCTTTGTTAATTTTTAAATTATGAGTCGTAACTGACAGCACATCTACAACTGGTTCTACTTCAATGATCCTCAAGCGTAGCCCCAAGGAACACCAGAAGGACCTAAAAAACAGCTGAACTGGTTCAGACCAAGGAACCATCCAGTCTATCAGCTTCCAACAGCAGCCAACAACTGGACACCCAAAAAACACGTCCAGAGCAGGAATGCTGCAATACTTTCCTGGACTCACTCTTCCCAGCCTGCTGGGGTTCCTGGCTACAGTGCTATGGAGTGGATCTTCCCCATGCTCATCCTGTCTCCCCTGAAATCCACAGAACCTTCTACTCAAGAAGTATGGGAAGGAGTCCCAAATATCATTGCATGGAAGAAGGCCACCTTTAATTGTTTTCAATCTCCCTCTAGTAGTTTTACTTAAAGGCACTCAGTTCTTACACTGAAAGAAAGAAGTTACCGGGTGATTCCTGCCTAACCTTTCCACCCCATTCATAAAGGGATCTGAACTGTATCCAGAGCCCCAGCACAGGCAAACCAGGAATTCCTACAGTGAAAGGAGGATACTCTTTGCTTTATCTTACACCTTCCTTTCATCCCATTTCCTAAAGTTCAGTGAGCATTGTCAACTGCTGTTCTATGAAAAGACCTACCTGAGAATCACCAGTCTATTTGAAACATGTAATTTTGTAGTCACATAAGGCACCTTATAATTATATAAATAAAGTTATAAAATCAGGAGACAAAACCAGAGCCTGTTCAAGCAGTCTTATCAGTTAGTGGCTTTAGCAAAATCCCCTGCACAGCATGCAGCACACACAGCCCATCTCTCCAGGGATAGATGTATTCTCTGTCCTGCTTTCAACAGAAGCATTGATGAGATCAGCTGAAAGAATCCATAAAATGTCACATGTACCTGGCAGTTTACAACCAGGATATCACCCAGCAAGCAGACAATACTCAAGACACTACTATGCTATTGGGTTTTTCAGCCAACATCCATGTTACTCAACCAGGGAACAGTTTAAAAGTGACTGAAGACTCCAGAAAACAAAACACCAAATGAGTAATGAGACCTTGAAAACATCTAATAAGGGAAGACTCTCAGGAGAGGAAGCCAAATCATACATTAGCATATTTCATTTCCTATACATCCACAGAGAGCACTGAGCTTGTTCAGCCTTCTGCTTCCCCTGCTACACCACAAGAGGCTGCGGTAGCTCAGAAAGCAAAGAAAATTTCCATCAGAAGAGGCAAATCTGAATTTATCGGAACCAGTACCCATCCTTTTCCATTTCTCCATCCCAGCAGATGGCCTGGAACAGCCACGTATACAAGCAGGGAAATTGCAACAAAAACAGGGGGGGTTGGAGTTAGTTAATTTCTTGCTGAATCAGCCAGCTGGGAATAAAGCCAGGTCCTGCAATCTTCTCAGAGCTTCAGCAAGGTGCAGGCCAGGAAACACTTATTGCCAGAGACTGAGAAAACACAATCCCTCACTCCTCACATTCTGCAGCAGTGCAGGTGTGTCCATGTCCATCTTTTTTCTATGGTTCTAAAAGGCAGGGGATCAGGCAGCTAAAACTCTCCTCTTTACACCTTGATTTGCCATGCAGTGAGCCTCTCTAGGTCCTTTCACAAATACACACTGTAAATGTTACCCTGTTTTGCTTGCATTCACTAACAGGAGACTGCATCCTATAAATTTTAAGCAGCTTCAATTTTTGGCAAAGCACCTGATGGCAGAAAAAAACACCATTACATAAACACAGAAATACATGATTCTACATTTAAACAAATTTTCCACTTATTTAATGCTACAAATCAGCCTCATTAACCAGTTGGGACCTCCCACCAGGACACCAATGACAACAGTTAGCATACACCAGCAATCTAGTAACTGCAACCATAAATGCAGTTTTAATATTGTTTCACAATTTTGTTGAGCTGACTTGCATTCACTGTGTTTCTAGTGCATCCAGAAGCATGACAAACTGACAATTCTTGGAAACCACATTTCTCAAAACAGACTGAAAATACTGTTTCCATTTTCCCTCCATAATGATGTTAAATCTAATAAATACAAAATTAGAAACAGAAATAACATTGTTGCTAAACACTTTATGTAATATGCTGTCTGGAAGGGATTTATTAGGCCAAGTTCTCAAAAACTGCCCTCCCTTTAAAAACACGTGACACTTGTACTTGCACTTCTCAAATATTATCCAACATGCACTCAAGTACTAGAATCTGCACACCAGAAACCTATTCTTTCAAAAGAATTTTAAGGGTGAAAGTTTTGGTTTAATCAGCTAAACATGATGGAAAATACTTAGTTTTTAGAAGTGCCTAAGGCACCTAATGCCTGCCTGCCACTAGATTAATTGAAATTTACCTTGTTTTGAAAAACCCAGCTAGGCACTTACCAATGCAATTGAGCACTTAACAGTGTTTGTGTTAAATGTCTCAAGTCTTACTGAAAGTCATCAAAGCAAAGACTCCACAAACCCTTCTGAAAATACTGCTCTATCTGCATTAATTTAGCACTCTAGTGTGGCCATCATCATCCAAAGGGAGTTCACAGAACTGTCCTTCCTCCTACAAGTTGGAGTGAGGACATTTTGAAAATCTGACCCTTAAATGCAAGAGCACTCGACAGTCTACAGCCTTCAGCTAATATCAAGTTCTCCCCTTATGGGAAAGAAAGTTATGTGCACGATCTCAAAACCTAAAGGAGTTATTGTCTATCACTGACAATGAAGTGAGTGCACAGAGCATATCAGGGCTGTACGGTTCCTGTGTGGGTCTCAGTAGTCTCTCCAGAGTTGCCATGGCTGTATCCAATGTCCCTTTTGGAATGTTGTGCTCACCATCAAACTGTACTTCAAAAACAAACCCATTCTTTCACCATGCACACATGGTTTTGGAGAGATTTTGCCTAATATGAATTACACTGGAATTGTTCAAGTGTGGCTGTGTTGGACTGCTCACACCACAAAATTATCATCAGTCTTATCATCTGTATGAAACTGTAATAACACATTGACTTGACTAAAGTACAACATTTGCCCAATATGATATACCTGAGATTTCTTGGATAGACTTACAACACAAACAACTATAGAGGCACAATTATGAATCTGCTCCTACTATCACTGAAATGAATATACTTTACTACTTCATTGCAAGCCACATTAGAGCTCCTGGGGATGCAGAAATGTTTAAAGAAAAGTTTCAAGCCTGAAGACAAATATGTGAACCCTACAGGCTCTAGAAGTAACAGCAAATAAAAAGTATTTAGATTGTAAAATGTATACACTTTTGAAGGAAAATGCATTATTTTGGATGGCTAAATCTTGAATTCTGGATGGAGAGTAAGAGCTTTAATATCAGTACAATAAATCATGTAAATTTTCAGTGATGCAAAGACAGGAATGGAATGTGGTGCACTGTGCAGAACTGCCACATCAGTGCTGTTTATGCCCCAATTTGGTAAGGAATATGAAGGATCCAGCTGCACCAAGCAGACCTGAATGAGTAATTATCAGTGACTAAGCATTCACGTATCTTCTGAAACCAAAGATCATCCTAGAGCCATTCCTTCATTTCTTGACTACTCTTTCAAGAGAAATTAGAAGCCACAGGCAGTTGTTAGAGATTATTCCTACTCTTGAGGCTTCTCTAAATGTGCCAGACTCTTGGATATCTGGTTTTGGAAACAACATTTTGCAGCTCTACACACAACTGATCTAAGTAATTTCTGTCCAACTTTCAGTGTAACTTCATGAGAAATTATCATAGTAACAAATAACTTAGATAGTAAAGGGGGGCCTTCATTGATGACATCTGTACTCTTGGTCATCTCCCATAGCTGACTTTAATTTTTTATGACTACATTTTAAAAACTAAGTATTCATACATAGTTTGTGTCTCAAGTCACAAGACACATGCATCAATTTTTCAGGCAATTCCACTCTTGGATTGTAAACTGGGGGTAACAGCAGTTCAGATTCTATGAGCACTGGCTGAGCAATCATTATCAGTCATAAATTTAAAGCATGTTCAGAAACTTAAACATAAGTTTTCTGGTAATGCAGTCACTGAGCTGCAACCTTGTCAATAGCAATGAATACTTTAAGTCAGAATACTTGCACAGAGTCTCAGATGTGTTATTTGTCTTTGGAAGCAGCAACTCAATCTTCACACTAAGAATAAAACCACAGGCCTTTCGAGGCTGGTGGCAAAACTCCAGACAGGGGCAGAATTGCCACCTGCCTACAGAAACAGAAAACTGCTTCAGATTTAACTCAGGACTTGCCAATCTCACCCTGGTATTTCTGATCGAGGTTACTGGATACTTAAGAACGTTGTATGGCATGTAGTTCATAACCTATTTTTCTGGACATCAGTGTGCAATACATTCAGTGACTGTAAAAAAATAACCCAAAGGTTTTCCACGAAGATGGTCTCCAAGTCCACTATGTCATATAATGGACATCAGATTTTTGGCCTTGCAAAGCTCAGCCTTAAAGACATTTACTGTGTTGGTAGGTTTTGGCAGAATGGTTATGGCAGAATCATTTTGAAGACAATAATGTTTTCAGCATGTATATCCTTCATTTCCAAAATATCACAGATAGTTAGAAAAGACCATAATGCAGGCAGGGATTGCAGGAACATAAATCATGGAAGCAACCAACAGTTTACTGAATGAATATATGACCTATGAAACTTTCCCTTCCATAGGAACCAAGACCTAATGCTCCTTAAATATCCAGACATGGTGTCTTTGCTGTTATTCCCTCTGCACACATTACCAAACCCATGGCCTTTGGAGGCAAAATGTACTGACTTGTAGAGGGTTTAATTTGGATTGTTGGAACCTACGAAAATACCAGCATATTCCTGATTTGAAAACAACATACCAGAGAATAAATCTAAAATGAATTCATGTGTAAAATTCTTGATATATATTTGCCCGTACAAATCTGCTAGCCATCATTTCTTCCTGCCAGTAATCCATTAGTGAGACTATAAAGATATACAGCCCTACATACATTTCATAACAAATTTAACAGCATCTAGCTGAATGGTGTAATAAAATATCATCACAAGGTTAAGAAGGAGTTGGTTACCAGGCTGAACATCCTGCCTTTTCAATTACCAATATGAAGCAACCTGTACTCAAGAGATCACTTCAAAACAGCAGAACTGGACTTGGACACTTCTACTTCGTTAGCTTAACCATCTCCTAAAATCTGTGGTATTAATAGCTCTCCTGCTACAATGTGAGGAAAAATGAGGAGCCTTTTACACAATACTTCGCAATAAATTCAAAGCTAGGGATATAGTTAACATTCCCAAATACATATAATCTGTAGAATACAGCAACTTTTTTGGATAGAGTCATAATTTAAATCTTTAGAAACAATTAATTATTCCGTATTGCTGCTACCATTTAATAGAGGAGTATCTTGTTTGTTTTCAAGAAAAACATACATATGTAATTTCCTTGTATGACCACTGGCTCTAGACTAATGCAGTTCCATTAATTTCATTTATATTGGCACATAGGAGAAAACGTCAGCTCTTTACCTGAAAAAGTACCTGGCCAAGGCTTACCCACAAGTGATATCTTCCTGAGTGATTTATGTCTCTGCTCGTGGTCACAGAGCAGATTTAACAATCAGGCAGCTCAGCAATGCTCAGGGGTAAACTATTCCCCAGGTTATCCTAGGAAACCCAATTTACCCACTAGTACAGCAACTAATTTGCCACTGACAAAGTAATTTTGTCAAATTGGAGACACAGCACACCTGCAAGGGCAGAGATAATTTTGAAGCCCAGCTAAACACCACACTGCTTGTTACTGTGCTGTGAAGAACCAGAAAGGACTCCCATAACCAGGGTTAAGTTCCATTGCTTCTCAGGAACAGCTCCCTCTTTTTCACAACTTCTCATGTGAAAGTTTTCTTTGCATTACATTCATACCACATTCCCACCACATTCTTTTTAAATGGTCATTATTTTATTCTGTACCTGCCTCAAGCAGGATGAAATTAATCAATTGCACATAACTGATATGACATAGACTTGTGACCTTGCCCAGCATCCAATTGTTTCTAATTGATTAGCTCCAGACATAAGCACTTTAATAGCCAAAAACAACATAAGTGGAAGTTATGGTACAATATTAGGGTAAAATGACTGTGTGTGGTCCATATAGTATGGCCCCAAGCAACCAATTAAAGAATTAATGGTTATTGGACACCAAAAATGTTATGTTAAATAATATAAAATATCTTTAATGTGCTTAAAATTGTGATAAAACACCTAAAACTTTGGAGCAAAAAGGCCTCCTGCAAGATTGGGGTTAAGTGCTAATGACTCAAGTATGCCAAACAGATTACAGTATTTTAAAGGACAATCAAGACCATAAAATTTGACCTGGACTGAAATGTTCATAAAGCTACTCACAATAGCCAATTGATTACTACAATGTGTTTGGGTTGTTTTTATTATAAAGAGACAAGTGAAGCTATGCCAAACCATTCGTGGAGAAGAGGAAACTATGCCACTACTGGTTCCAGCTCTGCAATAAGAAAAATGTGAAAGAAAAAATACAAGAAAAATACTGTAAAAGCAAAAAAATGGTCCCTTCATAACCAAAAGGCCCAGAAACGAAATTGACATTTCCCTTCTCTGAGCTTCTATTCTCATCCTGAACAGAACTATTCAGGGAACTTCATAAACTATTTTCTGAGTGTTTTATAGGGCTGGTTATTACAGCATCATTCAGCTGCTTGCACGCAAAAATACAAGCTGAACAGGCACAGCAAATCTGTAACATTTTTGTCCTTGCATAAGAAACACACAGGCAAAAAGCAGATTCCCACTGTGGCCCTATCTGCTCAGACACGAGTTGAATGCACTGTGTTTTACTGCACAATTAATACAGATGTAACTTTTTACTTTAATGGCAAGTTCTTTACTCGAAGAACCAGTGTACTGGTCAGCTGCAACCATAATCCACAGAGAGGGGGTGTCCATCAGCTGCCAAATCACTCACAGCACCCAGAGCACTCAGCTGTGCTACTGAGGACACATTGGAGCCCCATTCCCACTACCTTGAACCTCAAAGTCCACCCTAAACTGATCATAGCTCACTCAGCTGTCTAGTGCAGTCTCCTCTGTTCTTCATCCTCCTTTTGATTTTACTTTTGCCTGCTGTATTGTTCTTCAATTCAAAATTCTTCAGGATGTATGTTTATATACTGCCCAGCACATCAGGCTCCACCTTCCAGCATTGCAACAGCACAAACAGTACCAAACAGCACTGATTTCATTTAAAGATTCCACTTTTTTTGTTGAAAACTACTACAGTGCTTCAAAAAAAAAAGTTCCTATTTATTTTTTAAAAATAAATCTCAGTTTATTTAGCCACCCTTTTCTAAGGATTTCTGGATTTGTGTGTATTTAAGACTGAAGAATCCTTGAAACATTTTGTGCTGCGGGAACTATCAGTATAGAGAATGACATACTATAACAACATCTCTGCAGCACGCCAGCACACCATATTTCTTGAAATACTCACTTCTTGGAACTGATTAGGCTCATGTGTCAGGCAATAGATCAGATGGCAGCTATGATTTTCCTCCATGGGTCCTGTACTCATTGAACACTTGGAGCAAAGACCTTTTTGGGCCACCTTCCCCACCTTCCCACTTCCAAATGCTTTAGATGTTTCTACCCAGGTATTTCCATAACCCTTGTCACTTACAGTACCTTAACATTTATCAGGTACTTAAACTCCCAGGGGCAAAGAACAGCTGTGCTGCCTAGAAAGACCCACGGCATTACACATCTGGCAAGATCTCCCTTTGGTAAAGTCAGGTACAACATACTGAGCAAGAGAGAGAATGTTCATTTCCCACAAGGATGTCTTTGAAAGTTTGGTGAAAGGAAAACCTTCTCATTGGGAGTCTTTTAATTACAGTGCAGCTCCTTCAGCAGTTTTCTGTTTAAAACCAGTAACGCAAAGTGTGCGGCAAGATCACCTGATAGGACCAGGAATGACAACAGCAACAAGTTCATTACCTACCTGTAGGTGAGCATAGAGAGCAAAAGCGAGCCAAGTGATCTCCCAGGAGAGCCCAGTGGCTTTAGGGCTGGCCATCCTTACGCCTTGGGGCTCTGCTGAGAGAAATTGTTTCAAGTTACAAACAAAACCAAGTGGGC
Source organism: Edolisoma coerulescens (assembly GCA_013397115.1). Taxonomy (NCBI): domain Eukaryota; kingdom Metazoa; phylum Chordata; class Aves; order Passeriformes; family Campephagidae; genus Edolisoma; species Edolisoma coerulescens. The sequence continues at coordinate 1,310,986 of VWZW01002154.1, forward strand.
TCCGCCAGAATTTCAATGACTAAAGCAAACCGGGCCGGCCGCTGGAAGCAGTGCAATGCAAACAGCGGAGCGCCGCGCTGGCCAGAGCCGCAGGCGTGCAGCGCATGCCATGAGCACAGCCTGCAGGGTGAGGCAGCTCCAATCGGGGAGCTGAAAAGGACCAAAACGAGAGGTGTGGGGAAGCTGGCAATGCTGGACAAGCCTGATTATCTCCCGAATGTAGGAGAATTTATCAAATTGGGAATCCCTCCCATCTTGATCTCCAGAATGTAAAATCCAAGGAGCGTAGAATTTCTGATGTACTTTCCAGCACTTTCACCCACTCAAAGATGAGAGCCCAGCCCTGGGATTTCAGCAGTCATTTGCACTGCCTTTGAAAACTCTGATCATAACAGCTCGGAGACTAAACAACCAGGGCTTAATCAGAGTTTAGGAAAAAAAAAAAAATCAATTTAGTGATCATCAAAATTACAAAGCCAACATGGACTTGTCAATTTAAAATTGCCCAAAAAAGTCAGCATGTAATAATACTACTAATTCTGTTAATTCCTTGTGTCAACGCACCTTATTAGACTATACATTACCAGAGTGATCTCAAAACAGCGCAAGTTTCACGCACCCCCAATACACATACACACAAACAGCCCTCCCTCCCCCCAGCCACCACCCCACTAGTTAGCCAAGCCCCACAGTGAATGCAAACTTCTCCTTCAAATAAAGTACTCCCTTCTAAAAAATCAGGCATCCCAAAGGAAAACCATCTATCCAAACAGTTCTTGCACCTGTCAGCTGAACATAATTAAGATTCCTTGCAGAGAGAAGCGTTTTATTCTCTCCCTCCAAAAACATCCTAAAGTTCCCCTCCCTCCCAAAACCTTTAGCACTCCTGGATGCTTTTGTCATTCAAAAGTATCAACTATACAATAAAAAAAGACTTCTTATTGTTCCCCTCTTGTCCAGGCATTGCCGAGAGCCCCAGGTGGCCAAACGCACCGGGCTCCGGTATCTCGCAGGCGCCGGTGCCTGGACGAGCACCCGCGCGGCCGTGCCTGCCGGAGCCTCCCCAGGAGCGACCCCCGCCCAGCACC